>JAHIAL010000057.1:1200000-1655000 GCA_021605145.1 Aegilops bicornis
TCTTTAACCAGCTGACAAGCCAAAGGGCGCACTTCCCGATTTATAGCTTGAAGATCCTCTTCGCTGAATTCTGTCCCGTCTTCCTTCAAGTTTGGGAAGCCTTGGGCCGCTTCAACAGGATCAAAATCCGGCACCCACGCTTTGGCCCGGATTAAGGCGTTTATGGCACCGGTTCTAGCAGCAGATTTCTTTAATTCTTCAAACCGGGCGGGAAGCATTGACAACCTTTTAAGGGTGTCCTAGATCAAGGTCGGTGCCGAGTTATTATGAGAAGCGGTGCTGATGATCCGCTGCGCACCAGTATAGAGTTGCTCTATCAATGTGTAAGAGGCTTTCAATTTCTTCCGCACATCTGATCCCAAGTGGCCAATACGTGTCCCTATATCAGTCAAAGGGTTAATAAACCGGCAATTACATGAGAAAGCTTCATTATGTCAGAAATCAAAAAAGTCTTACCAAAGACAGCGGCGGTCATGGCATGCACTTGCCGCTTTACACTGGTCAGTTCATGCACCACCGGTTTGAGGGCAGCTTCAGCATTTTCTGCCCGTTGAGTTAAAGCGGTCTTTTCAGTGGCCCAATCCGCCTGCTCCTTGTTGAAACCCTCTTTAAGCTTTTCCATGATGCTTAAAGCGCTGGTTAATTCATCCTTTGCTTTGGAGGTTTCAGCTTGTTGGGATTTCAGGTTTTCTTGAAGATCAGTGATTTGATTTTCTTTCTTGCTCAGATCAGCCTACATACAGATAATCATTGGATAAAGATTAAGGAGCAGAGTTGAAGTACCAACCCCATAACAAGTTATGCCCTTGGTACTTGGGGGCTAATGCATATTTTCTTTTCATCCTACAATTTCAATATAAAGTCCCAAGCTCCATACAAGTATTCAGTTTGGCACTTGGGGGCTAGTGCCTATTTGCTTTGTCCTTGAGGGATACTGGATTTCTTATGCTATAAAAGTCCCGGTTTAACTACTTTAAGTTGAACCGACCCTTGGAGGCTACTTTCCCACAAGTACAGCTCAGGATTATATTGGGAAGTCCCGGTTTAAGTTCACATCTTAAAACCGTCACTTGGGGGCTATTAGAGTTGACAGATTGAAGTATACAAGAAGAGAGTCATATGGAATTTACCTCATATTTGTCTTTCATCATATTCACCAGACCGGCTTCATGATCACGGCTGGTATATAGCCGGTTCAGATAACCGGAATGAAGATCTTGGGGATTCAAAGCGGCGTAAGTAGCCAAATCGGCATTCCACTTGCCTTTACCAAACGCAGTAAATTCATCCTTTGCACTGTGCTTAGACAAGGCGGCAGGATTACCTGGCTCGGAATGGCCAAAGCCAGTAATAACAACATCGTCATTCCTGGCTTCGCCGGTTCGTACCGGGGTCGCCGTTTTCTCCGTATGCTTTGGTGGACTTGCTGTCTTGTCGGTTTGAGCAGGGCTTGTGGGTTGATTTGAAGGGCCTGTGGTATCAACATGTGCCTCTTCAACGGTAACATCATGATCTTGCAGTGGTGGGTCGTTCAAAGATATCATCCTGGATGTGTTCTTCAGATTGGGTATATTGGTCGATTCAGAGCATCGCCTTACGCCGATTTGTCCGTGACGAGCTTTCTTGCTTGGCCTAGGATTGGCCCTAAAAAGAAAAAGACGGATCAGTCCAATGAACATTGAAAGTGGCATATCAAACAGCATTATCACGAATATGGCTCACCCAAGCACTATCTTGAGTGGTGGGAGTTCGGTGCCTCTTGACTCGCCAGAGGAACAATGAGAAGTCACCTGATAATCGGAGTCAGATGGATTAAGAGGTTGACGAATGCAACCCGCTTTAGGATAAGCATTGACGAAACAGTAAGAGACCTCTGAACGGTGTTTCCGAACCGGCCTGTTCGGTAAACCGGTGGAGGTGACTACCCGTCATTGCGGCCGGGTTATGCGCGACGAGCTTCATGTTGTTGTGTCTTCATAAGAAAGTTTCGATCCAAGTAAGCAAGAGGATGAGAAAATTTAACTTTCCGGTTTGCCCGACGGATTTTCTTTGAAGGTAAAGGGTTTGAATCGGAAGAAAGAGCGATTACCTCTACAACATCAGCATGACTGACTTCAGCATCATTCTGGCAATAATCATTATCAATAAGGCGTGAGAAAAATAAACCAAGTGAGTCAAGTTCTACCACAAGATCCGGATTACCCACATCATCGTCAGCTGGTAGATCGAAGGAGGCAGTGGTTTTCTTTCTATTTGCTGATTTCTTCATAACTTTGGTCTTGGGCCGGGTTATTGCCACCGGTTTCTCTTGTGGAGTCTTCTTGCTCCAAAATGGATCATCACCCTGTTTGAAAGATGTTAATATCAACAAAGGGTACTTAAACATAGTCAGATTTCATAAACGAATAAGGTATGAGACTTACGGCTGGCGGTTTGTTAATGGCAGAAAAGGGAGCCAGGCCGGTTTGGGCGCAAACAGCTTCCGGTTTGTTTAACATCCTTTTAATAGCCTCAAGAACTTCATCGCCGTCACCGGATCTCAATATGCCGTGAGGGTCTTCCACATCTTCCGTGGTATTTGCACATCAAACCAGAAAGGCCTTGAGCTTAAGGAAGTATACTCCAAGATATCCAAAGCAGTTAGCAAGATCAACTCCTGTCAACCTGTTGGACATGAAGGCCCGGAGCTTGGATAGTCGAGGGGCATATTTGCTTCTTTCCTTAGCAGTCAATCTGTGAGGGAGGGGATGTGTGTTGCTTAGCCGCTCTGGACGGTAGCCCGGTAAAGGATTTTCTCCATCAGGAGAGGTATCTTTGCAGTAAAACCATGTTGAATTCCACTCTTTGGGATGGCTGTGCAATTTGGCGTGGGGGTAAGTGACCTCTTTCCGCTTTTGAATCGCCACACCACCCAACTCGGTGTTGGGACCATCAGAAAATTCAGTACGGCGGTTTAGATGGAAGCAATCTCTGAACAATTCAACTGTGGGCTCCTCTTGAAAGAACACCTCACAGAGCACTTGAAAGTGACAGATATTAGTTATGGAGTTGGGGCCAATATCTTGTGGACGCAGTTGGAAGTTGGCCAAGACATCACGATAAAACTTTGAACCGGGCGGACTGAAACCCCGGGCTAAATGGTCAGCAAAAACAACAACCTCTCCATCCTTGGGTTCTGGAGGATTCTCCGGGCCAGGGACCCTCCAGTGAATGACGTCTTTTTTGCCTAAAGCGCCGGTGCGGACTAAGTTATCCAGTTGAGTTTCATTCACTCGAGAAGGGGCCCAATTACACTCGTACACTTGCTTGGCCATGTTGCAGTCTGCAAAGCAATAATACCGGTTCAAGAATATGTTGGAAGGCTATATATTGATACATTCATTGTTAAACCGGAAGAAGTTGCTTATAAACCGGAGTTCTGCAAGGTGGCAATACATAACGGGGAAACCCTGGCGGTTCAACAAGGGGACTAATGGTATATGCCGAGTTGTCATTTTTTCTACAAAGTTAAACCGCCTGGTCTGAAACATTGAAGAATCAAGAGTGGATGTGCGAAAACAGGTTTCACAAAAGTATTTCACAGTTTTGGATCTGGAGCATGTTCAGAAAAGAAATAAATATTCGAGGTACAAAAAGGAGCAGTACTAAATCAATGAGCAAGGATGTAAATAAGATTTATGATCTTGAGATGCGTAAGTGAAAACGGAGGTTAAAAGCTACCATTACACAGAACAGAGATTCAGGAGTTCTTTTGAGAACCATTATATGAACGAAGAACAAAGGATGAACACTAAAAAACCTAGAAACCCTAGAACAGATCTGGGGCGGAAAGAGCAGAAGATTTACCGGTGCTGAGGAAGAAGTGGAAGGTCACCGCGATGCTCTGGTACGTTCAGGATGATGCAGCGGCCAAGGTTGATGCAGAGACAGTGGTTGTCAGTGGCGGCGGAGCTCCGAAGCTGGGCGGCCTGAGGAAGACGAAGCAGAGGGGCACGAAGGAAAAAAAGGAAATGACCCTTCGGTCTTATTTATAAAGCAAGGGATGTGTGTCAGGCGTGAGAATCGAGGAGCCGCGAGTTTGGAAACGGAGCTGTCTCCTCGATTGTCGCAGGTCTATTAAACAAAAAATGTATTGCGGATAGTTTTTATGACAGGTGACGTCACGCCGGTTTACGATGACCAGAGGAGATGACATCATGGCGGTTCACCTAATTACACAAAGTTGTCAAGACGGTTTTTCTTTGAGGATTGACATGAACCTGTTCAAATCAATCTAGGGCCTAATGTTGGAGATATTACTACTGGCCGTAAACCGACCAGGACAGGCCGGGTTAACTTCATCAGTAGTCAAGTATGCTTGAAGCCCGTGAGGATATTCTATAAGGGCCCAAGGCCCATAACCGGTTTAAGGCTTGTAGCCGTGAACCGCATTAGTATGTAACTTGTGTTGTAAGTTAGAAATACTAGAGACCGAACCGACACGCCTATGAGCCGGTCTCGGGACTCTCAGATTCCGGCGCGTCACCCGTGTATATAAGGGGACGACCCGCGGCGGTTCAGACAAGAGACAACAACTCGAGACTTAAGCGGCTTGTTTGCTCCCTAGTCATCGAAACCCCATCAATCCCATCACAACTAGACGTAGGCTTTTACCTTCATCGAAGGGGCCAAACTAGTATAAACTCTCTTGCGTCCTTGTGTCCGCTTTAACCCCTTCAAGCTAACCCGTAGCGATGGCTCCACGACCAAGTCCTTTCATGAGGACATCTGCCGTGACAAAACCACGACAGGCGGGCTGCCCGGTCACTGCCTGGCCAGGTTTTTTCGACTCAGACGGACGCCTTAAACAGGCCTCAAACGCCCGGACTGACCGGCACCCCCATATTCAGCACAAATATGGGGCGGATATGGGTGGCCCGCGCACGCTCGGGCGTGTCCGCCTGATAAGCCCGAACCACCACCGACCCCAAGGATGTCCCACAAAAAACCCCATCGGCCTCGTCAGTCAGAAACCCTAGCTCACTCACTCTCCTCTCTTGCTCCGTCCTCTCCTCTCCCCTCATCGATTCCGACCGAATCCGGCGCAACGTCGAGCTCCGGCAACCACTCCTACGATGAGGTGGATCCAGAGTATGAGCTTGCCCTCCGCATCGCCTTGGAGTGGTGCAAGGTGGACACCGGGGGCAGCTCCGGATCTGCCGCCTCGTCGCAGCCGCCGCTTCCCCATCGGCGCATCTCGGACGCCGGCGCTGGCCCCTCCCGGCCCATGGGCAGCTCCGACAGGCGGCCAACGCAATCGGCGCTTCCCCCACGCCGTCCCATCGCCCTACCAGCTGCTGCTCCCCCTCGTGGGCAGCGGTGGGTGTTTGTGCCCGCCCCGCTGGCCCGGACGCACAAGCGAGAGTGGGAGGCGCACGCCGGCCGCCGCGAGAGGCAGCAGGCAAGGGAGAGGGAGGCTGTCGAGAGCTCTGTCCGCCGCCGGCGTGAGTTACCGACGGAGCCCCACGAGGACAAGCGGCTCCTCGTGTGAGTCTACTGGTGGTCGCTTACGATGGTGGAGATGGACGCTCGGCGGCTCCGGCGGAAGAACGCCAAGGCTCTTCTGCATGCCATCGAGGAGTCCTAGCGGGTGACGTTGGAGAAGGCGAAGGAGGTAGCTCGGCTGGCCAAGCTCAAGCGCTAGCAGGACCGGGCCATCCAGCACCGCAAGGGCCTTGTAAAACATAGGTTTGGGGGGAACTGGCTCAACCCTCTATGGAGTGGCCTATCGCACACACACACACACACACACACACACACACACACACACACACACACACACACACACACACACACACACACACATATATATATATATAATGGTGCCATACAAGTCCTATACCAATATGGTATGGATTGCACAATAAGGCTACAATACAAAGTCTAACACCCTCCCTCAATCTCAACTCACTCCTGAAGCATCTAGGAGGTTGAGATTGTGCCTAAAGACCTCAAACATGGGAGAAGGGAGAGGCTTGGTGAAGATGTCCGCAAGTTGATCTTTTGAAGTAGCTTCTGTGCGACACGTTCCCTCACAAAATGATAGTCAATCTCAATGTGTTTACTCCGTGCATGGAACACCGGGTTTGATGACAGAAACGTAGCACCAATGTTGTCACACCACAGGACCGACGGATGTGGCTGAGCAACTCCTAGATCCCGAAGTAGGGACTCAATCCATATAAGTTCAGCAGTCGCATTGGCAACTAACTTGTACTCGGCCTCTGTGCTGCTGCAGGAAACAGTGGCTTGCTTCCGTGCACTCCAGGCGATCAGATTAGGCCCCAAGAACAGTGCATGTCCCCCCGTAGATCGCCTGTCATCTGGACACCCAACCCAATCAACATATGAGAATGCAAAAAGAACTCCAGAGGTACTGGGGCATAGATGAAGACCAAAGGAGACAGTGAGACACATATAGCGCAATATGCGCTTCACAGCAGACCAGTGCACATTAGTAGGTGCATGAAGATATTGGCACACCCTGTTAACCGCAAAGGAGAGATCAGGACGTGTGATCGTGAGATACTGCAGGCCACAAACAATACTCCTGTACTCGGTAGCATCCTCAGGAGATAGAAGAGTACCATCAGCAGTTGAAAGTTTGTTAGTGGAGGACATGGGCGTAGGCGATGTCTTGCACTTGAGCATACCAGCACGGTGCAGAAGATCAAGAGAGTACTTCTTCTGGGTGAGAGCCAAACTACCACGAGACTGATGAGCGACTTCAATACCCAGGAAGAAATGAAGTTCTCCCAAATCCTTAACTGCAAAATCACGACCAAGCGCAGTCACAAGAGCATCAGCAGCCGTCGAAGAGGAGCTAACGAGGACAATATCATCCACGTACACAAGGAGGTACATGGTCACACTCAGTCGCTGAAACAAGAACAGTGAAGTATCAGCGGTCGAAGGAATGAATCCATGAGTGCGTAAAGCTGAAGCAAGGCGAGCATGCCAGGCACGAGGCGCCTGTTTCAGTCCATAGAGAGCCTTCATCGTACGACAGAGGTGATAAGGTTGAGTGTGATCAACAAATCCAGGTGGCTGTCTCATGTAAACCTACTCTTCACGCAGTCCATGTAGAAAAGCATTCTGCACGTCAAGCTGGCGGAGAGACCATCCACGAGAAACTGCCAGAAACAGAAGAAGTCGAATAGTGGTAGGCTTGACAACGGGGCTGAATGTATCATCATAGTTCAGTCCCTGACGCTGTTTAAAGCCCTTAGCCACAATACGCGCTTTGTAGCGCTCAATGGAACCATCTGCATGTTTCTTCACCTTGAAAACCCACTTCGAATCCATGATGTTGACACAAGATGGAGGTGCAACAAGTGTCCAGGTCCTATTCTGCATAAGAGCATGATATTCTTATTCCATAGCAGCCCTCCAGTGTGGGATACTCATAGCGGCTTGATAACTGTGTGGTTCGGTGGTTGGATCATCCACAACATGATCCAGACAAGCAGCAAGGTATGTGACCGTGCCATCGGTGCGCTCCTTGGGACGGACGATGCCCCTGCGACTGCATGTATGTGGACGCTGCGGAGCAACGACCACTAGAGCACGCGAGGTGTCCGGAGCAGGCGAGGCATCCGGAGCAGGCGAGGTCGGTCCAGCAAACTCCGGCGAAGAGGAACTGGGTGACAGCGGCCCGGGAGACGGCGGACTGGGCGACGTGGGCCCAGGTGGCGTGTGAGTCACTGCAGGCCCAGGCGAATTGGCCGTTAGTGACGCCCGCGCAGATGGCAGGGGTGACGATGGAGTGGAGGCCAGGCGAGGAAGCGACGACGTAGGCCACTCCGTTACGGGCTCCGGCCCAGCCAAAGTAGCCGACGTGGGCTCCGGCGTAAGTGGTAGACAGGGCTCCCAAGGCGGGGTCGAGGGCGGGAGGCGGTGCATGCACATGCACCGACCGATCGACGTGCGCCACGGGCGGCATAGTAGGTCCATCAGGGAGAAGTTCCTGGTGAGCTCCACGTCCAGTTCCTGCACCATGATTATGTAACAACTCAGGCGAATATGCAACATCTTCAAATTGGCCAGGCATAAGAGGAGATGAATGCATAGATGGTGCTGTGGTGGATGACTGAGGCATGGCAGAAAAAGGGAAGACATTCTCATCGAAAACAACATCCCGAGATATGTAGACTCGATTAGGTGGGACATGGAGACACTTGTAGCCTTTATGGAGAGAACTATACCCCAAGAACACACACTTTTTGGAGCGAAACTCAAGTTTGCGATCATTATAAGAACGAAGATGAGGCCAGCAAGCACACCCGAATACCTTGAAAAAGGTGTAGTCAGGAGTTTCATCTAACAGAAGCTCAATTGGAGTTTTCATATTAAGAACACGCGTAGGTAATCTGTTAATGAGAAAACACGCGGTGGCAAAAGCATCACTCCAAAAGCAAAAAGGTACAGAAGCATGAGCAAGAAGTGTGAGGCCGATTTCAACTATATGGCAATGTTTGCGCTCAACAGCGCCATTCTGCTAATGTGTATGTGGGCATGACAAACGGTGGGAGATCCCAAGCTTATTAAAGAAAGTGTTGAGTTTGCGATATTCACCCCCCAATCTGACTGAACATGGATAATTTTATGCTTGAGGAGACGTTTAACATGCAATTTAAACTAAATGAATATATCAAACACATCAGATTTGCGCTTAAGAAGATAAAGCCATGTGAAACGTCTAGAGGCATCAACAAAACTGACATAGTAGTTGTGACCACTAACAGATGTTTGTGCTGGACCCCACACATCAGAAACACAATTTCAAGAGGAATCTTTACTTCTCTAGTAGACGAAACAAAAGGTAGCTGATGACTTTTGCCTTGTTGACAGACATCACACACGGACATCTCTTTATTGCTAGACTCTAATGGCAGCACATGGAAGTGGAGTATGTGGCGAACGATGGGTGTGGCGGGATGACCAAAGCGAGAAAAGTTTTAGTAGGATAAAACTATTTCTTAGTTGTTGCTTGAAGTGATGAAAACCTTGATTTGATTTCTTCAAGTTTTCTTTGGTTTTGGTTTGAGTGCTAGTGTGATTTTCATTAACTTGCTGTTATGTTATATAGTGGTATACTCATTTGTGCTATGTTTGACTCGATAGAATTCCCGGAGTGCGACGCATGCTATTACGAGTCGCTAGCTTTCGAAGACCGTCAACCAGGCAAGTCATTTGATCATGTTTTACAATACCTATGATTTTGTTGCATTAGAATTATACCTCCCCACCATGCATGTAGTAGGAGAATTTTAAGTTATGTTCTTGAGTAGTATCATGAGGTAGGATGAACCCATTTCCCTTGTTACCAATGCCCGGGACGATGTAGTTGATTGCTATGCTTTTGTAGACGGGGTTGGTTGAGTGATTCATAAGGGAGATGCGAGAGTCAAGATGATGACAACCCCATGACTTCAAGCTCAAGATGGACTTCAAAATTCACTACTGGGTGGAGGACGGTTGACGGGAACCCTGGACGAACCAACGGATGGCCGGGATGCATGGAGAAGCGCCATGACATCTTGCGGAAAGCTTCACCCAGCCACGAAGAGAAGGATGGATACCCCATTGACCGGAAGCTTACCTGTGCAGCCGCAAGCCATTATGGGCTCTGACTTGGTCGACCCTAGGCGTGACTCTGGCCGGATGGTGCTACGAGATGTAGAAGAACGGTAGGATTGGATGGGCACCGGCAGTGGCCCAGAGAAACTCTTCGGAAGACCCAGTTTTGTTCGTCCCGTGTTCAAACACCAGGCAGTGCGAGGACTTAAAAGGAGGGAATGATTCTTGCTGGTAAAGTGTACAAGACTCTGGAGAGTGAAGACCTAATCGATTAGCCGTGTCCTCGGTTACGGACAATTTGAGCCTCTGGAAATTGGAGTATTTCAGAAATCTCAACACCGAACTTAATAAATTAATTGAGGGGTTATTTAATAATTAGGAATGAGACATTGGTTGGCGGAACCATCTCAATAACAACCAATATTTTGTAGTAATTGCAAATAAGTCCTTTGTTGTAGGGAAAAATTGGTTTTTTCGCAAAAACATAAAACTTAGAGCCCCACAGCCAAATTGCATATAGTATTAGTAATTTTATTGTTCTTCTCTCTTCATGACTTGCTGGCATATTCAAAAGTACTGACCTACACAGCTGCAACGTCTTATCTTGCAGAGGAATTTTCTGACCAAGAGTGAGGCTACGATCCACGCTTGGCGATTGCCCTATGGAGTCGGATGGACTCGCTTATTCGCTCACGCTCAAGCAACTTTATTTAGTTTATTTCTCATGAGTTGGCCTTCGCTAAATTTATTATGATGTAATAAAGACTGATATGAGAATCTTGTAATAAATTCAGGTGTGATTGAACTTCGAATCTTTTCATCAATGTGCTGTGTGTGCCAGCATTATCTTGGGATGGTACAGCTACACAGAGACTTGACCGATTTCGGGTCGGGTCGTTACAATATTCACCTTAATTTTTTTGCTTTTCATCCATAGACTTATAATTTTTACCATCTCATTTAGCTCGAAACTAGCTCGAGATCGACTCAAGGTTGTTACAAGCTGAGCACGAGTCTTGTTCTACAACTCGATCATGAGCTTCACTTAGTTTGAGCTCGCTTGAATATTTATATGAGTTGAGCTGAGACAACTCCAACTCGCTTGAGCTCGACTCATTTGCAGCCCTAGATGGAGGGGCCAAGTACATACTGAAGGAAATATGCCCTAGAGGCAATAATAAAGTTATTATCTATTTCCTTATTTCATGATAAATGTTTATTATTCATGCTAGAATTGTATTAACCTGAAACATAATACATGTGTGAATACATAGACAAACATAGTGTCACTAGTATGCCTCTACTTGACTAGCTTGTTGATCAAAGATGGTTGTGTTTCCTAGCCATAGACATGAGTTGTCATTTGATTAACGGATCACATCATTAGAAGAATGATGTGATTGACTTGACCCATTCCGTTAGCTTAGCACTTGATCGCTTAGTATGGTTCTATTGCTTTCTTCATGACTTATACATGTTCCTATGACTATGAGATTATGCAACTCCTGCACGGAGGAACACTTTGTGTGCTACCAAACGTCACAACGTAGCTGGGTGATTATAAAGGAGCTCTACAGGTGTCTCCGAAGGTACATGTTGAGTTGGCGTATTTCGAGATTAGGATTTGTCACTCCGATTGTTGCAGAGGTATCTCTAGGCCCTCTCGGTAATGCACATCACTATAAGCCTTGCAAGCAATGTGGCTAATGAGTTAGTTGCGGGATGATGCATTATGTAACGAGTAAATAGACTTGCCGATAACGAGATTGAACTAGGTATTGAGATACCGACGGTCGAATCTCGGGCAAGTAACATACTGATGACAAAGGGAACAACGTATGTTGTTATGCGGTTTGACCGATAAAGATCTTCGTAGAATATGTAGGAGCCAATATGAGCATCCAGGTTCCGCTATTGGTTATTGACCGGAAACGTATCTCGGTCATGTCTACATAGTTCTCGAACCCGTAGGGTCCACACGCTTAAAGTTTCGATGACAGTTATATTATGAGTTTATGAGTTTTGATGTACCGAAGGTTGTTCGGCATCCCGAATGTAATCACAGACATGACGAGGAGTCTCGAAATGGTTGAGACATGAAGATTGATATATTGGAAGCCTATATTTGGATATCGGAAGTGTTCCGTGTGAAATCGGGATTTTATCGGAGTACCGAGGGGTTACCGGAACCCCCTGGGGCCTTAATGGGCCATAGTGGGCCTTAGTGGAGAAAAGGAGAGGCGGCCAAGGCTGGGCCGTGCGCCCCTCCCCCCTAGTACAAATAGGACAAGGAGAGGGGGGCGGCGCCCCCCCTTTCCTTCCTCTCTCTCCCTCCTCTTTCCCCCCTTCTCCAAGTCCAACAAGGAAAGGAGGGAGTCCTACTCCCGGTGGGAGTAGGACTCCCCTTGGCGCGCCTCCTCCCTGGCCGGCCGCCCCCTCCCCCCTTGCTCCTTTATATACGGGGGCAGGGGGGCACCTCTAGAGACACAACAACAGATCATTGATCTCTTAGCCGTGTGCGGTGCCCCCCTCCACCATAGTCCTCCTCGATAATATTGTAGCGGTGCTTAGGCGAAGCCCTGCGATGGTAGAACATCAACATCGTCACCACGCCGTCGTGCTGACGGAACTCTCCCTCGACACTCGGCTGGATCGGAGTTCGAGGGACGTCATCGAGCTGAACGTGTGCTAGAACTCGGAGGTGTCGTGCTTTCGGTGCTTGATCGGTCGGGCCGTGAAGACGTACGACTACATCAACCGCGTTGTTCTAACACTTCCGCTTTCGGTCTACGAGGGTACATGTGTCGGTTCAATATCCGGCGTATCTCGTAGTAGGGGTCCTAAGCTAGGCGTCTTGGAGCGATGGTAACATGGACACGGGATTTTACCCAGGTTCGGGCCCTCTTGATGCAGGTAAAACCTTACGTCCTGCTTTTGATTGTATTCATATGGGGTATAGTACAGAGTACATGTATCTACCACGATATGATGGTAATGAATTTGAGATTGTCTATTGACTAGCCTGGCCTCGGTTTATATAAGACACCAGAGGCCTAGGGTTTAGGAGAGTCCTTGTCTTGGGCGCTAAGTCTTGTGGAGTCTTCCTTATATGCGGCAGGGATCGTCCAAACTGGCCCATGAGTATACGGCCATGGGGGTCCTCGGCCCAATCCAACTGATCGAGAGACGACGTGGTGAGTACCCCCTAGTCCAGGACACCATCAGTAGCCCCCTGAACTGGTCTTCAAGTTGGGGACGCTCCTCAATTCTTCCGAACTGTTCTTCATCTTCGGTCGTCGGTCTTGAAAACTGGTTCAAAAAATCTTTCCATCTTCGATCTTGAGGATCGCCAAAGTGAATCCGAAGAGTTTACACGTCGTTTATCCGAGGAGCCCCTTTAAGTTTCTGGCCTTTATCAATGCCTTGTTATTTTTATGCCATGCCTCGGGTTTGAAGTTGTCCCCGGGCGGCAGTGTCCTCTTGCGTCCGAGCTCCAACGCCGGACTGCATTCGAGGTATCTTTTGCAGCCGAGCACCAACGCTGGACCGCTTCCGAGCTCCAACACCGGAATGTATCCGAGCCACACCGCCGGAATGTATCCGAGCTCCAACGTCGGACTGTATCTGAGCAGTATTGTTACAGCCGAGCTCTAACGCTGAACTGCATCCGAGCTCCAACGCCGGACTATGTCCAGGCTCCAACGCCGGACTATATCCAAGGTGTCATAGATGACCTAGGTTCAAAAAGGTTGAAGGAGTTTAGCCGAGCTTAATACCGGAAATGCCCTCTATGGAGCCAGCCATTGGCGCCCGAGTTTTATGCCGGACTACTTCCGGGGTGTCTATTGTAGCAGAGCACCAAAGCCGGACTGTATCTGAGGTGGTGCACCACCTCGGCCATGGGCTGATTTTTATGAATTTAATTCTGAATTATGCAATGTAATCTCTGCCAAGATGTATAGCCAGTAGCCCTCAAGGTGCGTGTTGGCCTAATATCCGGGATGCACCTGAAGGAAAAAAAATCAAACCGCTGACCCTAGTAGCCCCTGAGACTCAGGTCGATTCATAAAATCAGCCTGAGGATCAATTCCCAGCTCGGCAGCATACTTAGGAATAGAAACGCGGTGTGCAAAGTCCTCGAGACTCAGGTTGGGTGCGGCCGACCAACCTGAGGATAATAATCTCCTCGAAAACTATATTGCACTTTAAATTTTCTGCATTGGATTGTCAATGCAGTAGCCCCTGAGACACTGGTCGGGTGGCAACACCAGATCAGGGGATCGATGTACCCCTTTAATATTTGTAAATGACAAGCATGAAGCCCAGTAGCCCCCGAGCCTTAACGTGGGCACGGGTGGCCGAATTAAGGATCAATGTCCCAAGTAAAATCACAAATTATGTGCAATGATTCTACGTACCCAAGTACTCTACATCATTAATACTCGAATCCGCATTGCACAAAAGCTTTGTTGACCGACCATCGGCTTCAACCTCCTCGGCCAGTAGCCGGGGAGTGTCTTGTACCACTTTATAAAGCCTTTACTAGGGCAAAAATTTACGACAAACAAGGCGATCCGGCCATACATTTCTATAAACAAAGGTAAGCGGAGAGATATGTTATATTACTTTATAATGTAAGAAACATCTTCTAAAGAAAATAATCCCGCTATCGGTTTCTTTCTTTGGGTTGTCATGCTAAGCATGATCATGAAACCTCAGCTCTGATCAATGTGGGAGGAAAATACTAAGGATTTAGTTCGAGGAAAGCTTCCAAACTCTGTGGTCTAAATGAACCCAAATTTTTACCTCCGTTGTGACCGTTTATAATCTGAAAGTGGCCCATCGTCGGCTTCTACCCCCTTGTAGATGCTACTCAGGGTGTTTCCGCAATAACAAAACAACCCTTAGCCGACGTCTCGGTGCCCGAAGGCGGTTGTGTTGGCGGAAACGAGGCAATCGGATATGCGGGCTTTATAACTTTCACTTAGTCATAGGAGCTTAACGTTGGGAGGCCAGCAAGTAGCCCCCTGGTTAGTGTTCGGCGGCAGCCGAGGTCAAGCCGTAAACACTTTGGCCAATGTTATGCACGGCCCCTATTCTATTTCTCTAGATATGGTAGAGGGGCGTATCCAACCCTTTTTTATTCATTAGCTCCCGGCCCTAGAGGGCAAAATTGAGCAGTTTGTGAAGTCACTTGCCTTCAAAAAAAGGCGCAAGGCTTCTCCCTACCCTGCAGAAAATAAAAATGAAACGAAAGGGACAGTCTACCTCTCCCTTCCCTTTAAAAACAGTTTGCCCGTTGTTTGTCTCAGTTACGCGTTTCATGATTAAATTGCGAATTACAAATAGCTGAAAAAGCTTTATTGCTATCTCTAGAGGTAATCCACATTGATGTAATGAAAACGAAGGACCCACAACAATGACAGAACGCCCCGAGTAATCGACCCGTTTCCCTCTTTACCTTCAATTACATCTGAAAGTGATTTGTATACTTTATTGTGACCATCCCTCGTCGGTCATTTAATATAGTCATCGGACCGCTGACCAGTTTACGCTTGTTGTGACAATCAGTTTTCGGCTTTCTCCACTGCAGTGCTTAACCATGCGAGCTGGAAGCACAATCGCAGTGGTTATCCCTTTGCACACCTAGCCGAACAAAGCGGAACATAGGAGGCAAGCACAGGAGCCGAGCAACCCAACTATTGACCGAAGACACAATTCAAAACTGATGCATATATAGCAATATCCGAGAATTTTTGCCGAATCTCTAAAGGTGTCCGGCGTTGCACGGCGAGACTTATGCGGAAAACACAAAGATAGTTGAAAAGTGCCGCAGGATTGGAAAACCAAAAAGCGTCAGGATAAACTCGACGTCCGAACTAGATCAATTGTTCGGTGCCAATCAGAAAATTGGTCTTAGAAAAAAAAAGAATTGTGCTTCTGTCGTGCTTTAACATGACACATCCTATCTAAAGACTTCAAGCGGGTCAGCCTACGGCTTCAACCTCCTATCCCGAAGGCGGAGTACTTCTCATTAGGCCAGTTTAGCAAACTTTAGCGGCTTTGAGAGAGAAATTAGGCTCCCCGGCTATTGACCACAAACTCGTGTCGAAAAAAGGAGTGATAGAAAAAAGACTTTGCAACGACTAAGAAGAAGAACACTTATTATAAAATAGCTCACATAAATTTAAGAGCCCCCGAGTCACTTGGGTAAAAGAATTTTATGTATAATGATTGTATGTACCGAAGTACTTGTATCATATATGTGTTCACCCGAACTTTATACACGTCTTAACCAAACGTCGGCTTCTCTCTCTTCGGTCAAGGACCGAAAAGTGTTATGTACTCTACCTGTTGAGAATATCGACGGTGTTTCTGATAACCAGGCAATCAGGCCATAAGGCTCTAACAGACAAAGCGCGCTCAGGGAACTTATGCTATATTTCTAACGAAGTGTAAGAAGCATCTTCGAAGAAAATAGTACCCCTACCGATACCTTTCTTCGGTTGCTCATTGCTGCTATGAGACTTGTGCAATAGATTTTTTATACTCATGAGTTCCGTTGTGTGCCGACCATAATTGAAAACAATAAGAGCACTAGCTTTCGGCTTCACCCAGTCTGAGGTCAGAGCTCGGAGGACCCGGTCGTGACAATCGCAGAGGTGCGCCCTTTACTCCCTAGCCGAATAATCGGGAACGTAGGGGCAAACACAGGAGCAAGGCAACCCTGTTGGGGAACGTTGCAGAAAATTAAAATTTTTCCTACGGTTTCACCAAGATCCATCTACGAGTTCATCTAGCAACGAGTCATGGGAGAGTGATTGCATCTACATACCACTTGTAGATCGCGTGCGGAAGCGTTCAATGGAAATGATGGAGTCGTACTCGCCGTGATTCAGATCACCGATGACCTAGTGCCGAACGGACAACACCTCCGCGTTCAACACACGTACGGAGGCGGATGACGTCTCCTCCTTCTTGATCCAGCAAGGGGAAGGAGAGGTTGATGATGATCCAGCAGCACGACGCAAGGCGTGGTGGTGGATGCAGCAGAACTCGGCAGTGGCTTCGCTAAGCAACTACGGGAGGAGGAGGAGGTGTTGCAGGAGGAGAGGCGCCAAGGGCTTGGGGTGCGGCCACCCTCCCTCCCTCCCTTTATATAGGTGCAAGAGAGGGGTGGGGCGCAGCCTGCCCCTTCCTCCAAGGAAGGGGTGCGGCCAGAGGGGCCAGGAGTCCATCCTCCCCAAGGCACCTCGGAGGTGCCTTCCCTCCCCAAGTCTCCTTGGCGCATGGGCCTCTTGGGGCTGGTGCCCTTGGCCCATATGGGCCAAGGCGCACCCCCTACAGCCCATGTGGCCCCCCGGGGCAGGTGGACCCCGGTGGACCCCGGACCCATTTCGGCACTCCCGGTACAATACCGATAATGCCCAAACTTTTCCTAGTGACCAAAATAAGACTTCCTATATATAAATCTTTACCTCCGGACCATTCCGAACTCCTCGTGACGTCCGGGATCTCATCCGAGACTCAACAACATTCGGTTTGCTGCATACTCATAATCATACAACCCTAAGCGTCACCGAACCTTAAGTGTGTAGACCCTACAGGTTCGGGAGACATGCGAACATGACCGAGACGGCTCTCGGGCAATAACCAACAGCGGGATCTGGATACCCATGTTGGCTCCCACATGCTCCTCGATGATTTCATCGGATGAACCACGATGTCGAGGATTCAAACAACCCCGTATACTATTCCCTTTGTCAGACGGTATGTTACTTGCCCGAGATTCGATCGTCGGTATCCCAATACCTCGTTCAATCTCGTTGCCGGCAAGTCACTTTACTCGTACCGTAATGCATGATCCCGTGAACAAACACTTGGTCACTTTGAGCTCATTATGATGATGCACTACCGAAAGTGGGCCCGGTGATACCTCTCGTCATCATGGAGTGACAAATCCCGATCTCGATCCGTGTCAACCCAATGTACACTTTCGGAGATACCGTAATGCACCTTTATAGTCACCCGGTTACATTGTGACGCTTGGTACACCCAAAGCACTCCTACGGTATCCGGAGTTACACGATCTCATGGTCTAAGGAAGAGATACTTGACATTGGAAAAGCTCTAGCAAAACGAACTACACGATCTTGTGCTATGCTTAGGATTGGGTCTTTTCCATCACATCATTCTCCTAATGATGTGATCCCGTTATCAACAACATCCAATGTCCATAGTCGAAACCATGACTATCTGCTGATCAACGAGCTACTCAACTAGAGGCTCACTAGGGATATATTGTGGTCTATGTATTCACACGTGTATTACGATTTCCGGATAATACAATTATAGCATGAATAAAAGACAATTATCATGAACAAGGAAATATAATAATAATACTTTTATTAGTGCCTCTAGGGCATATTTCCAACAGTCTCCCACTTGCACTAGAGTCAATAATCTAGTTACATTGTGATGAATCGAACACCCATTGAGTTCCGGTGTTGATCATGTTTTGCTCATGAAGAGAGTTTAGTCACCGGATCTGCGACATTCAGATCCGTATGCACTTTGCAAATTTCTATGTCCCCATCTTGAACATTTTCACGAATGGAGTTGAAGCGACGCTTGATGTGCCTGGTCTTCTTGTGAAACCTGGGCTCCTTGGCAAGTGCAATAGCTCCAGTGTTGTCACTGAAGAGTTTGATTGGCTCCGACGCATTGGGTATGACTCCTAGGTCGGTGATGAACTCCTTCACCCAAATTGCTTCATGCGCTGCCTCCGAGGCTGCCATGTACTCCGCTTCACATGTAGATCCCCGCCACAACGCTTCTCGCTTGCAGCCGCACCAGCCATCGCTCCACCATTCAACATATACACGTATCCGGTTTGTGACTTTGAGTCATCCAGATCTGTGTCGGCTAAGCGTCGACGTAACCTTTTCTGACGAGCTCTTCGTCACCTCCATAAACGAAACATGTCCTTTGTCCTTTTCGTGTACTTCAGGATATTCTAGACCGCTGTCCGGTGTTCCTTGCGGGATTACTTTGGTACCTTCCTACCAAACTTACGGCCAAGGTTTACATCAGGTCCTGGTACACAGCATGGCATAGATAATAGATCCTATGGCTGAGGCATAGGGGATGACACTCATCTCTTCTTTATCTTTTGCCGTGGTGGTCGGGCATTGAGCCGAGCTCAATTTCACACCTTGCAAAACAGGCAAGAACCCTTTCTTGGACTGATCCATTTTGAACTTCTTCAAAATCTTATCAAGGTATGTGCTTTGTGAAAGACCTATGAGGCGTCTCGATCTATCCCTATAGATTTTGATGCCTAATATGTAAGCAGCTTCTCCAAGGTCCTTCATTGAAAAACTCTTATTCAAGTAGGCCTTAATGCTGTCGAAAAGTTCTATATCATTTCCCATCAAAAGTATGTCATCTACATATAATATGAGAAATGCTACAGAGCTCCCACTCACTTTCTTATGTATGCAGGCTTCTCCATAAGTCTGCATAAACCCAAACGCTTTGATCATCTCATCAAAGCGAATGTTCCAACTCCGAGATGCTTGCACCAGCCCATAAATGGATCGCTGGAGCTTGCATACCTTGTTAGCATTCTTAGGATCGACAAAACCTTCCGGCTGCATCATATACAGCTCTTCCTTAAGGTAACCGTTAAGGAATGCCGTTTTGACGCCCATCTGCCATATCTCATAATCATAGTATGCGGCAATTGCTAACATGATTCGGACGGACTTAAGCTTCGCCACGGAGAGAAAGTCTCATCGTAGTCAATCCCTTGAACTTGTCGATAACCCTTAGCGACAAGTCGAGCTTTATAGATGGTAACATTACCATCCGCGTCCGTCTTCTTCTTAAAGATCCATTTGTTTTCTATATCGCCGATCATCGGGCAAGTCTGTCAAAGTCCATACTTTGTTTTCATACATGGATCCTATCTCGGATTGCATGGCTTCAAGCCATTTGTTGGAATCTGGGCCCGCCATCGCTTCTTCATAGTTCGAAGGTTCACCGCTGTCTAACAACATGATTTCTAGGACAGGGTTGCCGTACCACTCTGGTGCGGAGCGTATCCTTGTGGACCTTCGAAGTTCAGTAGTAACTTGATCCGAAGTACATTGATCATCATCATCAATTTCCTCTCCAGTCGGTGTAGGCACCACAGGAACATTTTCCTGAGCTGCACTACTTTCCGGTTCAAGAGGTAGTACTTCATCGAGTTCTACTTTCCTCCCACTTACTCCTTTCGAGAGAAACTCTTTTTCGAAAGGATCCGTTCTTGGCAACAAAGATCTTGCCTTCGGATCTAAGGTAGAAGGTATACCCAATGGTTTCCTTAGGGTATCCTATGAAGATGCATTTTTCCGACTTGGGTTCGAGCTTTTCAGTTGAAGTTTCTTGACATAAGCATCGCATCCCCAAACTTTTAGAAACGACGGCTTAGGTTGCTTCCCAAACCATAATTCATACGGTGTCATCTCAACGGATTTAGACGGTGCCCTATTTAAAGTGAATGTAGCTGTCTCTAGAGCGTATCCCCAAAATGATAGCGGTAAATCGGTAAGAGACATCATAGATCGCACCATATCCAATAGAGTGCGATTACGACGTTCGGACACACCGTTACGCTGAGGTGTTCCAGCCGGCGTGAGTTGTGAAACGGTTCCACATTTCCTTAAGTGTGTTCCAAATTCATGACTTAAATATTCTCCTCCACGATCTGATCGCAAGAATTTTATCTTTCGGTCACGTTGATTCTCTACTTCATTCTGAAATTCCTTGAACTTTTCAAAGGTCTCAGACTTGTGTTTCATCAAGTAGACATACCCATATCTACTCAAGTCATCAGTGAGAGTGAGAACATAACGATATCCTCCGTGAGCCTCAACACTCATTGGACTACACACATCGGTATGTATGATTTCCAATAAGTTGGTTGCTCGCTCCATTGTTCCGGAGAACGGAGTCTTGGTCATCTTGCCCATGAGGCATGGTTCGCATGTGTCAAATGATTCATAATCGAGAGACTCTAAAAGTCCATCAGCATGGAGCTTCTTCATTAAGCTTGACACCAATGTGACCAAGGCAGCGATTACCACAAGTATGTGGGACTATCGTTATCAACTTTACATCTTTTGGTATTCACACTATGAACATGTGTAACATTACGTTCGAGATTCATTAAGAATAAACCATTGACCATCGGAGCATGACCATAAAACATTTCTCTCATATAAATAGAACAACCATTATTCTCGATTTAAATGAGTAGCCATCTCGTATTAAATGAGATCCCGATACAATGTTCATGCTCAAACTTGGCACTAAATAACAATTCGAGGTTTAAAACTAATCCCGTAGGTAAATGTAGAGGTAGCGTGCCAACGGCGATCACATCGACCTTGGAACCATTCCCGACGCCAAGATCGCCACCTCGTCTTCGCCAGCCTCCGTTTATTCCGCAGCTCTGCTGTGAGTTACATATATGAGCAACGCCACCGGTATCAAATACCGTGAGTTACTACAGTACGGTAAGGTACACATCAATTACATGTATATCAAATATACCTTTAGTGTTGCGGCCTTCTTATGCGCTAAGTATTTGGGGCAGTTCCGCTTCGATTGACCCTTCCCTTTGCAATAAAAGCACTCAGTCTCGTGCTTGGGTCCATTCTTTGACTTCTTCCCGGCAATCGGCTTACCGGGTGCAGCAACATCCTTGCCGTCCTTCTTGAAGTTCTTCTTTCCCTTGCCCTTCTTGAACTTAGTGGTTTTATTGACCATCAACACTTGATGCTCCTTCTTGATTTCTACCTCTGCTGACTTCAGCATTGAAAATACTTCAGGAATAGTTTTCACCATCCCCTGCATATTGTAGTTTATCACAAAGCTCTTGTAGCTTGGTGGGGCGATCAAGGATTCTGTCAACGACCGCCTCGTCCAGGAGGTTAATGTCCAATCGGGACAGGCGGTTGTGCAACCCAGACATTTTGAGTATGTGCTCACCGACGTAACTATTTTCCTCCATCTTACAATCAGAGAACTTGTCGGAGACTTCATATCTCTCGACCGGCGTGAGCTTGGAAAACTAGTTTCAGCTCCTCGAACATCTCATATGCTCCGTGTCGCTCAAAACGCTTTTGGAGCCCCGGTTCTAAGCTGTAAAGCATGCCGCCTTGAATGAGGGAGTAATCATCGGCCGCGAGACTGCCAAGCGTTCATAACGTCTTGGTTCTCTCGATGGGTGCTTCACCTAGTGGTGCTTCTAGGACATATTGTTTCTTGGCAGCTATGGGGATAATCCTCAGGTTCCGGACCCAGTCTGAATAGTTGCTGCCATCATCTTTCAGCTTGGTTTTCTCTAGGAACGCGTTGAAGTTCATGGTGACATGAGCGTTGGCCATTTGATCTACAAGACATTTTGCAAAGATTTTAGACTATTGTTCATGATAATAAAGTTCATCTAATGAACTCCCACTCAGATTTGACATCCCTCTAGTCATCTAAGTGATACATGATCCGAGTCGACTAGGCCGTGTCCGATCATCACGTGAGACGGACTAGTCATCGTCGGTGAACATCTCCATGTTGATCGTATCTTCCATACGACTCATGTTCGACCTTTCGGTCTCTTGTGTTCGAGGCCATGTGCATACATGCTAGGCTCGTCAAGTTAACCTAAGTGTATTGCATGTGTAAAACTGTCTTACACCCGTTGTATGTGAACGTAAGGATCTATCACACCCGATCATCACGTGGTGCTTCGAAACGACGAACTTTAGCAACAGTGCACAGTTAGGGAGAACACTTTCTTGAAATTGTTATGAGGGATCATCTTATTTACTACCGTCATTCTAAGTAAACAAGATGAATAAACATAATAAACATCACATGCAATTATATAGTAGTGACATGATATGGCCAATATCATATAGCTCCTTTGATCTCCATCTTCGGGGCTCCGTGATCATCTTGTCACCGGCATGGCACCATGATCTCCATCATCATGATCTCCATCATCGTGTCTTCATGAAGTTGTCACGCCAACGACTACTTCTACTTCTATGGCTAACGCGTTTAGCAATAAAGTAAAGTAATTTACATGGCGTTCTTCAATGACACGCAGGTCATACAAAATAAAGACAACTCCTATGGCTCTTGCCGGTTGTCATACTCATCGACATGCAAGTCGTGATTCCTATTACAAGAACATGATCTCATACATCACATATATCATTCATCATTCATCACAACTTTGGCCATATCATATCACAAAACACTTGCTGCAAAAACAAGTTAGACGTCCTCTAATTGTTGTTGCAAGTTTTACGTGGCTGCAATAGGGTTCTAGCAAGAACGTTTTCTTACCTACGTGAAAGCCACAACGTGATTTGTCAACTTCTATTTACCCTTCATAAGGACCCTTTTCATCGAATCCGCTCCAACTAAAGTGGGAGAGACAGACACCCGCTAGCCACCTTATGCAACTAGTGCATGTCGATCGGTGGAACCAGTCTCACGTGGCGTACGTGTAAGGTCGGTCCGGGCCGCTTCATCCCACAATACCGCTGAAGCAAGATACGACTAGTAGCGGCAAGAAAGTTGACAACATCTACGCCCACAACAAATTGTGTTCTACTCGTGCAACAGAGAACTACGCATAGACCTAGCTCATGATGCCATCGTTGAGGGAACGTTGCGAGAAATTAAAAATTTTCCTACGGTTTCACCAAGATCCATCTATGAGTTCATCTAGCAACGAGTCATGGGAGAGTGATTGCATCTACATACCACTTGTAGATCGCGTGCGGAAGCGTTCAATGGACCGGGGATGATGGAGTCGTACTCGCCGTGATTCAGATCACCGATGACCTAGTGCCGAACGGACAACACCTCCACGTTCAACACACGTACGGAGGCGGATGGCGTCTCCTCCTTCTTGATCCAGCAAGGGGAAGGAGAGGTTGATGATGATCCAGCAGCACGACGGCGTGGTGGTGGATGCAGTGAACTCCGGCGAGGCTTCGCTAAGCAACTACGGGAGGAGGAGGAGGTGTTGCAGGAGGAGGCGCCAAGGGCTTGTGGTGCGGCCACCTCCCTCCCTCCCTTTATATAGGTGCAAGAGAGGGAGGGCACAGCCTTGCGCCTTCCTCAAAGGAAGGGGTGCGGCCAGAGGGGGAGGTCCATCCTCCCAAGGCACCCTCGGAGGTGCCTTCCCTCTTTGGACTCTCCTCCCCAAGTCTCCTTGGCGCATGGGCCTCTTGGGGCTGGTGCCCTTGGCCCATATAGGCCAAGGCGCACCCCTACAGCCCATGTGCCCCAGGCAGGTGGACCCCGGTGGACCCCCGGACCCCTTTCGGCACTCCCGGTACAATACCGATAATGCCCGAAACTTTTCAGGCGACCAAAATAAGACTTCCTATATATAAATCTTTACCTCCGGACCATTCCGGAACTCCTCGTGACGTCCGGGATCTCATCCAGGACTCCGAACAACATTCGGTTTGCTGCATACTCATATTCATACAACCCTAGCGTCACCGAACCTTAAGTGTGTAGACCCTACGGGTTCGCGAGACATCTGAGACATGACCGAGGCGGCTCTCGGGCAATAACCAACAGCAGGATCTGGATACCCATGTTGGCTCCCACATGCTCCTCGATGATTTCATCGGATGAACCACGATGTCGAGGATTCAAACAACCCGTATACTATTCCCTTTGTCGACGGTATGTTACTTGCCCGCGATTCGGTCGTCGGTATCCCACTACCTCGTTCACTCACGTTGCCGGCAAGTCACTTTACGCGTACCGTAATGCATGATCCCGTGACCAACCACTTGGTCACTTTGAGATCATTATGATGATGCACTACCGAAAGTGGGCCCGGTGATACCTCTCCGTCATGCGGAGTGACAAATCCGATCTCGATCCGTGTCAACCCAGCAGACACTTTTGGAGATACCTGTAATGCACCTTTATAGTCACCCTACGTTGTGGCGTTTGGTACACCCATAGCACTCCCTACGGTGTCCGGGAGTTACACGATCTCATGGTGTAAGGAAGAGATACTTGACATTGGAAAAGCTCTAGCAAAACAAACTACACGATCTTGTGCTATGCTTAGGATTGGGTCTTGTCCATCACATCATTCTCCTAATGATGTGATCCCGTTATCAACGACATCCAATGTCCATAGTCAGGAAACAATGACTATCTGTTGATCAACGAGCTAGTCAACTAGAGGCTCACTAGGGATATATTGTGGTCTATGTATTCACACGTGTATTACGATTTCCGGATAATACAATTATAGCATGAATAAAAGACAATTATCATGAACAAGGAAATATAATAATAATACTTTTATTATTGCCTCTAGGGCATATTTCCAACAAACCCAGCTTGCAAATCGCTTAAGTCAGCAAGGTGCATATTGTGGCGTAATACACGAACAAGGAACGAAGCTGTACAAGTATAATCATATGAGGGAAAGCTTCATAAAGGAAGCCCCCAAGTAAACGGGGTATTAGAATTTGTGTGTCACAAATAAAGTTTGGACAAGGAAGTTTTTTTACAAATAACTTTTTACCAAAAAGGTATAATGCTTGGTCGAACCGAACAAAAATTTAAAACTGAAAGTTTTTGAGCATGAAGGCGACTTAGCTGATTGATGTGCTCGGTGTCGATGCGCGGCCCGAGCTTACGGCGGGATAAGGTCCCAGCCCCCAAGCCGGTCCCGAGGTGGCGGAGCAAAGGGCTCGGCATTCCGAAGTGGTGACATAGCACGACCAATGTGGCGAGGTTTAACCTCCAGTCCGACGGAGGCGACAGAGCAGGCCGACAGTATGACGCCGAAGTCCCTGGCGTGGGTTAATAAAGTGATGAAGAAGCCCCCGGTCCAGCCGAGGTGACGTGGTACGTCGGTACGCCGAGGTGACAGTGCTGCCCAACCCGAATCATTTATCTGTGCACAAAAAATAGTGCAAGCCGGAGATGACAATAATAATAATAATAATAGTAATAATAATAAATTATAAATTTTGTTTGCATAATTAATAATTTATGCAAGGTGAATAATAAAATAGATATGGCCCGGTGCCGGAGTCAATGTCGATGTAGGGCGTCGGCGTGATGCGGTAAAGGCATGACAAAGCCTGAATTCACAGATCGGTCCGAGTTCCGGATGCGGCATTTGCCGGACTGTGTACGGAAACTGGCTGAACCACCCTGCGACCGTCGTTAATGCGGCCACAATTTGATAGACCTGGTTTATTAGTTGTAGCAATCCAAAGAGACACCTGCGTATGTTCATGGATTTGCACCTATTAAGAGTGCTAGTGCCAGCGCTAGCGCATGGGAAGTGCAAGAAAGACATATTATTAGCAAAAAGCAAAGACTGCTTTAATTAAATAACAAAGAAAAAAGAGAGAAGGATTAGGTCTCCCTGTATGCCGCCGAGCAATCTGAATTCGGCCCGTGTATGCCGCTCTGTATGAATTACGAGTAGCTTCACGGTGTCCTCGGCTGGGGCGCCAACGATCAGATTGCACCCCTTTTTTTTGACACATGCGGCGAACCTAGCTTGATGCTGCGTGCGCGTGCTCGGCTGGGATGCAGTCATTCAGGATCTTCCATGGTGTGCAACACGTCCTCACGAGTCGCGTCTGCTGCTAGTCCGTCATAGCGGACCTCAGATCTGAAGTGTAACCAGGCGGCACAAACGGGCGCCGCCTCTGAAATTTTCTCTGCAAAAATAATGCAAACCGACAGAAAATATTCTGCACAATAATTTTGTGTACCAAACGAATTGTTGGAAAAAAATTAAACCTATTTTGCGAACGATGACCGCAGTATATAGCATATACCAAAGTAAATAAAAGAACACAGGCTGTACGAAACAAGCACGAACAAGTTCACCAGAAAGATTCGCCTTGATCTTTACGTGAAGCAGTATTTTGGATTACTACAATCCAGCCATGTCTAGGGCACCGTGTTCCAAAAGTAGTAGTGAATTAAGTTAGTACTAGTGGCCAATTACGTGAAGTATTTCCTCATGTCTATGCACAAGAGACCTACGGCCGAATAGGAGACCAGCAGCCGAGCAGGAGATCAGCGGCCGAGCAGGAGATGAAAAAAAAGGAGGGGAAACAAAACTCCCTCATGTGTGTTCCATCGAGCTGATTGACCGGCTGATGGGCATTGTTGCTGCACATGAGCAGTACTAGTCCGAGATGGCTCCTCTGCTAGGGCGCCACTTGAGGGATTTTTCTATTGCATATGTGCATGTTTCGCCACACCTCCAAGACACGTGAGAATCGCAGCGGAGCTCAGACCTGGTGTCTTCTTGATCATCGCGGACACTTTTTATGATCTTGATTTAACTGCATATAGTGTAGCTCAAGGCAACAACCATAATTTTGCAAAAAGATAGTTTATGCGGAACAGATCTAACTGAAAAAATATCACCTGATTATCCCATCGATCCGTGGCGATCGCCTAGCAGGCTCTTAATGAAAGCACCAATGTCGGTTCAATATCCGGCGTATCTCGTAGTAGGGGTCCTAAGCTAGGCGTCTTGGAGCGATGGTGACATGAACACGGGATTTTACCCAGGTTCGGGCCCTCTTGATGGAGGTAAAACCCTACGTCCTGCTTTTGATTGTATTCATATGGGGTATAGTACAGAGTACATGTATCTACCACGAGATGATAGTAAAGAATATGAGATTGTCTATTGACTAGCCTGGTGTCGGTGTCAAAACCGGCGGATCTCGGGTAGGGGGTCCCGAACTGTGCGTCTAGGCGGATGGTAACAGGAGACAAGGGACACGATGTTTTTACCCAGGTTCGGGCCCTCTCGATGGAGGTAAAACCCTACTCATGCTTGATTAATATTGATGATATGGGTAGTACAAGAGTAGATCTACCACCGAGATCGAGAGAGGCTAAACCCTAGAAGCTAGCCTATGGTATGATTGTTGTTAGTCCTCACGGACTAAAACCCTCCGGTTTATATAGACACCCGAAGAGGACTAGGGTTACCACAGTCGGGTTACAATGGGAGGAGATCTACATATCCGCATCGCCAAGCTTGCCTTCCACGCCAAGGAAAGTCCCATCCGGACACGGGACGAAGTCTTCAATCTTGTATCTTCATAGTCCAGAGTCCGCCAAAAGATTATAGTTCGGCTATCCGGACACCCCTAATCCAGACTCCCTCGGTAGCCCACAGACAGGCTTCAATGACAGCGAGTCCGGTAGCGCAGATTGTCTTCGGCATTGCAAGGCGGGTTCCTCCTCGAATACATCATAGAAGATTTTGAACACAAAGGGTAGTGTCCGCTTTGCAAAATAAGTTCCACATACCACCGTAGAGAGAATAATATTTACACAAATCAATCTCGGCGTATTCCTGACATGATATCACACCACGGCCAAGCCTTTATTCGAATCATTTTTCAGTCCCACCTCAGCGCACTTAGCGAAGCGGTTTCCTTAACGCGTCTTGTCGAGCGGAGATCGTGTCCCCTTATTCTGATTCTCATCAATACGGGCGTGGGTAACCCAACCGTGCCATTAATTACGGTAGCTTGGGAGATAAGCGAGTTCTACCAGGCTGGTGGGGGCACATTGTTTCGTCCGCCCATATAAGGGGATAAGGATCCACCTTTTTCATCTACGCCTTCTTCCTCCTTCGCTTATTCATTTCCACGCACTCGAGATCCAGCGCCCAAGTCCGCACTTCCCACCTCAACCTTCTCCAGCCAAGTCCGGAGCGGGAGGCAGGTGGATGGCCTCCTCCGTCCAGGAGGCACATCAAAGTTAAGGAAAGCCGGATACTTGTCCAAAGACATTGCGTACCGGCTTCCAAGCGAGGGGCAGCTCATTCCCACCCCCAGGCCCCATGAGAGGGTGGTGTTCCTCCCCCATTTCCTCCGCGGACTGGGCTTCCCACTCCACCCATTTGTCCGGGGGCTCATGTTCTACTACGGCCTGGATTTCCATGATCTGGCCCCGAACTTCATCCTCAACATCTCGGCGTTTATCGTCGTGTGCGAGGCCTTCCTCCGCATCAAGCCCCACTTCGTCTTATGGCTGAAGACCTTCAATGTCAAGCCGAAGGTAGTGGGCGGCCGGCAAGCCAGTCTTGGGAGGCGCCATGGTGGGCAAGATGCCCAACGTTATATGGCTCGAGGGCTCCTTCGTGGAAACCATCAAAGGGTGGCAATCGGGTGGTTCTACATCACCGAGCAGCGTGACCACTGAATGGGCAGCGGCCCCAATTTCAATCTGGCATCCCCACACCGGCTCACCTCCACGGAAAGAGATGGGCTGTCGTGGGAGTAATTCAAGAGCTGACCGGACTCCAAACCTGCGTCCAAAACCTGGTGGACAAGAAGGTTAAACTTGTCAACGTAGTCCGGTCATGCTCATTACGCGGATCCTCCGTGTCAACGACGGGCTTTTAACTTGTGGGAGTTCGACCCGGCCCAGCACCAAACTCGACCGTGCTCTTCGACACAACGCATGCGAGGATGCACGGAAGGTGCTGCTATTCAAAGGCGCCGAGTTCCCCCTCCCATTACCGAGGATCGCGGATTCTCATAAGCGCCAAGCCAGCGTAGTAAGTTTGTTCTACCTCTCTGCAAGGATTCTTGTTTTCATAGTTTGACTCTATCACGGGATCTAAGCTCCGTTCCTTTGACGAGCTTGGCGAGAAGAAGACCCGGACAGATCGACTGTCCTCCTTCTTGCCCGAAGGCCCAGCCAGATGCCCTCCTAAGCGAAGCTGCTGGTCCCGGCACCTCACGTGGTGCCGGAGAAGAAGGCCAAGAAAGAAGGCCACGGGGACTCGAAAAGTTCCCGGCGCCCGGCAGTGTCGGACTCGTCGTCCGATGACTCGGCGGACTCCTACCACAACGAGGAGGAGGAAAGAGGTCTCTCCCGGTGGGGGATAGAAAAAAGGAAGGCCGCCCCAAGCTGAGGCGGAGGGTCAGAAGGAAGGACCCTTCCTCCGGACTACTCCACCAACGCCCGGCAACGGCGAAGAGGAGTGGCTAACCAGGCCAATCCTCCAGCAAAATCGTAAGTATCCGGATACCAGAATAACTCATGGCGTTCCTTTATTGCATAGTATCTTCTAACGCCGAATATGATCATGTAGTCCGCCCCGAGCCCAGGTCGGCGTGTCGGCGAGCGGCTCCTTGAGCTCGTTGGATGTGAATAGCACTTCACTTCCGGCCGCCTCCTCCCCCGGCCCTGCGGATGATGCCGAGGTGGAGTCCCAAAAGGGTCCAAGCCAGGAGGAGGTGGTCCTGGAGGCGCCGCAAGGCGACCTCCCGTACTCCAGCAAAGGGGACAAAACCCCCAAGGGCTCAAGTCCGCCCTGGGCGGATACCCGGAACCTTGATTCAGTTCCGAGTCCGGCGCCCCTAGTAAGAAGGGCAAGCCTACGACGACGGTGACCTCCGTCCAATCGGAGGCACCGGATAATTTGCTGGAGGTGCTTAATGGCGCCTCCATCGACGAGGAGCACCGCACTATTATGAGTCGCGGTGATCCGAAGGATTCGATCCGCCAAGAGTGGGCTAGTTGAAACTGTGCCAGCCTTCTAACGAGGCTTTGAGGTATGTCTTTAAGATATGTAAAAAATATTACCGCATAGACAGTAGCCCACGATGCTCAGTTTGGTGTTCGGAAAGAAAAAGCCGATCTGTGGATCTAAAAGATATCTGAGGAGTCTAACATAAGTATGTCAATATGGGAATGCAGAGCTGCGCTGGCGACATCTCGCCGCCTTGACCGATCATGGAGGTCGCCATTGAAGCGAGCCTCGAGCGGTCCGAGGAATAGAGCCTCGGCCTTGCCAAAGCAGCTCGAGGACAAGGAAGGTAAGTAATACCTTATGTAAAAATATAAAAAGATGTGGTTGCAAAAATGACAAGACTAACGTGAGTATTACAGGCCTGGCAACCGAGGTGGCGACCACTGAAAAGCTGTCAAGGCGAAGACAATGCGGCCGTGGAGCGCACCGAGCGAGAAAAGCAGGAGGCGCGGGTGGCGGAGGTGCAGCGAGAGCTCCTAGGCTCTCGTGGAAAAACACGAGTTTGGAGCTTGACTCAAAGACTCGAGTCGAGCTCGCCTCGGCCCTGAGAGCGCCAAATCTGCCAAGGCGAAGCCCAAAAGCCCTCCAGGAAATTGGGCGATGAAGAAGATAGCAGCGGGTAAGGCATTCTTTATGCAAAGCAAGCATGCGAAAGTGAATTACTTCTTACTTACCCGAGTCCGAGCTCTCCGGGGAGCATTCGCAGATCTTCCCCGCAGTGTGTCCGTGGCTGCCGCATTCTACCGAGCTGAGGAGGGAGCTCGGCCGGAGAAGGTGTTCTGGTCCCGATATGTTGAGGCGGACACCCGGTGCCCTTAGCGACCAGCTAAAGCAGCTGGTCGAGCTCCATAAGGTGGCCGAACAGGCAATGAAGGGCCTTATAGTCCGGATGTGGCCTGGTGAGGTCATGCCTGGGAGCTACTTTGGGCTGGTGAGGCGGCTGGCAGATGCCTTTCCACGGCTTGAAGTCATCAAGCACTCCGTATGCATCGAAGGCGCCCGTAGGGCCCTTGCCCGTGCGAAAGTGCACTAGGGCAAGATGGATGCTGAGAAGCTGGTGACAGATGGGCCACCACCAAGGAAGGAGCATCGCAAGCCCGAGATGTATTATGAGGCGTCTGAAGGGTGCCGCCGTATATGGCGGATGAATGTTCCAAGGATGTAATTTTTGAGTAAACTTCAGCTCGTGTTATCACGTGCGCTGAAAACTTGTTCATATGCGCTTAAACAACGCTTTGAATTTAAAATATTACCTTACATGCGGCCGTTTATTAAATCGAGAGATGGCGAGTCGTAAACCGCCCCCATGCCACGAGTGCTTTGGGGTGTTAGGGATAAACCTGGCGCTCTTGTTCCCATTCTTGGGTCCTTGAGGAGGCGCTCAGCACAATGAACAAGGCAATCGGACTATAATGCTTTATCACTCTCATAGCCATAGAATTCTATAATTTTAAATTTCCGGAAGCCCCTAGTATTCGGAAGACCGAGTTAGGAGGCGCTATCCACGCCTAGAGACGGACAAAACCGGCTCCTCGCTCCTAACCGCATAAGTCTTTAGGGACTCGAAACCTCTCGAACAGCGACCAGCTCTCGCCCTATCATGACGGTCAGTTTTAGCTTTCTCTACTGAGGTGCTTAACCCAGCTCAACCGGGGCACAATCGCAGTAGTTCTCCCAGCGCTACCTTAGCCGATATAAAGGAATGTAAGTACCAAAACATGGGAGACGGGCAAACCCAACTATTGACCCAAGACATGATTCGGAGCCGATGCATATAATGCTATAAGTTCGGGGTGCCGCACTCGTGAGAGTGTTCGGACTTATCACACCATATTCTGGGGTAATCAAGCCCCACTGGTGTATTGGCCGTACCAAAGTGTACGGTTGCATAATGTCATAAGCGAACATATTTACATAAAAAGGAATGCAATAATAGACAAAAGCTATGTATTGTTTATTGAAAAGGCTGCGGTAAAAGCGAGCGATACAAATAGTGTGATAAGCAAGAGATGGGACTATTGGACATGTCCCCTCCGAGCGAGCTGCGGATGGTATATAAGACATGTATTTAGCTCGTTATAGAGACCACTGGACATTCGGCGTAGCTTTCTGCCTCCTGGCTGTTGCATCGTGTGTTCGGCGGTTGTCTTTGCCGGACGGAGCCTTCGGAGAGTGGAATCCTGAAAGTAAGAAAAAGAATGACAAAATCGGGGAGCCCCTAGTGCGGTTGAGCCGCATTTTGGAGCATCTTGATGGTCGTGCCCTCCCCCTGTGCCCATGGTATTTCCAGAGCGTAATTATGTACGCATAGTACTAGTTTTGCAATTTCGCGAGGGCTGGGGTTGGGGCCGCATTACTATGCTTGCTTGGAATGTGCCAGACGGTCTTGTTGTAGGTTACTCCGGGCGCGGCAGCGGTGTCCGAACGTTTAATAGCCGGACTGGAGAATTGCCTTGAGAGGCTACTTTGTACTTCCGCCCATGGCGCCGCCGTATGCTCCTCCGTTCGGAGAAGCGTTGATGTTTTCATTGACCGTAATGACTCCTCGAGGGCCTGGCATCTTGAGCTTGAGATATGCGTAGTCGGCACCGCATTGAAATTTGCAAATGTGGTTCGTCCGAAAGCGGTGCATGATAGCCCGCTGCGAACGGGACTATGTCGTAGATTAACTCCTCGCTTCAGAAATTATCAGGATCCAAAGACCACCTCAAGTGTAAGCGAGCCCTCTGATTGGCCTCTACACCTGGTATGATGCCTTTAAAAGGTCGTCTTTGTGGGTTTAATCCTTGAGGATCTATGCCCATTTTGAAATGTATCACGATAAAGCAGGTTCAGGCTCTGTGCAGCCGTCCATAAGGACTCTAGTGAGGTGAAATCCGTCAATGATTGGGTCTAGAACCAATGCGGCCGAATCCACCATGGCGGATGCTAGTGGGGTGGTCCCTTGATCAAAAGTGATCGGGCGGGGAGGACCACAGGTTGAACTTTGGGGTGGCTGGCTCCCAACGCATATCGTCCACGAGTGCATGCTTCCGCTCCCTTTTGGGGATCTGGGTTGCGTATATCATGTTCACCGTCCGCACTTGTGGGGAAGCCCTTCATCCCCTATTGTTCGGCGGTGGGGCTCCTCCTCGTCATCGCTATGCAGCCCCTTGTCGCTGTTTTGACATTTAACTTGCCTGCTGCTTGAACACCCAACAATCCCTGTTGGTGTGATTGGCTGGTTTTTTCGGGGGTGCCGTATCCGCAATGACGATCGAGTATTCGGTCCAAATGGACGTCCGGAGTATTTCTTTTAAATTGCTTTTTTCACGACGGGTTTAGAGCCTCTAAATCCGGCATTAACTGCCGTATCCTCGGCATTGCCACAGATTAATGCTTGGTAACTTGTGCTTGTTGCGACGCCGACCTGCCATTGCTGTCCTTGGTATCCGAATTACGGGGCTCTTGGTCATGTTATTACTACGAAGCTAGCCAGCTGTCTTCTCCAGCGCAAAAGTGGGTCATGAGTGTTGTGAGGGCTGCCATGGATTTCGGCTTTTCCTGTCCTAGGTGCCGGGCAAGCCACTGCGTCGTGGATGTTATGTTTGAAGGCTGCAAGGGCCTCTGCATCCGGACGGTCGACTATTTGATTTTTCTTGGTTAGGAACCGTGTCGAATTGTCTTGGCTGATTCCTCTGGGCTGCTGAATTATGTGGCTTAGGTCATCGGCGTCACGGTGGTCGCACATAGGTGCCCAGAAATTGTCGAGGAATGCGGCTTCTAGGTCCTCCCAACAACCAATTGACTCTGCTGGCAAGCTATTAAGCCAATGCCGAGCTGGTCCTTTAAGCTTGAGTGGGAGGTATTTGATGGCGTGTAGATCATCACCGCGGGCCATGTGGATATGAAGGAGATAATCCTCGATCCATACCGCAGGATCTGTTGTGCCATCGTATGATTCGATGTTTACGGGTTTGAAACCCTCGGGGATTTGATGATCCATTACTACATCTGTGAAGCATAGTGGGTGTCTTGGCGCCTGCATCTTTGGGCTATATCACGACGTAGCTCAAATGAGCTTTGCCTACTGTGGTCGGCCCGGCCAGATTTGCCATATCCGGTGTGACGGTTATCGTCACGTGTCGTGAGGCGCCCACGCGATCCGTAGATCGATCTTGTTTGCCTTTCCTTGTCCTCCAATATATCTCGCAGGTCTGGGGCATCTCCCCGTGCCTTGGTATTTTTTAGGCGACCCGAGTGCGGCTTGAGTGGAGGGCCGAGAGGCCTCTGTCAGCGCCACGAGGTGGCAGTCGGCAGCGCGTCGTGTCTTGGTGATGTAGGTTTAGGTGCTTCCTCCTCTAATCGGGGTAGCAACCTCGCTTTGGGTAGCTCTTGGAGGCGTTGAAGTCTGTGCTCTTGGCGCAAGGACTTCAGTCCATCTGTCGGCTAGCGAGTCTTGGTCAGCTCTAAGCTGTTGCTTTGTTTTCTTGAGGCTGCTACTTCGCCCGTGGCCATAAGCCTGTGTTTGAAAGCAGCTCTTGTTCGGCGGGATCCTCGGGCACGACAAATTAGAGTAAATCGTCGAGGCTTGCCTCGTCTTCGAGGAGGAGGCATGTAATTATCGTCCTCTACCTCTTTGTTCCGCCGCTCTCTCATGAGGGTTGGCTTCTCCATCCTCTGTGCTGAATTCTCTTTGGAGGGTTGTCTTGACCTTTGTCGGGGTGTTATTATCTCCCGTGCAGAATCGCCGTTTTGCTTTGGCGGGATTTAAGAGTCTGGTGGCCTTGGCCGCGCTTAGGCTGCTTCTTGGAGGGGTCATCCTCCGTTGTTCCATCGCCGTTCCTTCTTTTGGGGTGTCCACCATGTATATGTTATCTGACGAGGTGGCCTTCCGGTGCCCTATAGGCGCTGGTTCTTGGTCGTCTCCTGCATCGGCGTCCATACCGTCGATGTCTTGAGTCGAAGTCGAGCATGTCGGTTAAATCCTCGGCCGGTGGCTCTGAAGTGGGTGGTGGGTGGGCTTTGAATTTCTTCATCGTCCGCATCCCAACCTTGCTGACCATAGTCCGGCCGGGGCTCTCCGATAAAGAGAGACTTTAATGAATTGAGAATGTCACCGAAGGGCGAGTGCTGAAAAGATGTCCGCGGCGGTGAACTCCATGATCGGGCGCCTAATCGGATTCGATTGGCGAGGCGCCGGAGAGGTTCGAAGTCCCGGAGAGGAGTCCGCACCTTGGAGTCGCACGACCCGCAGAAGGACAAAATTTGGTGTTCGGCTCGATCGCCGTAGAGATTGGGGCCTTCGAGGAGGTGTCCAGCCACCCGTCCTCGATCGGCGCGATCGGCTTTGAGCTAAGAGTCGGAGCGGACATGGGTGCAGTCTCGAGGCCTTGTTAAAGCGGCAGAGCTAGATCATGCCCATCGTAACCTTGCGGCGCTTCGGCTGTGGCTCGAACCCGTCGAAGATCAAGTCTCCGCAGACGTCGGCCGTGTAGTTCAAACTTCCAAATCTGACACGATGGCGGGGCCGTAGCTTTGATCTGCTCCGGATGGCCAAGCGAATTGGCCCGCGATTGCAAAGCCGCCAAATCTGAAGATCTGTTTGGGGAGAAAAGTCTCACCACTGGTACTGCATCGTTGTTGATGATCGGAGGAGCCATCGGGCCTAAAGATGGCGACACGGAAGGAACTCTCAATGAAAGCACCAATGTCGGTATCAAAACCGGTGGATCTCGGGTAGGGTGTCCCCGAGCTGTCGTCTAGGCGGATGGTAACAGGAGACAAAGGACACGATGTTTTTACCCAGGTTGAACGTCTCGATGGAGGTAAAACCCTACTCCTGCTTGATTAATATTGATGATATGGGTAGTACAAGAGTAGATCTACCACGATATCAGAGAGGTTAGACCCTAGAAGCTAGCCTATGTTATGATTGTTGTTCGTCCTCTGGGACTAAAAACCCTCCTGTTTATATAGACAGGAGAGGGCTAGGGTTACACAGTCGGTTACAATGGGAGGAGATCTACATATCCGCATCGCCAAGCTTGCCTTCCACGCCAAGGAAAGTCCCATCCGGACACGGGACGAAGTCTTCAATCTTGTATCTTCATAGTCCAGGAGTCCGGCCAAACGTTATAGTCCGCCTATCCGGACACCCCCTAATCCAGGATTCCCTCACCTGGCCTCGGTTTATATAAGACACCGGAGGCCTAGGGTTTAGGAGAGTCCTTGTCTTGGGCGCTAAGTCTTGTGGAGTCTTCCTTATATCTTGGCGGGGGTCGTCCGAACTGGCCCATGAGTATACGGCCATGGGGGTCCTCGGCCCAATCCAACTGATCGGGAGACGACGTGGTGAGTACCCCCTAGTCCAGACCGTCAACGTGGACAACACTCTCCCCTCTCGTTGCTGTGCATCACCATGATCTTGCGTGTGCGTAGGAATTTTTTTGAAATTACTACGTTCCCCAACAGTGGCATCCGAGCCCGGGTTTTATGCGTAGATGTTATATGCACGAGTAGAACACAAGTGAGTTGTGGGCGATACAAGTCATCTTGCTTACCGTAATGTCATACTTTGGTTCGGGCGGTATTGTTGGATGAAGCGGCCGGACCGACATTACGCCGTGCGCTTACGCGAGACTGGTTCTACCGACGTGCTTTGCACACAGGTGGCTGGCGGGTGTCAGTTTCTCCAACTTTAGTTGAACCGAGTGTTGCTACGCCCGGTCCTTGAGAAGGTTAAAACAACACTAACTTGACGAACTATCGTTGTGGTTTTGATGCGTAGGTAAGAACGGTTCTTGCTCAGCCCGTAGCAGCCACGAAAAACTTGCAACAACAAAGTAGAGGACGTCTAACTTGTTTTTGCAGGGCTTGTTGTGATGTGATATGGTCAAGACGTGATGAGATATAAGTTGTTGTATGAGATGATCATTTTTTTGTTGAAGTTATCGGCAACAGGCAGAAGCCTGGTTGTCTCTTTATTGCATAAGATGCAAGCGCCAAATAATTGCTTTACTTTATCGCTATGCGATAGCAATAATTGCAAAAGCAATAGTTGGCGAGACGACCATGTGACGACACATGGATATAGATCAAGATGATGGAGATCATGGTGTCGTGCGGTGACGATAGAGATCATGACAAGTACTTTGGAGATGGAGATCAAAGGCGCAAGATGATCATGGCCATATCATGTCACATATTTTGATTGCATATGATGTTTATCTTTTATACATCTTATTTTGCTTAGTTCGACGGTAGCTTTATAAGATGATCTCTCACTAAATTTCAAGGTATAAGTGTTCTCCCTGAGTATGCACCGTTGTGAAAGTTCTTCGTGCTGAGACACCACGTGATGATCGGGTGTGATAGGCTCTACGTTCAAATACAACGGGTGCAAAACAGTTGCACACGCGGAATACTCAGGTTAAACTTGACGAGCCTAGCATATACAGATATGGCCTCGGAACACTGAGACCGAAAGGTCGAGCGTGAATCATATAGTAGATATGATCAACATAGTGATGTTCACCATTCAAAACTATTCCATCTCATGTGATGATCGGACATGGTTTAGTTGATTTGGATCACGTGATCGCTTAGATGATTGGAGATATGTCTATCTAAGTGGGAGTTCTTAAGTAATATGATTAATTGAACTTTAATTTATCATGAACTTAGTCCTGATAGTATTTTGCAAATTATGTTGTAGATCAATAGCTCGCGTTGTTGCTTCCCTATGTTTATTTTTGATATGTTCCTAGAGAAAAACTATGTTGAAAGATATTAGTAGCAATGATGCGGATTAGATCCGTGATCTGAGGTTTATCCTCATTGCTGCACAGAAGAATTATGTCCTTGATGCACCGCTAGATGACATACTTATTGCAGGAGCAGATGCAGATGTTATAAACGTTTGGCAAGCTCAATATGATGACTACTTGATAGTTTAGTGCACCATGCTTAACGGCTTAGAATCGGGACTTCAATGACATTTCGAACATCATGGAGCATATGAGATGTTCCAGGAGTTGAAGTTAATATTTCAAGCAAATACCCGAGTTGAGAGATATGAAGTCTCCAACAAGTTCTATAGCTAAAAGATGGAGGAGAATTGCTCAACTAGTGAGCATGTACTCAGATTGTCTGGGTACTACAATCGCTTGAATCAAGTGGGAGTTAATCTTCCAGAGAAGATAGTGATTGACAGAGTTCTCTGTTCACCATCACCAAGTTACTAGAACTTCGTGATGAACTATAGTATGCAAGGGATGGCGAAAATGATTCCCGAGCTCTTCGTGGTGTTGATATCGACGAAGGTAGAAATCAAGAAAGGAGCATCAAGTGTTGATGATTGACAAGACCACTAGTTTCAAGAAAAGGGCAAAGGGAAGAATGGGAACTTCAAGTAGAATGACAAGCAAGTTGTCACTCCATGAAGAAGCTCAAAGCTGGACTAAAGCCTGAAACTGAAAGTGCTTACCTTTGCAAAGGAAATGGTCACTGGAAGCGGAAATGCCCTGCATATTTGGTGGATAACAAAGATGGCAAAGTGAACAAGGGTATATTTGATATACATGTTATTGAAGTGTACCTTACTGGTGTTTATAGTAGCCCCTGGGTATTTGATACTGGTTCAGTTGCTAAAAATTAGTAACTTGAAATAGGAGTTACAGAATAAACAGAGACTAGTTGAGGGTGAAGTGATGATGTGTGTTGGAAGTGGTTCCAAGATTGATATGATCATCATCGCACACTCCCTATACTTTCGGGATTAGTGTTAAACCTAAATAAATGTTATTTGGCGTTTGCGTTGAGCATGAATATGATTTGATCATGTTTATTGCAATACGGTTATTCATTTAAAGTCAAAGAATAAAATTGTTGTTCTGTTTACATGAATAAAACCTTGGATGGTCAAACACCCAATGAAAATAGTTTGTTGGATCTCGATCATAGTGATACACATATTCATAGTATTGATGCCAAAAGATGCAAAGTTGATAATGATAGTGCAACTTATTTGTGGCACTGCCGTTTGGGTCATATCGGTGTAAAGCGCATAAAGAAACTCCAAAAAGATTGATTTTTTGAATCACTTGGTTATGAATCATTTGATGCTTGCGAACCGTGCCTTTTGGGCAAGATGACTAAAACTCCGTTCTTCGTAACAATGGAACGAGCTACTAACTTGTTGGAAATAATACATACCGATGTATGCGGTCCAATGAGTGTTGATGCTCGTGGCGGGTATCGTTATTTTCTGACCCTCACAGATGATTTGAGCAGATATGAGTATATCTACTTAATGAAGCATAAGTCTGAAACATTTGAGAAGTTCAAAGAATTTCAGAGTGAAGTGGAGAATCATCGTAACAGGAAAATAAAGTTTCTACAATCTGATCGTAGAGAAGAATATTTGAGTTACGAATTTGGCCTTCATTTGAATCAATGTGAAATAGTTTCGCAACTCACGCCACCAGGAACACCACAATGTAATGGTGTGTCCGAACATCGTAATCGTACTTTACTAGATATGGTGCGATCTATGATGTCTCTTACCGATTTGCCACTATCGTTTTGGGGTTATGCATTAGAGACAGCTACATTCATGTTAAAAAGGGCACCATCAAAATCCGTTGAGACGACGCCTTATGAACTGTGGTTTGGCATGAATCCAAAGTTGTCGTTTCTTAAAGTTTGGGGCTGCGAATGTGAAAAGGTTTCCCTGATAAGCTCGAACCCAAATCGGAGAAGTGCGTCTTCATAGAATACCAAAGGAATCTGTTGGGTACACCTTCTACCACAGATCCGAAGGCAAGATATTCGTTGCTAAAATGGATCCTTTCTAGAGAAGGAGTTTCTCTTGAAAGAAGTGAGTGGGAGGAAAGTAGAGCTTGATAAGGTAATTGTACCTTCTCCCGAAATGGAAAGTAGTTTATCACAGAAATCAGTTCTAGTGATTCCTACACCAATTAGTGAGGAAGCTAATGATGATGATCATGAAGCTTTAGATCAAGTTACTACCGAACTTTGTAGATCTTCCAGATTAAGATCCGCACCAGAGTGGTACTGTAATCCTATTCTGGAAGTCATGTTACTAGACCATGATGAACCTATAAACTATGAGGAAGCGATGATGAGCCCAGATTCCGCAAAATGACTGGAGGCCATGAAATCTAAGATGGGATCCATGTATGAGAACAAAGTGTAGACTTTGGTGGACTTGCCCGATGATCGGCAAGCCATAGAAAATAAATGGATCTTCAAGAGGAAGACGGACGTTGATAGTAGTGTTACTATCTACAAAGCTCGACTTGTCGCAAAAAGGTTTTCAACAAGTTCAATGTGTTGACTACAATGAGATTTTCTCAACTGTAGCGATGCTTAAGTCTGTCCGAATCATGTTAGCAATTGCCACATTTTATGAAATCTGACAAATGGATGTCAAAACTGCATTCCTTAATGGTTTTCTTAAAGAAGAGTCGTATATGATGCAACCAGAAGGTTTTGTCAATCCTAAAGGTGCTAACAAAATGTTCAAGTTCCAGGATCCATCTATGGACTGGTGCAAGTATCTCGGAGTTGGAATATACGCTTTGATGAGTTGATCAAAGCATATGATTTTATCTGAGACTTTGGGAGAAGCATGTATTTACAAGAAAGTGATTGGGAGCTCAGTAGCATTTTCTAAAACTATATGTAGATGACATATTGTTGATTGGAAATGATATAGAAATTCTGGATAGCATAAAAGGATACTTGAATAAGAGTTTTTCAAAGAAAGACCTTGGTGAAGCTGCTTACACATTGAGCATCAAGATCTATAAAGATAGATCAAGACGCTTGATGAGATTTTTCAATGAATACATACCTTGATAAGATTTTGAAGTAGTTCAAAATAGAACAGTCAAAGAAGGAGTTCTTTCCTGTGTTGCAAGGTGTGAAGTTGAGTAAGACTCAAAACCCGACTATGGCAGAAAATAGAAAGAGAATGAAAAGTCATTCCCTATGTCTCAGTCATAGGTTCTGTAAAAAGTATGCTATGCGTGTACTGCACCTATTGTATACCTTGCTTTGATTTTGGCAAGGAGTACAATTTTGATCTAAGTAGATCCTTTGGACAGCGGTCAAGAATATCCTTAGTGAGGACTAAGGAAATATTTATCGATTATGGAGGTGATAAAAGAGCCCGTCATAAAGAGTTACATCGGTGCAAGCTTTTACACCGATCCAGATGACTCTAAGTCTCAATCTGGATACATATTGAAAGTGGGAGCAATTAGCTAGAGTAGCTCCATGCAGAGCATTGTAGACATAGAATATTTGCAAAATACATACGGCTCTGAATGTGAAAGACCCGCTGACTAAACTTCCCTCACGAGCAAAACATGATCATACCTTAGTACTCTTTGGGTGTTAATCACATAGCGATGTGAACTAGATTATTGACTCTAGTAAACCCTTTAGGTGTTGATCGCATGACGATGTGGACTATGGGTATTAATCACATACATATGTGAATATTGGTGTTAAATCACATGGTGATGTGAACTAGATTATTGACTCTAGTGCAAGTGGGAGACTGAAGGAAATATGCCCTAGAGGCAATAATAATGTTATTATTTATGTCCTTATTTCATGATAAATGTTTATTATTCATGCTAGAATTGTATTAACCGGAAACATAATACATGTGTGAATACATAGACAAACATAGTGTCACTAGTATGCCTCTACTTGACTAGCTTGTTGATCAAAGATGGTTGTGTTTCCTAGCCATAGACATGAGTTGTCATTTGATTAACAGGATCACATCATTAGAAGAATGATGTGATTGACTTGACCCATTCCGTTAGCTTAGCACTTGATCGTTTAGTATGTTGCTATTGCTTTCTTCATGACTTATACATGTTGCTATGACTATGAGATTATGCAACTCCCGTTTACCGGAGCAACACTTTGTGTGCTACCAAACGTCACAACATAACCGGGTGATTATAAAGTAGCTCTACAGGTGTCTCCGAAGGTACATGTTGAGTTGGCGTATTTCGAGATTAGGATTTGTCACTCCGATTGTCGGAGAGGTATCTCTGGGTCCTCTCGGTAATGCACATCACTATAAGCCTTGCAAGCAATGTGGCTAATGAGTTAGTTGCGGGATGATGCATTACGTAGCAGTAAAAGAGACTTGCTGGTAACGAGATTGAACAAGGGATTGATATAACGACGATCGAATCTCGGGCAAGTAACATACCGATGAAAAAGGGAACAACGTTTGTTGTTATGCATTTTGACCAATAAAGATCTTCGTAGAATATGTAGGAGCCAATATGAGCATCCAGGTTCCGCTATTGGTTATTGACCGGAAACGTATCTCGGTCATGTCTACATAGTTCTCGAACCTGTAGGGTCCGCACGCTTAAAGTTTTGATGACAGTTATATTATGAGTTTATGAGTTTTGATGTACCGAAGGTTGTTCGGAGTCCCGGATGTAATCATGGACATGATGAGGAGTCTCGAAATGGTCGAGACATGAAGATTGATATATTGGAAGCCTCTATTTGGATATCAAAAGTGTTCTGGGTGAAATCGGGATTTTACCGGAGTACCGAGGGGTTACCGGAACCCCCCGGGGGCTTAATGGGACATAGTGGGCCTTAGTGGAGAAGAGGAGAGGCGGCCAAGGCTGGGCTGCGCCTCCCCTAATCCCGAATAGGACAAAAGGAGAGGCGGCGCCCCTTCCTTCCTCTCTCTCCCTCTTTCCCCCCTCTCCTAGTCCAACAAGGAAAGGAGGGAGTCCTACTCCCGGTGGGAGTAGGACTCCCCATGGCGCGCCTCCTCCCTGGCCGGCCGCCCCCTCCCCCCTTGCTCCTTTATATACGGGGCATGGGGGCACCTCTAGATACACAACAACAGATCATTGATCTCTTAGCCGTGTGCGGTGCCCCCCTCCACCATAGTCCTCCTCGATAATATTGTAGCGGTGCTTAGGCGAAGCCCTTCGACGGTAGAACATCAACATCGTCACCACGCCTGCCGTCTTGGACGGAACTCTCCTCGACACTCGGCTGGATCGGAGTTCGAGGGGCGTCATCGAGCTGAACGTGTGCTAGAACTCCGGAGGTGCCGTGCTTTCGGTGCTTGATCGGTCGGGCCGTGAAGGCGTGCGACTACATCAACCGCGTTGTTCTAACGCTTCGCTTTCGGTCACGAAGGGCGTGGACAACACTCTCCCCTCTCGTTGCTGTGCATCACCATGATCTTGCGTGTGCGTAGGAATGTTTTTGAAATTACTACGTTCCCCAACACATACAATTATATAAGTTTTCCCTAATTAATCACTACCTACTAAGCATATCTTCGATAGGCTGGCATAGTGGTGGTATCATAATCGGTACCATGCACTCGGGAATAGCAAATAGCTGATGTGGCAAATAATTAAAGAAGAGAGAGAGGTTAGAGTAACATAGGTAGGTACCGGCCGTATCATGTTAAATGCTATGTGACTTTGTGTCATGCATGGTAATTAATATGATCATCTATGATACTATTCTATGATACCCCCTCTGTAGTACTAGTTTGCCCCAACTACAAGTATTTCGGTACAGAGGAAGTACTATGCACTATGGAGATAGTATCATACACTAGTATCATATGCATGATACTAGTACATGATACTCACTACTATGAGTAGCCTTAGTATCATGGGTTTGTTTTTTAAAATACTCGTATCTTCTAAACCGTAACTCCAAATTTAACAAGTTATATACGGAATTTAATTAGAAAAATGTGTAGAATCTGAATATGATGTTATTTTACATATTAACACTTTAAAAAAAATACTATCTAGTCTGCAATGTTAATCAATAATGCATTATCCGTCTTTTTTTCATACCGGTACTGATTCTGATTGGGGATGAACACCTCAGCAAAATCAAGATTGGACATGAAATTGAAAATAAATTTGCTAGAGACACCCAATAAATAAGGACATGCATGACAAGAAATAAAAGAAAGACCAAATAAAGATGGGAGGTCCGCTATAAAAGAAATAAAAGAGAAAATGCAATGGAGATCAGATAAAGATGAGACGTTGCGCTATTCTCCTATATATAAGAAGAAAAAAGAGAGGACATGCATGAAAAAAAGTAAAAAGGAGGCATGCATGACAAAAAAGACAAGTTTGATAAGATATAAATAGAGATGAAAGAGGGACCGATACCTATGACATGTATGGCAAGAAATAGTGATAAAATAGGGGCGCAAGTACCTGCGTCCACAAGAGACCATACAGAAATATTCTTTTCCAGACAAAAAAAATCTTTTTATGATTAGAAAATCATGTATCTTTTAACAACTCTTCATGTATTTGATGTTATTTTTACCTGTTAAATATTTTTAAATATTATTTTGGAAGATATTTAAATCAAACAAATGCTTTTCTAAATTATCCGTATCTTTTAAATTGTAACTCCAATTTTAACAAGTTATATATGAAATTTGATTAGAAAATGTGTACAATTTGAATATGATGTTATTTTGACTTGTTAAATATTTTTTAAAATATTATTTTGGAAGCAAACTTATAGTCTATAGCGCACGATCCGTTTTTCTTTTGTACCGGCGGCGTTCCGGATTGCAAATAAACACCCACTAAAACCATATAGGGAGGAAACATCGATAACTACACATGCATACCTTTGAAAAACCTCGCAGGGGAAAACAACACATTAGAGAGAGAGAGAGAGAGAGAGAGATGTCTTAGGATTAAACACATTCAAACACGTTTTGGTTTGTGTGAACAATGAGGCCACTGCCGGCGAGGATGAGAAGGAGGATAAGAGGCAACACAAATGTCATGCCTCGCTAAAGTAAAGAAGATGGACCTATTGTGGTCTTGAGTGATGGTTGTTTGGTTAAGAGCATGTGTAATTTTTTCTCCCATTTACAGCATACGGGCTCTTTTGCTAGTTATCTCTAACACAAACAGCCTAGGTACTTTTGAACTGCATAACCTAGATTTCATTATTGTATTGGTAATATCGCGTAGTTTCAGTCTCTCAATATTCCTCTCACGTGAGCTACCACATGTCCAATCAGGGCCAGCGAGCACACCATCCTAACCCTCTCCTTCATTTCACACTTCGCCCCTTTGCCGGTGAGATCCCTCACCATCGTCATGATGGAGACCTGTATATAGTAGCAAGAAGTGTTGCACAGGCGCAACTCAACGACACGACACATGAAGCGAGCCATGCTCGGTGGAGTTTCAGGTGGAGGCTCAGTGGTCAGTCGGTAGGGAAGGGATGTGGATGCTGTTGGAGAGAGAGGAGAGGGAGAGGGGAGGGGAGGAGGGGAGCAGAGGAGAGAGAGAGAGAGAGAGAGAGAGAGAGAGAGAGAGAGAGAGAGAGAGAGGAGGGAGGGAGGGGAGGAGAGGGAGAGGGGAGGGGAGGAGAGCGAGAGGAGGGAGGAGAGAGAGAGAGAGAGAGAGAGAGAGAGAGAGAGAGAGAGAGAGAGGGAGGGGGAGGGGGAGGGGGAGGGAGAGGGAGAGGGAGAGCGAGAGGGAGAGAGAGAGAGAGAGAGAGAAACTGTTGCTGGCCTCATTTGCCTGAAGGCCATGCAATTTGTTTACATCATTGATGCCCACTTTCAGGCAGCCGCCAAGGCTTTTGCTAATCAATTCAAGTCAAGCTATGTAAGGTCTCAAAAAAAAGTAAGATACATAAAATAAAATTGATGTGTGCTAGCGCTTATGTAAGCTGAAGAAACCGAGACACGAAAATAAAGGTTTTGCAGACTGCCTTAAAACATTACGTGTCCAGCTCGCATTTTCAATGGCTTAGTGAATTGCTTTGAAAAAAAAAATCAACTGCTAATTTCTTTTCATTTTTGAGGAGGAATCAACTAGTGATTTCTCCATGTGCCTATTGCATTACATTTCGCACGAGCGTGTTTACTTGCATCTTAACGAAAATTCATCTGCACACCAGGAGCATACATAGTGTTTCTTGCTAGCTAATTAAATATTGAATATCCTTTCACCCGAGATATGCCCTCTTTAACTAGTTTAGTACAGCTCCTTATTCATCGAAAATTATTCGTGGGGAGAATATGCCATCTTGAATTCGTCTAACCACCATATCTTGCTCATCCTTCTTCGGAAATTTCACAGGACGAGGTGTATCAAGAGCATCGCAGTACTGACATCGCACATCTCCTTTCAGAGTTATCATCTGCAAATTCGGAGCTCGCTCCAGCATGGATCTTATAAATGTAAATTGTTGTTCTAGTGACCTAAAGCCAGCAAATTCTAGTTCTTTCAAGAACCTGTTCTTAGGGCCGTCAAAGTGCATTTCCCACTGAGGGCTCCTTCTTTCGGTGTGCAGCTGTCTGGACTTATCATCCACATCACATATATGTTCCCAAACCTGTGTTTGTGTGACCAATTCATTACATATGTAAGTTTTAAACATCTTTCTGCCAAAATATATAAATAACTACAGTAAGCTCTAATTGTTGAAGACGAAAGAAAGGCATCAAAATTATTAAGGACTGACAAAGACATCACCTCAATATGCAATATTTCGATGCATGGTGCCGCCAAAAGAAATGCTGTCGTCCATAAAAGGTCGAATTCAACAAATATACCACGCACGGATAGCTTCCTTAGCTTACAAAAAGCGGGGAGGAGTTGCCTCATTTCAGGTCGCATCCAAAGCTGATCACAGGATAAATTAATTCCAAAAAATAAGAATGTATAATTCGCAATCACATTGATGAGAATATCAAATAAATAAATGTAGATTATTTATCATGCATAAACATATGTACAATGTATTTCTGAAAGTTGTGACAACATAGTGAATACAAAAAAGGGAAAAAGAATGTGAATACTTGGCGAAAATGAAATACAACTTACGTTTTCTCCTTTGAAACCCAATGTGAGAGTATGTATGCAAGTCGTTCCATCTAGAAGCTCACTTAATTTAAATTCACTTTGACCATGTATTGCATCGCATGAGAGTTCTAGTTCCCCGAAACACGGGACAAAATCAAAGGCCAAAGGAGCATGGCGAGATACCCAAGTGTTACATCTGAGTTTCTCCAATTTTGGAAGGCAGACCAACTCAAGTATCTCAAAACGACAATAGGTGAGTTCTAGAACAAGGAGTTTTGAATTGGGTGCATCAATCTTAAATAGAGAGTGGCGCCAATATCACAATGATAAAGGGCTAGATGCTTCAGTTGCTTGCAGCAGTCAAACAAGACATGGTGCATGTCCAATTTCTCAAAGCGTACAGTGTATAGAGAAAGCCTTGTCAGGCAATGGAGCACAATAGGATAGGCACTGAAAAAATCATCTATTGGTTGGCCTCGCTGTAGCATACCCTCCTCACTACAAGACCAGATATCTCTGTTGTAAAGAATGGCAAGGTCCAAATCTTTCACCAAACCACTCCCCACTGCATCACCTATTAGTGGGCCAGCTTCAGCACAAGGAAGCGTTCATCAGGTAGATCTTAAGGTGCAGAGTTAAGATGCTGGATTAAATCATGTCGGTTAACCAAGAAACTCCTAGTTGCCTTGGTTAGAGATGCCATTGCTTTGTCCATATCCATCGCCTCAATAGGGTTGGGGCGTGGAATTGGTAAGAAATCTTTGACATCAATGTTGAGCTCGGGCAGCAACCAAGGAAGGCAGCTCCACCGTGTAGACAACACGCTCATGCTTGCAGCTGTTCTTAGATCGACTCTCCCCAAGATGGAGAGTAAAATGTCATCCATCAGCATGCTGAGTCTATCTTCCTCTTCTGGTTGCTGTGAAATTGTGGATCTATTTAGTTACTGAATGTCTATATTCATCAATTCGGAAGTAGTTCAAAACACCAGAAAACCAGAACAGGTTGTCCACGTGGCAAGAATTGTTTGTATCTTTTTGTGTTCGGAAGAAATTCGACAGAGGATAAATCTAGTACGGGAGTTGGGCATCAATTTTTTTTATTTTTTTAGTTGGACAACAAATTTTGAACAAAGAGGCTCGGCAAACAAGTGATGATAGCCGGAAAGAAGAAGGGGCCATGATTATATTCTTACCTTGGAGAATCCAGTCTTGGGTGCACCTCATAATCTTAGGAGTGACTCCCGGAAGCCATCTTCCAGAACCACGTTGAACAGTAGAATGATCCAAGCAGGATGGATCAGGGGAAGCAAGGAAATCTCATGCAAAGCAGTCGTGATTCTAGTCGTGATGGTGTGGAGGAGATCGAGCGCGGCTCTATGGTTTAGGGTTTGGGCGAGGAGGGGAGTAATCGCTGGATGAGGCGGCGGCGCGTGGGTGGAGGAGGACGCCTTGAGCGCTGAAGCAGAGTTGGAGAAGAGGAGGGGAACGAGAAGCGAGGTGGGCTCAAATTGTTCAACTATCTTTTTTATCTTGCGAGGAGTCTAATAAATATGAAAAGCTTTGTTTGTGCTTGCGAGGAGTCTAATATATACATGATTTATTTGGATATCCGACCTTGTATGGTTATGTAATTCAAAAGCAAACGGTTTTTTTCTGAACTTATATATTTCAATTCAAATAGCCTAGGTACTTTTCAACTTGCATAACCTATATAACCTAGATTTTGGCATCATCTGCGCCCATCTGGTGATGCGTCCTGTCTGGATCGCGTCGGCGGCGGCCCCTTGGCTGACGGACAGTGCTATTTCTAGTGAGATTGTTGTCGGTGATGTACTTCGTGATCGGTGTTTGACCACTCCAGCCTGCAACGGCGACCTCGTTGCGGATTGTAGTGCCACCGAAAGGTCTTCCTTGAGGGTTCATCTCTCTAGAAACGGTGGTTGTCTCGATGGTGGGATGCAATCTATGAACGACGGCTTGACGTAGAGGATATGGTTGTGCAACAGCGGCGATTGATTTTCTAACCCACTATTAGGATCGCTAAAAAGTGGTGGTCACAGCACATGATTGACTTTGATGATCGTGTTTCTCGAGTACCCTATCTCGAGCTCTGGTGAAAAGATTGGTCTAACCTGAGTTGGTTATACCTGGCAATGATGATGATGTTTTTGCGTCGTTACCTTGAAGGCATTGCTCAGATTAGTTTTTCAGGGTGAAAAACTTAGAGTCTGCCCTTTGAGGTTGGATGCGGTGACGGCGACGCTTGAGCATCACTCTCTTCCTAAAGGCATTGTTGTTGAAGGACCTCGTTGTCCTTCTGGTGTCGTGAGATGGTTGATGCGAATACGGTCACTGATGTTGTCGATCATAGGTTTGAACACTTCGGGGGTTTTCTTTTTCCTTGCTTAGGCATAGCTTTGGTCTTATATAGCTTTGCTATTTGCCGGCGTTTTTGTGTGCGGTCGTCGTTCTCTTTGTGCATTCTAACTTTGCAGAGACCGGGTGAGTGCTCATTTGTGTTTGTCTTCAATTGATGCGTCACTTTGAGTTAATAAAATTCACCCCTTGTCGAAAACACAACCTAGATTTCGGTATTGTTTGGGAAAAATGCGAAGACCATGTAATAATATATATTTTGCGGAAAATGATAGAGCTTGATTGATCAACCAGGAAATTATTATTATCAAGAAGACCGAATTGATGAGTGTTAAATGGTTGTGTGTATCGCTTCATGCAGAGACTGGAGGTAATCTTTCTTTTCGGAAAAATAATATGTGTTTGGGTGCTAGCTCCGAACGAGATTACAGAACACCTTTCAATAGACGGATGCATGGAGGATTGCTGCGACGGTGATGTATATGCCAAAACGCAATGACCTAGTGATGGTGATGACACAATCTTGAAATAGGATTTTGCCTCCCTTTTTAGATAAAATCCAATCGGCTGAATGATGTGATTGGTCTCCTAACCCACTGCATGCAACTGGTAGGATCACGAAAAATGATGGCCGCAGCACATGATTGACTTCGATGATGGTGCTTCTCCAGTACCTTATCTCGAGCTCTGGTGAAATGCTTGGTCTAATCTAAGTTGGTTATACCTGGCAATGACGATATTTTTGCCTCGTTACCTTGAAGGCCTTGTTTGGATTAGTTTTTCAGGGTGCAAAACTTAGTCTATCCTTTGATGTTGGATGCGGTGACGGCGACGCTTGAGCATCACTCTCTTCCTAAAAGCATTGTTATTGAAGGACCGCCCCCATCGTGTCCCTAAGCAGGTCGTGGTCAAAAGAAGCATCAACGTTAAGTTTCACAAAACCTCTGGGGGGACACGACCACCCCCTTTTTTTATAGAGACCTTGGGGGATAAAGAATTTACGAAGTTTGTGGTAAGGGCTAAAAACCCCCCATTGAAATCTGAATTGCATTTTGTGTCACTATATACTAGGGAAAAGCCTAGCGGTAGCTGTCGTGGGAGTAAGTCTGACAGTAAAAATAGGGGGTACGTAGGAGGAGGCAAGGTCCTAGCTACGGTGTGGTTGTACACACAAGTTTTACGAGTTCAGACCCCTCTCGGAGGAGGTAAAAGCCCTACGCCTCGGTGCCCTGAGGCTGTGTCGACTGGATTATGTGTGAATGTTACAAGGGGTGCGAACCCTTCTGCCAGAGGAGGAGGGTGGCTTATATAGAGTGCGCCAGGACCCTCTCAGACCTCCGTTACACAGGGTTCAATGTGAGTTAAGATGGGGCGTTACTGGTAACGCCTGCCATAAATGATCCTTCAGACTACAGAGTGAACGCCTAACTGTTGCCATCCTGGGGTGACTTTAGATCTTCTGTACTCCGAGTGGTTCTCCATATGGTCGAGTGACTATCCTGTGGTCGAGTGGAATTGGGGTATCCGAGTGGAGTCTTCTGTCGAGTGGATTGCACTTCAGCAGTCGGTACTTTGTGTTGATCTTTGAACGTCTTTGACTGTAGGTCAGTGTCCTTGGGTGGGGCGTCTAGGTCAGACCTAAGACCCTATTCTAGGTTCATGTCCTAATCATTATCCCCTAAATGGATTGAGGTCCGAGTGAAGAAAGGTTGAAGTTGATTCTGACTCAATTCAATGCTCCGGAGGCATCTCATAGAAGTCTGGGAAGCGCACTGGTACTTTCAATCTTGCTTCAGTTGGCTCTATCAATTCTGGTAGCTTGAAGTCGCCGAGTGAAATAAATGTGGTAAGCCTTCGAGTGAATTAGGACACGAAATCTTAGACGGGACTGACTGCCCTGCGGTTTCTGGATTTCAAAGGGTTTGAAATTTCGGAGAAGCGCACCGGACGGGGCTCGGCACAGTACACGGAACGAATCGGATTGGGACTCCTCGATTTTCATGCCGCCTTTTTCACCACGTATCGAGCCTGCGCCTGCGACGGGATATGATTTGATCAGCCGAGGACACTGGTCAGCCACTCGGAGCCAGCCTCATAAAAGGCGTCGGAGCCGATGTGAGGTACAGTGCCTTCAATCGATCCCCATTCTCTCTTCTTTTCCGCCTCCTTTCTCTCTGCTCCTCATGCCTCTCCTCGGCCCTCCCAAGCTCCACACAGTGGTGAAGGAGAAGACCTGGGCCGCACTGATTGCATCCCAATTATGTTGCACGAGCGTGTTCGGTTACAAATGAGGTTCTGGCAGCCATTGAAACGGCTGCTCTGTGCCGGTACGATACCATTCTTTGAGATATTATTATTGATTGATGTGAAGGTTTTAAAGCACTAATGGTCATTCATGAGAAGCGTGAGTCGAATGATGAAGCTCATTCTCTCGCGAAAGCGACTTCTTCTCTTGCTTTTGGGCGCCATATATTTGGCTTACTGTCTTGCCCGATTTAGTCTGTATCTCTATGAACATTGTGACTTAATAAAGGTTTATAGACCCTCAATAAAATATGATGATCAGTAGACATCAAAACGTGAAGGGTGAAGTAACTAGCACGCTTGCTCGCTATAGCTTCACATCAAGTATTTTACGTCTACGGATCCGATTAGCAGTGTATTTGCATGAGCAATCCATGTCTCTTAACGAAATACGGTGCCACATCAGCGCATTTTACATCTATAGGATTAGCACCGTATTTGCATGCGGCGCGCGACCGCCCGCTCGTGCGCTCGCCTCAAGGCAGCCTCCAGCCCAGTTCGCTCGCGACCCTCAACCACTCCCGCACTAGCGCCCCATCCAACCATCTTTCTCCGCTCGAGTGGATTGCAACAAGGGCCACGTTGGGAAAAAGTATCCATCGCTGTGTTCTCCAACCTGTATACAACTCCATAAATATATTGTAATACTCCACACACTGTAGACATGACCACAAACAAAGCGTATTGATACACATGTAGATAATTCGAAAAAGAGAAGTATCCTTATCGTTAAAAACCTTATCATTTTTGGATAGCCATAGCGACCAAATAACGGCGAGTGCTCCCACCGTGAGAAGAATTCTAAATCTGTTATCAACACCATGTAACCAGTTGCAAAATATTTTAGCAACACTACATGAAGGATACATGCCTCGATACATGCCAGAAGCTACTTGCATGACATTGGAAGAACAAATGCTTTATTGTTTCGTCATGATGACAAAAAACACACTGTGCACTTTCCTGCAAATTCCACTTAATAAGGTTATCTATAATAAGAATAACTCATCGACGAAGATACGGCGCAAAGATTTTATTCCTAAGCGATATTCATAAGATTTTATTATTAACGACAAGTTTGTTTTATTTACCGATTATTAGTTGTCTAGATTTCATCAACAACATGTCTCTTGCTGAGTCCCAGCAGTTGCCGAGGGCTGTAGCCGGACAGTCTATGCTTCGGAACTCGGGGAAAGCTTAAGCACTCGAAAGTGAAGCTCCTGAATTTCGGTGAGAGGTAGAGAGACGACGAGCGGAGAGCCACCACGGTCCGCATGGCGTACTCCTCGTCGGGATCCATGCACAGCGGGGGCAGGTATGTCGATAGCAACTCGTAGAGGCCACCGTCGGTCGAGTACCACATCGAGTACCGGAAGGGCGTGGTGACCTTGTTTTCTCTAAGGCCACCGGTGTGGGTTTTGATTCTTTGTTGTGCTCGCTGAACATTGCATCGACGGCGGGAAGTGAAGGGTGGTCGTCGTGGATGACAATTGTCAGTGCTGTCGTGCCATCGCCGTTCTTGTGGCTCTGGCTTGTCGATGTGGAGGATGGCGCTCTTAGCGTCGGCATCGATGCCACACCCAGAATCATGATAAACCCAATCGGAAATTGAAACCGATTATGTATGTCCTTGTTAGAAAAGGAGAAGAAACAGCTAGCGTGCGCGTACCGTATGCGTTTGTGTCTGGCTCAATCCGGCTCCGCATCGTCTCGTACGCCGCTTGGAATTACCATGATGCGATGCACGCGCCTCTCCCAGCTGATATATCAGAGCGGGCCGGGGGGGCACCGATGACACACCAATTCGATCGGTTATTCCACTCGACCGTGATGGCTAACACCGGCGAAGCTGATCATCTGGGCGGAGCACTCTACGGCTCCCTTCCACCTCGGTACACGACGCACCTCCCCGACGCCACGCACCACTCCCGTCGCCCAATGATCGCCGGTCAGCCCGACGCCACGTTCGTCCACGGCGGCGTCGATGACGTCCACTCTGCCGCTGCGCCGGAGTCGTCGATGGTGTCTGCCCCCGGCCACAAGAGGAAAGCATCCACCCACCTCCGGGAGGCGGCGGATCGGCCCGTCGCGCGGCAGAGAGGCGTCCATCATCAGGAAGACAATGGCACATTGGCATGCCTCGCGGGACAAATCGTGCGCGCCGTGGTGCCCTCGGCTTCCTCATCTGAACAAGTTGTTGAAATCGGCGAAGCGGCGGTGCCCATGAACGACCGGACACGCGTACGGACCGAGGCTAAGACCACCATCCTCCACAGCGACCAGCCGCTGTCCAAGAACGGCTGCGGCACGATGAAGCAGCCCATGGTCATCCTCGACGACGAAGACGACGACAACTTGTCACTGCCAGCCGTCGCGACGGGGCTCGGCGAGGGCAACGGCGGCTTCCCCTGCCCAGAACCAGAACCCGCGCAGCTGGCGTTCGAGGATAACGAACTCACCAACCCCTTCGGATACTCGACGTGGGACCCGACCGATGGTGGCCGCTACGAGTTGCTGTCGACGTACCTGCCTCCTCCGTGCCTGGACTCCGACGAGGAGGACGCCCTGGCGGCGGGCGGCGGCCCTCCGCTCGTCGTCTCTCTACCTCTCACCGGCTGACATCCTCTGGGGCACCCCGGATGGGGTCTGGACGCCGTACTGATCAGAGTCTGAGATGTTGAAACGCACGTAGCTGCAATAATGCATTACTATGATGATGATGCACTAAAAATTATGTCAGATCTATGAACTTATCTTTAGATGAACTAGCTAGTCTAGCTATATCTATCAGAGTGAGTGTACATCCCGGATCAGTGTGATGAGAACACATATGGATTATTAATGGACAATTCTTTTTTTCTCACTGGTCTAACCGAAATAAGGGGCAGTACTTAATTATGTACTCCCTCTGTTCGGACTGTTCCTAAATATAGACTTTTTAGAGATTCCAATGCAGACTACGTACGGAGGAAAAATGAGTGAAATCACGGACAATTCTTTTTTGTGCACTAGTCTATATGGTCTTGAACCCCGCGTTCGGATGCACGTCTAAAGCAGGAGGAGCTAGAGCGTCGTCAGGTCGATGACAGAGGGTAGAGAGACGGACGCGGGGGGAGGATATGGTCTTTTGATGACATGCGTGCCTATACCAACTTAGAGCCCTGAAGTCAGAACAGGGTTAGGTGGGCGAGTATCGTTGTCAAGATGAAATCTACCTGGTATTAAAAGTTGAGGGAGGGAGATTGCACCCCAAAAACAAAGGCGAAAACCACACTTCACGGTAAGTTGAGGGACTAAAAATGTACTTTAGTCAACGAACTATACCAAATATAAAATCAAAAGAAATTGTTTTACGAAGCTGTTGCTGGCCTCGTTTGCCTGAATGCCATGCAACTTCTTTACATCATGAATCCCACTTTTACGCAGCCTCCAAGGCTATTGCTAATCAATTCAAGTCAAGCTATGTAACGATACTTTGAACCTCCATCCTTTGTGTTCCTGGGAGGCAAGGTCGAGGCACCTATACCGTATGCTGTCCGGGCCCCGGCGTCCACCGCAAGTTTCAGTAGCAATGATCACAGCTCACAGATGATTCCGGCCGTACGCAACTTGAATAACTTGAGTAATAACACCGGATTCTCATCTGAGGACTCCGACCAACACATGCAAGAGTGTGACTCGGTTTTGGGGAAGAGGCTCTCCAGGGTCACGTGCACTAGGGGGGCTGTTGATGCTCAGGGAGGTGCGATCATACTGCACAGCAAGGAGGGTGAGGGTAACATTCAGAAAAAAGGGAAGCTTGTAGACAGTGAACAGAACCAGCTCGAGGAAGATGGAAGGGACCTTGTGCACAGCATGGAGGGCATGGAGGCAGCCGGTCTTGGGGCCACCGGTGAACTGACGGGGCAGGCGGTGCCGCCCCGTCAGGAGCAATGAATTGGATAAGCTGGAACTGTCGGGGGGCGGGGAACTCCACGACGGTTCGTGATCTCGCGTCGCTTGTTAGGACGCATTCCTCGAGTCTCGTTTTTCTTTGTGAAACTAGGCAAAATAAAGAGAAGATGTATCGTTTAAGAAATAGGCTAGGTCTTTCTGGTTTTGAAGCAGTCAATTGTAATGGTCGTAGTGGTGGTCTAGCTCTATTTTGGCATGAGTCTATGTAATGTGAGACGTTCAGGAAGCAAATGAAAGAATGATCGATGTGTACCTGCGTGTCTCGCCTGATGCACCGCTTTGGAGGGCGACTTTCGTGTACGGCGAACCACGTGTGGAGAATCGGCATCTAATGTGGAACAAAATCAGAAGCTTGCACGCACAGAATACACTGCCATGGATCCTTATTGGTGATTCAACGAAGCCATGTGGGACTTTGAGCACCAGTCGGAGACACCTCGAACACCCGGCCAGATGTTAAATTTTCGTGATACTTTGAAGTCTTGTGCACTTACTGATCTTGGTTTTCAGGTCATCCCTTTACATACGATAATAGAAGAAGTGGACGTGCAAATGTCCAGGTCCGACTTGATAGAGATGTTGCCTCGAATGAGTGGAGGGACATGTTTGGCCACGCATCTGTGACACACCTAGTCTCGCCAGCTGTCGGACCACTGTCCTCTCCTCCTCAGGTGCGATCTGGATGAGGAGCAGAGACCAAAAAGCAGTCGGAGATATGAGCTAATCTGGGAAAGATCTCCGGCGTTGGAAGCCATAATTGCCAACTCCTGGACAAGCAAAGGTACGAAACGGAACCTAGGTGATGTTCGGGAGGCCCTCGCATCAGCAATGAATGACTTGCATGTTTGGAGTAATAAAACATTCGGCAATGTTACGAGAGAACTGGAGAAATCACGGTCACGACTGGAGGAGCTCACTCATATGAACGCCGAATCGGGCGGAGATAAGAGCAGAAATGGATAGAATGAATGAATTACTATATAGAGAGGAGATGTTGTGGCTTCAGAGATCGAGAATTCAGTGGCTAAAGGAGGGCGACCGGAATACTCAAATGTTTCATCGTAAGGCAGTGTGGAGAGCTAGTAAAAATAGAATAAAAAATCTAACAGATGAGCAGGGTGTGGTAAACACCGAACAACATATGATGCTACAGCTCGGTAATACTTATTTTCAGAATATTTATTTTCAGCTAACCCTCTGCTTGATCCTGGAGATGTGTTACACCTCATTCAACCCAAGGTATCCAGCGCAATGAATGACGAATTATGCAGAGAGTTCACGGACGAGGAGATTTCCAATGCTATGTTCCAAATAGGGCCGTTGAAAGCGCCCGGACCCGATGGTTTTCCAGCGAGATTTTTTCAGCGACATTGGGCGGTGTTCAAGATTGAGATTACAGCTGTTGTTAAGTTGTTTTTTGATACAGGGTGATGCCGGAAGGAGTGAACACCACCACCATTGTAGTAATCCCTAAGGTTGACACCCCAACTCGGCTCACAGATTTCCGACCGATTAGCCTCTGTAATGTGATTTATAAGGTCATTGCCAAGTGCCTAGTGAACAGGCTACGACCTATGCTGGATGAGCTCGTATCCCCGGTGCAGAGCGCCTTTGTACCAGGGAGGCTAATCACCGACAACGCTTTAATTGCCTTTGAGTGTTTTCATGCAATAAAACAGGAAAAGGATCCAGAGCGGAGTTTTTGTGCGTACAAGTTGGACTTATCGAAGGCATATGACAGAGTGGACTGGGTGTTCTTGGAGCGAATGATGCAACAGTTGGGTTTCTCTCATCGGTGGGTGTCGTGGATAATGGAGTGTGTCACCTCGGTGAGATATTATGTGAAAATCAATGGAGCCCTCTCGGATTCGTTTGCGCCGTCCTGTGGGTTACGACAGGGAGACCCCATCTCGCCTTTCCTATTCCTTTTTGTCGCTGATGGTTTGGATGCTTTATTGAAATAGGAGATTTAAGCTACCCGTATCTCGCCGCTGCGTGTTTGCCCTCAAGCCCCGGGCATCTCCCACCTCTTATTCGCGGACGACACACTTTTGTTCTTTCGAGCTAATGCAAGGAGGCTGCTCATGTGAGGCCGTTCTTGAGAGGTATGCAGCAAATGACCGGCCAGATTGTAAACCCGAACAAGTGTTCCATTATGTTTGGACCAAGCTGTTCGGAGGTGAACAAACAGGAGGTGATGCACACTTTGGAGGTTGTCAATGCGAGCTTTGAAGAGAAGTACCTTGGTTTTCCTACTCCAAATGGCGGTTATCTAAAGGAAATTGAAGAGCGTTCAACAGCAGCTTACCAAGAGAATAATCCAATGGGGAGCTCATGTCTCAAAGGGCGGGAAGAGGTCCTTATAAAGGCCGTAGCACAAGCCCTTCCGACGTTCCTTATGAGCATTTTCAAGTTCCCAAGAAGCACATGCGATGACCTTGCACGTATGATCTGTAGCTACTGGTGGGGCGACACAGAGGGAAGAGGAAGACGACCGAAGGCTTGGGATCACTTGCTGCGCCAAAAGCTGCTGGTGGGATGGGTTTCAAGGATTTTAGGATGTTCAATCAAGCCTTGTTGGCAAAGGCAAGCTTGGAGATTGCTGGTCAACCCCGAGAGTCTCTCGTGCAAGAGTCTTGAAAGCACGTTACTATCCCAATGGACTGACTAGAGGACACAGTTTTCTCCACAAATGCATCACAAACTTGGCAGTCCATCGTCCATGGGTTGGAGCTTTTGAAACAAGGCCTGATTTGGCGTATTGGTAATGGCAGATCGGTTCGCATTTGGAGGGACCCTTGGATCCCTCACCCCACCGGGTCGCCTCCAATATCGCAACAAGGTAGATGTAGACTGCGAAGGGTCAGCGAATTACTTGATGAAACGGGTGCATGGCGGCCAGACTTATTGCAGCAGCAGTACTTTTGCCTGTTGACGCCCATCGATCATGAAGATAAAGGCCTCTCCACGGCTGAGGGCAATGACTTTTATTGCATGGGGGCTGAACGTGCAGTACCTTCACCGTCACGTGCGTGCGCACTGGCTGGCACTCGAGGACAAGTGGCGCCCTCTTCATCGCGGCCCGGCAGGGCCCCGGACGGGCGACGTGCCGTCTGGTCATTTTTATGGAGGTGCCCTGCTCCTCCAAAGGTGCGTGTTTTTGGCTGGCGTGTGGCTACGAATGCTCTCGCAACTTGGGCAAATAAATTTGCACGCCAGATGGAGCTTACTGACGTGTGCCCTCTCTGTGGTCTCGAGCGCGAGGACACGTTTCATGTGTTTTGCAGGTGCCCAAGAGCTGTTGATCTGTGGCAAGCCATGGCGCAAGTTTGGCGGATACCTGATGTTAAATCAATCCGCAATACATGACCGCGATGGTTCCTCGAATCTCATCATGAGTGCGACAAGGGTGACCGCCTCGAGTCCTCATGCTTATGTGGAGATGCTGGCACGCGGCGTAACGAGATCCAACATGACAAGGCACCGCCACCCATGGAGGTGTCCCGATGGTTCCTTCAAAGCTACGCCACCTCACTGTTGGGATCCAACAATACCCGGCCGGGACTGGGACAAAGGAAAGATGGTCATTCAACTAGAGGGAGCGGAGCAGCCAATATCAAATGTGGACGTAAGCTGGAAGTCTCAGCGCCAAGTGGAGCCCGCCTCCGAAGGTTGGGCGAAGCACAACGTGGATGGGTCATTCTCACACGAGGATGGAAGCGCCCGGTGCCGGCATGATCTTTGCGCGGGCACGACGGTGCCATCATTTTCTCTGCATGCCGTTCGCTTTCTTCGGGTCATGCCCGGACCCATTGCACGCTGAGTTGGCGGGTGCACGGAGGACTCGGCCTAGCTTTGCAGTGGACGGAGTTGCCGATTATCCTGGAGTGTGACAAAGATGCAGGCCGTGCAGATGATCAAGGCAAAGGACGGATCGCTCCCAGCATGCGATGGTGGTCTCAAGTAAAGAGTCTTATGGGTACAAGGGAGTGTTGTGTTACTCACATCTCTAGAGAGCAAAATAATGTTAGTCATGTGTTAGCAAACTTCGGTCGAACGGAGAACCGTACTGTGGTCTGGCTCCGCTCTGGACCTGCTAATGTCCCTAGTCTGTGTAGGGATGAATTCGTGTGCTCTTGAGTAATACAATCCTTTTACCCCCGCAAAAAAAAAATTCAAGCTATGTAACGTCTCAAAAATCTATAAATACATTAAAAAGAATTGATGTCTGTTAGCACTTCAGAAACATGTTTTTTTTAATACAACTTCAGAACATGTACTGGATACACGGGCACCACGCCTCAAAATGAAGTAACCTGAAGAAACTGAGACATGAAAATAAACGTTTTGCAGATTGCCTTAAAGCAGTACGTACGTGTCCAGCTCTCAGTTCGATGGCTTAGTGAATCGTTTTGTACACAATCAACTGCTCATTTCTTTTCATTTTTGCGGGCCAATCAACTAGTGGTTTCTCCATGTGCCTATCGCATTACATTTCGCACGATTGTGTTTAGTTGCATCTTTTCGGTAAAAAGAAAATTCATTTGCACAACTGGAGCATACTACTTAAATTAAATATTTAATATCATTACACCTGAGATATGCCCTCTTTAACTAGTTTAGAACAGCTCCTTATTCATCAAAATTATCCATGGCGTAGAATATGCCATCTCGAATTCGTCTGACCACCATTTCTTGCTCATCCTTCTTTGGAAATTTCGATGGACGAGGTGTATCAAGAGCATCACAGGACTCACATCGCCCATCTCCTTTCAGAATTATTGTCTGCAAATTCGAGCTTGCTCCAGCATGGATCTTATAAATGTAAATTGTTGTTCTAGTGACCTAAAGCCAGAAAATTCTAGCTCTTTCAAAAACCTGTTCTTAGGGCCGTCAAAGTGCATTTCCCATTGAGGAGTCCTTCTTTGGGTGTACAGCTTTCTGGACTTGTCATCGACATCGCATATATGTTCCCAAACCTATGTTTATGTGACCAATTCAATACATATGTAAGTTTTAAACATATTTCCACCAAAATATATTAAGAACTACAATAAGGCTCTAAATGTTGAGAAGGAAAGAAGGCCATATAATTAAGGAGAACAATACTGACGAATATATCACCTCAATATGCAATATTTCGATGCATGGTGTCGCCAAAACAAGTGTCGTCGTCCATAAAAGGTCGAATTCAACAAAGATACCATACACGGAAAGCTTCCTTAGGTTACAGAATGCGGGAGGAGTTGCTTCATTTCAGGTTGCATCCAAAGCTGATCACATGATAAATAAATTCAAAAAATAAGAATGTATGGTTCACATTTACATTGATCAGGTTATCAAATAAATCTATGGTTAAAGATAATCAAATAAATCTATCTTGATTATTTATCATGCATAAATACATATACAATGTATATCGGAAAGTAGTGACTACATAGTGAATACAAAAGGAGAAAAAAAGAATGTGAATACTTGAAATAAACCACAACTTACATTTTCACCTTTGAAACACAATTTGAGAGTATGTATGCAAGTAGTTCCGTAGAAGCTCACTTAATTTAAATTCATTTTGACCACGTATCGCATCGCATGAGAGTGCTAGTTCTCCAAGAGACGGGACAAAACCAAAGGCCAAAGGAGCATGGTGAGATACCCAAGTGTTACATGTGAGCTTCTCCAATTTCGCAAGGCAGACCAACTCGAGTATCTCAAATAGACAATAGTTGAGGCTTAGAACAAGGAGCTTTGAATTGGGTGCATCAATCTTAAACAGAGAGTCAGCGCCAATATCACAATGATAAAGGGCTAGATGCTTCAGCTTGCTTGCAGCAGTCAAACAGGACATGGTGCATGTCCGATTTCTCAAAGCGTGCAATGTATAGAGAGAGCCTTGTGAGGCAATGGAGAACATTTGGATAGGCACTGAAAAAACCATCTATTTCTTGGCCTCGCCGTAGCATACCCACCTCATCACAATCCCAGATATCACTCCTGTAAAGAATGGCAAGGTCCAAATATTTCACAAAAGCACTCTCATCGCATCACCTACTAGTGGGCCAACTTCGCTCAAGGAAGAGTTGCTGAGGTAGATCCTAAGATGCAGAGTTGAGATGCTGGATTCTCCATGTCGCTTAACCAAGAAACTCCTGGTTGCCTTGGTTAGAGAGGCCATTGCTTCCTCTATATCATTTGCCTTAATAGGGTTGGGGCATGGAATTGGTAGGAAACTTTTGGCATCAATGTTGATCTCAGGCAACAACCAAGGAAGGCGCCTCCACCGAGTAGACAACGAGCTCGTCCTTGCAGTTGTGCTTAGATCGACTCTCCACAGGATGGACAGTAAAATGTCATCCATCAGCATGCTGAGTCTATCTTCCTCCTCTGGTTGCTGTGAAATCATGCATCCTTTTAGTTACTGAATGGCTATATTCATAAATTCATACTTTCATATGTAGTTCAGACCACAAATTATTTCCTCTGGTTGCTGCGAAATTATCTAGAGCGTGTTCCTAAAACAAGAAATTCTCTTGGCCTCTACAACACATGCTTAGAGGATAAATCTTTGCACGATAGTTGGACAACAAATTAGGAACAAACAGGCTCGGTCATATTCTTACCTTGGAGAATTCAGTGCCCATTGCACCTCATAATCTTAGGGAGGACTTCTGAAACCATCTTTGTAGCGTTGCCGATTATTCCAGAACCAAATTGAACAATCCTAGGACGATGGGTGATGGGGAGCAGAGAAATGTCATCCAAAGCAGTCGTGATCTAGAATTCACCATCATCCTAGGGCGCGACCGAGTACATCGCTTCAGTGATTCATGGCGTGGCCTGTAGGAGGTGGACCGCTGCTCTAAGGTTTAGGGGTTTGGTGGGGATTGCGTCTTCCGAGCGAAGATGGGGAGTTTGCGGACGGAGCGGGCGCCGTGGGTGCCTAGATTGAGGAGGACGATCGACCGCTTCGATCGGGGAAGAAGAGAAGGGGACCGAGGTCCTTTCCCCGACATGCGGGCCCAACTTTTTTTTTGCAACGATGTCCAACTGTTTTTTTTAACCAAAGGCATTCTCGAACAATCAGCCATAAGGCTGGTGACGACAAAGCTAGGGATTTCATCGAGGGAATCACATGCAATGTGCAAGCATGATTAACACATAGGTGGGCCGAAACATTTGCTGACCGGTATGGTCGAATACATACATATATGCAAAGCTCTGTACCACGTGCTACAAATACTTTGTAAATCCACATACATAATTCATTGGATGACTAACCCTGCAAGATTATGTAATGCAAAGGCAAACGAAATAGGCCACTGCTAGGCGTCGGCCGACCGCGGCACCAGGGATCGGCCGGTTGCACGTGCACCATTTGATTGGCACGATTATAGCTGCATGGTTTGTACATCATGTTATCCTTTCCTTCGCCACTTAGTTCCAAAACAGAAATTCTCAGGCAAATCATGGCGGTTACCCCTGCATGCGTGGTTCGCTTCCTTCCACATGCCAGCCAGCTCATTGGCCGCCCTCGCCTGCTTGCCTCAATGTTGGCGCTCATTGCCGTCGGCGCCGGTCACAATTTCTCAGTCGCAGCTAAACCGGTTCGCATGTTGGAGGCATGGTAGCCGGCCATGGTACCGCTTCCACGCCGGCGGCAAAGCACTATGCCTTATCATCGCACACCCCAACCACCCCCCTCCTCGTTCGCCAGTAGCAGCACCGCGCCTTGCCGGTGCTGCCACCTGGTCAGAGCATGGTGAGATACCCAAGTGTTACATGTGAGCTTCTCCAATTTGGAAGGCGTACTAACTCGAGTATCTCAAATAGACAATAGTTGAGGCTTAGAACAAGGAGCTTTGAATTGGGGGTATCAATCTTAAATAGAGAGTCGGCGCCAATATCACAATGATAAAGGGCTAGATGTTTCAGCTTGCTTGCAAAGAAATCAAATAGCACATGGTGCATGTCCGATTTCTCAAAGCCTACAAAGTATAGAGAGAGCCTTGTGAGGCAATGGAGCACATTTGGATACGATGCACAAAAACCATATATTGCTTGGCCTCACCAGAAAGCATACCCTCCTCATCACAATCCCAGATATTTCTCCCGTGAAAGAATGGCAAGGTCCAAATTTTTCACAAAACCACTCTCATCGTGCATCAACTACTAGTGGGCCAACCTCGCCCAAGGAAGAGTTGCCGAGGTAGATCCTAAGGTGCAGAGTTGAGATGCCGGATTCTCCATGTCGCTAACCAAGAAACTCCTGGTTGCCTTGGTTAGAGAGGCCATTGCTTCCTCTATATCATTTGCCTTTAATAGGGTTGGGGCATTGAATTGGTAGGAAACTTTTGGCATCAATGTTGATCTCTGCAACAACCAAGGAAGGCGCCCACCGAAAGTAGACAACGAGCTCGTCTCATTGGTAAAGCTTAGATCGACTCTCCACAGGATGGACAGTAAAATGTCATCCATCAGCATGCTGAGTCTATCTTCCTCCTCTGGTTGCTGTGAAATCATGCATCCTTTTAGTTACTGAATGGCTATATTCATAAATTCATACTTTCATATGTAGTTCGCACCACAAATTATTTCCTCCGTTGCTGCGAAATTATCTAGAGCGTGTTCCTAAAAACAAGAAATTCTACCGCCTCGACAACACATGCTTAGAGGATAAATCTTTGCACGATAGTTGGACAACAAATTAGGAACAAACAGGCTCGGTCATATTCTTACCTTGGAGAATTCAAAGGTCGCCCATTGCACCTCATAATCTTAGGAGTGACTCCCCGTAAACCATCTTTGTAGCGCTGTCGATTATTCCGTAACCAGATTGAACAATCCTAGCACGATGGGTCGTGGGGAGCAGAGAAATCTCATCCAAAGCAATCATGATCTAGAATTCACCATCATCCTAGGGCGCCACCGAGTACATCGCTCAAAGGATTCATGGCGTGGCCTGTAGGAGGTGGACCGCTGCTCTAAGGTTTAGGGGTTTGGTGGGGAATTCGTGCGCTTTCCGAGCGAAGAGGGGAGTTTGTCTCACAGTTGCGGCGCGCCTGGGTGCCTTGGTTTAGGAGGACGACTAGAGCGCTAGATCGGGGAAGAAGAGAAGGGGACCGAGGTCCTTTCCTGACATGCGGGCCCAACTTTTTTTTCTTTTGCAACGATGCCCAACCGTTCTTCTTTTTTTTGACCAAAGGCATTCCTCTAACAATCAGCCGTAAAGGTCATTGACGACAAAGCTAGGGATTTCATCGAGCGTAATCACATGCAATGTGCAAGCATGATTAACACATAGGTGGGCGAAACATTTGGTCAATTCCGGTATGGTTTAATACATACATATATGAAAAGCTTTGTACCACGTATACAAATACTTTGTAAATCCACATACATAATTCATTGGATGACTAGCCCTGCAAGATTATGTAATGCAAAGGCAAATGAAATAGGCCATCGCTAGCTAGGCGTCGGCCGATCATGCACTGTGGATCGGCGTCGTTGCACGCGGCACCATTTGATTGGCACGATTATAGCTGCGTGGTTTGTACATCATGTTATCCTTTCCTTCGCCACTTAGTTCCAAAACAGAAATTCTCGTGCAAATCATGGCGGTTATCCCTGCATGCAGGGTTCGCTCCTTCCACATGCCAGCCAGCTCATTGGCCGCCTCACCGCTTGCCTCAATGTTGGCGCTCATTGCCGTCGGCGCCGGTCACAATTTCTCATCGCAGCCTAAACCGGTTCGCATGATGGAGGCATGGTAGCCGGCCATGGTACCGCTTCCACGTCAAGCGGCAAAGACTATGCCTTATCATCGCACACCCCAACCCCCTCCCTCGCTTGCTGTGGCAAAGATCAGCGCTTTGCCGGGTGCCGCCACTGGTCAGAAAGCATGGTGAGATACCCAAGTGTTACATGTGAGCTTCTCCAATTTCGAAGGCGTACCAACTCGAGTATCTCAAATAGACAATAGTTGAGGCTTAGAACAAGGAGCTTTGAATTGGGTGCATCAATCTTAAATAGAGAGTCGGGCGCCCAATATCACAATGATAAAGGGCTAGATGCTTCATTGCTTGCAAAGAATAAACAGACATGGTGCATGTCCGATTTCTCAAAGTGTACAGTGTATAGAGAGAGCCTTGTGAGGCAATGGAGCACATTTGGATACGCATGAAAAAACCATATATTGCTTTGGCCTCGGCCAGAGCATACCCTCCTCATCACAATCCCAGATATTTCTCCTGTAAAGAATGGCAAGGTCCAAATTTTTCACAAAACCACTCTCTCTTGCATCACCTACTAGTGGGCCAACCTCGCCCAAGGAAGAGTTGCTGAGGTAGATCCTAAGGTGCGTAGTTGAGATGCTGGATTCTCCATGTCGCTTAACCAAGAAACTCCTGGTTGCCTTGGTTAGAGAGGCCATTGCTTCCTCTATATCATTTGCCTTAATAGGGTTGGGGCATTGAATTGGTAGGGAAACTTTTGGCATCAATGTTGATCTCGGCAATAACCAAGGAAGGCGCCCACCGAGTAGACAACGAGCTCGTCCTTGCAAATGTGCTTAGATCGACTCTCGCACAAGATGGACAGTAAATGTCATCCATCGCGATGCTGAGTCTATCTTCCTCCTCTGGTCGCTGTGAAATCATGCATCCTTTTAGTTACCGAATGGCTATATTCATACTTTCATACTTTCATATGTATTTCGCATCACAAATTATTTCCTCCGGTTGTCGCGAAATTATCTATAGCGTGTTCCTAAAACAAGAAATTCTACCGGCCTCTACAACACATGCTTAGAGAGGATAATTCTTTGCACGATAGTTGGACAACAAATTAGGAACAAACAGGCTCGGCCATATTCTTACCTTTGGAGAATTCAGTGTTTATTGCACCTCATAATCTTAGGAGTGACTCCCCAAAACCATCTTTGTAGCGTTGCCGATTATTCCGTAACTGCATTGAACAATCCTAGCACGATGGGTCATGGGGAGTAGAGAAATCTCATCCAAATCCAAGAACGATGGGTCGGGAGTAGAGAAATCTCATCCAAAGCAGTCGTGATTCAGAATTCGCCATCATCCTAGGGCGCCACCGAGTACATCGCTTCAGTTGATTCATGGCGTGGCTCAGGAGGTGGACCGCTGCTCTAAGGTTTAGGGGTTTGGTGGGGGATTGCGCCTTCTCGAGCGAAGATGGGGGAGTTTGCCTGACAGCTGGCTGCGTGGGTGCCTTGGACCCTTGGTTTAGGAGGACGACTAGAGCGATAGATCGAAGAAGAGAAGGGGACCGAGGTCCTTTCCTGACATGCGGGCCCAACTTTTTTTTCTTTTGCAACGATGCCCAACCGTTCTTCTTTTTTTTTTGACCAAAGGCATTCCTCGAACAATCAGCCGTAAGGCTGCTGACGACAAAGCTAGGGATTTCATCGAGCGAATCACATGCAATGTGCAAGCATGATTAACACATAGGTGGGTCAAACATTTGTCAATCGGGTATGGTCGAATACATACATATATGAAAAGCTTTGTACCACGTGCTACAAATACTTTGTAAATCCACATACATAATTCATTGGATGACTAACCCTGCAAGATTATGTAATGCAAAGGCAAACGAAATAGGCCATCATAGGCGCCGCCGCATCATGCACCTGTGGATCGGCCGGTTGCACGTGCACCATTTGATTGGCACGATTATAGCTGCATGGTTTGTACATCATGTTATCCTTTCCTTCGCCACTTAGTTCCAAAAACAGAAAATCTCGTGGAAATCATGATGGTTATCCTTGCGTGCAGCGCTCGCTCCTTCCACATGCCACTGAGTCATTGGTCGCCCTCGCTGCCGCCGGTGCCGGTCACAATTTCTTAGTCGCAGCTAAACCGGTTCGCATGTTGGAGGCAGGGTAGCACCGTCTTAGCCGCCATGGTACCGCTTCCATGTCGGTGGCAGCACTATGCCTTATCATCGCACACCCCCAACCCCCGCCCTCGCCCGCCACAAGGTGGCAAGACCGCCGCTTTCGTCGGTGCCGCCACTTTGTCAGTAGTATGGATGGGTGATTCCCGTGGTTCCAAAGAAATATCAATGCCAAATGTATCATTTTGTGCGGTGGATGCAGCCCGACGGCCCTCTCGTTAACAAATATAGGGTTTTTGGATATTTAAATATAGACTACATACAGAGTAAAATGAATGAAAGCGTCTATATACATCCGAATCAGGGAAAAGTTAGAACTTCTTATAATAATGAACGAATGGAGTAGCATTTTTGCCGGCCGGTTCCAACACACTACATAGCCATTTCGAGCATGTCGCAGCCGAGGTCGCAACATCCGTTATAGCTCACCGCCAAAGATCCTCGCCGCGTCGAACGCAACAATTGGCATCGCCGCCATAGCAATCAGCAATGATGGTTCCATAAAAAATGACGACGGCGGTACAAGCTCACTCTGGCGTGACGGTACCACAACTTTCAGCAGCCGCTTCGAGCAAAAGCCGCCAAATGCAGCTCTGTGGAGTGCAGCCGGTTCCCAGCTCGCAAGCACAACTGATGGAGGCTCACAACATCGGCCTCGTAGCTCGTGGGAGAGAGAGTGTGGCAAGGCCAAGCAGGTTTCATGGGAGAAGGCTGGCGCCACCTTGTGTGGGTTGGGGGTGCCGGAGGAAGTTGCTGGTTGCGGGTACGGAGCAGGAACGGACCAGAGGGAAAAGGCCGATGGAGATCTGGGGTATGAATGTGTTGTGGGACGGTGGGCAAGAGAAGGGAACGAGCGGCTGCGGGAAATGGATAAGAAGATGAGGGGGAGCAGGATTGAAACGATGGGAGTGGTAGGCCCCATGTGGAGGCGCGTCCGTGAGAGGTGACCGACGATAGGCTTCACCACCGGGCTCGCCAAAGCATTTACCAACGAAATATATGTTCTACCGAGTCCACGACAACCTGGGTGCTTCGAACATTCTTCGGAGGGCGGCGGTGACACCCTCATCTGGGCAAGTTCTTTGACATCCCCAAGCCGACGAGGATGTTCGCCATTTTTCCTTGATGCCATGATCTAGCATGGCAAATTTTCTCCCTCTTTTTCTTAGCTCTTTACCTTGCTGTTTTTATCAGTTGGATGAAAACATTGTATGACTTCCGGCAAAAAAACATTGTATGACTGCCATGTCCTACCTACAAGTAATATAACAACCAAGGGGTTTATACGCTACTGTCATTCTCAAAAAAGTATGAGCTTCTAGAATTCAAATCAAATAGCTTAGGTACTTGTGAAGTGCATAACCTACGGTTCAGATTACTTGGGGAAAATGTGAAACCTTTCCATACAAAAATGTGAAGACCATGTATATCGAAAAATGATAGAGCTTGTGTTCAACCAAGAATTTGTTACAATCAGAAGACCAAATTGATTGCATGTAATATGTAACGTGTTTGGGCTCTCGCTACCAAGGAGATTTCTTTAACATCTTTACAACACTCAAGAGCCGGATGCACAGAGGATATGGCTGTCGGCGGTGATGCACACGTTGAAACACGGTGACCTGGTGAGGGTGGTGATGACACTGGGCAAGTTGACATGTTTAATGGAAGGCGATTCATGAATATGGCTTCCAAAGCCCTCTCTTGGCTCATTGTTTTGACTACATATCCGCCGTCCTGGTGTCCGTGGCACCAATTTCACAAAAGTAAATCTTCCTTATAGTAAATAAAACCAATCACGCTGCACTAAGGAGTCCGACTGACTTAACCGAACTTCCCTTGCATTTTAAATTTTTGCTCGCCCTACTCAGTACCGAAACCTGCTATATTTAGTGAGATGAAGAAAGACAATTGTGGTATTCCATAGTGATCATGTGTTGGGTGATAGAAACGGTTTGTCTTTCAAGAAACGGGCTTGGGTATTTCCATCTCCATGGTATAGGAGGATGTGATTGCATGTTGCGAGGGCCTGGCGGTGGACTTAAGTCAGAGCAAGCAAGCCTGGCCATGGAGTTGATCCACAAAGGGAGCACTGACATGCACACAGCTTGCATGGTATTCTCTATATTATTATATTATTTATTGAAAGGGAGGTTGAAACCCACGGCCTTTCAATCAATGTGATGCGCACAACCAAGTTTATTAAAGATATATTAAAAAGTATCCTACTCAACATAATGATATCTCTGTGACAACAACCGCGTTGTCAAAGGTCTTGTGGATCCAGCTAGATCGTGTTGCACTTGTCGCCAAGGCTACCTGCCTCAACCGGCCGGAAACACGCCACACTTTCCTTTGCCCCACGCACCTCCAACCTTATCTCCTTATCCTTTCTCTGCGAAAGCACGTGAGCAACCACTTTTCTCCCGAGATCCCCATCTTCATCTATAATCTTTCACCGCTTTCCGCCTCTCCGCCATGAGCTCAATGCCCAAGCGGTGTGCTACGCCCAATCGGCGACGCGAAAATCCGGGCGGTCGTGGTTGCGGATACAGACATCGCCGCCGCGCTTATAGGTCCCAAGATGCTGCAGAGAGGCTCCATTATACGATGCGCCCACTCGCGGGCGTTGCAAGATGGATGGGGTGGGGGCCCGGCGTCGCAGGTCATTGGTGCCGCTGCGGCATCACTTGTTGGTGCTACATCCGTCGTTGCTGCAAGAATGGGTCCTCACCGCGATTTCTGTAAAGCAACACCGGGAGCTGTTGCGGTGGCGGCCGGTGCTAGGGACCGGTAACTGCCAGTGCTATGGGGTCGGCGTTGCAGCCCAAACACGGACTGCCGCAAGTCTTGTCGACGGTCTTATGATGGAGCTTCCGTAGCTTCAATGGAGGATCGCCGAGGGCCTTCGATGTTGCGTTGAAGAGCTTTATCAAGCCTCGCGGTGCTGCAATGGAGCTTCGTCGTTCCCATTGGTGTCGCATTGAGCTTTGTCGTATCGCCGCATGTTGCTGCCATGGAGCTTCAGTGAGCTTTGCCGAATGTCATGGGTGTTACTTTGGAACTCTTTCATGCTCGGTGCTGCCATGGAGCTTCAATGGAGCTTTCTTGATGTCATCGGTGTTGCTTTGGAACTCTGTCGCACTCGATGCTGCCATGGAGCAGCAGCGGTGGCTACCGGTTCTGCGATGCAGCAACCGGTGTTGTATTGGAGAACTCGTCGGCGACACTGGTACTGCAAGGTCGCCAGAGCAAGTGCGTGTTAAGTGAGCTGGTGCTGGGGTTGGATAGAACTGAGAAGTTAAGCGTGCTGGGGCTGGAGTAGTGTAAGGATGGGTGGCCTTCCGAGAAGTTTGACCACGGAGTGCGATTTAACTTGAGATTAAGCATATTGACCCGAGATTAAGCCATAGTGACCCGAGATTAAGAAAAAAATCTGAAAAAAAATAATTTTTTTTGAAAAAAGTAGTAACACTACTAGGGAAAAGCCTATACACAGAATCTTAGCAGCAGCGCGGCTCAAAAAGTAGTGCTGCTGCTAATTAGTAGTAGCGCTGTAAAGGGAAACTCACGCCGATAAGTTTTTAGCAAGAGCACGCTCTGTAAACTGCTACCGCTACAAATATCGACCGGCGGTGTTCACCGAGCTCCATTTAGCAAGCGCCATATTCAACCGGCTACATCGCTACGGATGTAGTAGTAGCGCTTTTCGAGATCGCTGCTGCTACATTTCAAATTGGCAATTTTTTGTCATTGTTAGCGTAGCGCCAGGCCCAAAGCGCCGCTACCGCTAATTCTTTATCGCCAGCTGCCGCTTCCCTGCCATCGCTAACCCAAGCACCAACCCACCACCTTTCCCCACCGTGCCTCCCTCCCCTCCTCTCTTCCCTTTCCCCTACCTCCCCCACACGCTCCCACTCTCACTCCTCTACTTCCTCACTACTTCTCCCCCATTACTCCTTCTCTTCTATGCACCTTTCTCTCTCTTCATCCCTCCTCCCTAACCACACCACCTCCATTAATGCATCTCCTTTCTCTTTTCCTTTCCCTCCACTAGTTGAAGTTGTCTCCTCCCAAATTAGGTAGCTAGGTAGATGTAGGATTTAGTTAAGTAACCTATTTGCCCCCTAACTAGATCTATCTTTGTCAAGAAGAGCTTTGTGCACTTTTGATCTCCCTACTACATCATCTCCACTGCATGCTCGATCTCGATCGAGATAGAGGTGATGAAAATTTCATGCTTTTGCAAAATGGAAATATGTTTATGTGTGTGTGATATGTTTGTGGAAATTGTGTGTGTGGCACGCCAAATTGTGCTTTTGAGTTGCCTATGTTTTGCCGAAATGTCGATTTATTTCCGCTTCGCTAATTCCGCAAACTCTAGATCCATATATGTCCTATTTTTAGGGAAGGTCATGCCAAATTTTTGTATGACTTTGATGCATGCATGCATTTTTATAATCAATTTGTTTATTATTACCGTGCAGAGTTGACGATGGTCAGTGGAACGATGGTGGACAGGTGGTTGCGGTCAGCGGTGCAGGACATGAAAGAAAATAACCGGACAGAGGTTTTATGTCCGTGGTTTAAAATGCAAAGGAATAGTTTGGCTAGACCCCATGACGATGGTCGTGTCGGGCGCACCTGCTCATGACTGGTTTCATGGATGGTTATACTCGGTGGATAATTGAAGATGAGGATGACGATGTTGAGGATGCCGACGGGCAGGCAATGATGACACGGGCAAGACGAAGAGATGATCGATAATGGCGGCGGGGAAGAGGCCGGACATGGCGGCGGAGAAGGGGCCGAACATGGCGGAGGAGAAGGGGCCGAACATGGCGGCGGAGAGAACGACATGGACTCCACGCAGCAGAGTTCGTCGGTACTAAGTTCAATCGTGCGGGACCCTCATGTTCAAGCATTGCTTCGCAAGGAGACGAGTACTGAGAGAGCTGCTTCTAGAGAGGAGGCTAAGCTGGAGCAACTGGTCGTAAACTCGAACACTCCATTGTATGATGGTTGCAATCCTGAGGTGACCCGCTTGAGTTTCACGCTCCAACTCCTGAAGACGAAGGCTAAAAACAAATGGACCGACAATAGCCTCGATGAGCATCTCAAGTACCTAAAGGATGTTCTTCCCGCGGGTAATCCATGTCCTACTAGTGTTGATGAGGCCAAGAAGATCGTGTGCCCTCTTGATCTGCCACACGTTAGATACCATGCATGCATCCACGATTGCATAATTTATCGGAAGGAGCACGCGGAAAAACAAGTTGTCCGTGTGCAATGCTTCTCGATACAAGAAGGCCGGAAGGAATGTCCCCGTAAAGTTGTATGGTACTTACCGATCACTCCCCGCCTCCAGAGGTATTTTGTAGATCCCAAGGAAGCAAAGCTAATGCGCCGCACGCTGGAGAGGAAGAAGCCCGACGATGGAGATGATCCGGGTCGAGACACGGAAGGATGGAAGCCAAGGAGAGCGCTGAACAGCTTCTATCGGGTATTTTGAATGTGATGCAAGGAACATCATGCTCGGGCGCTGCGGTACCGATGGCATGAACTGCTTTGGCAACCGTAACACCAACCATAGCACATGGCCCGTGGTTTGTATGGATGTACAACCTCCCCCTGGTTGTGCATGAAATCAAGTACATTCACATGAGCATGCTTATTCAAGGGCTGAAACAACCAGGAAATAATATTAATTTGTATCCGGGCTACTTCAAGAGGAGTTAGACACGCTATGGAAAAACACCGCCAAGACATGGGACACCAAAGAAGGTGAGTATTTCAACATGAGAGCTGCTACCGATCACGACATAAAGGCAGTGACTATCTCGATTACGGATATGTGGCAGGCCAGGTGTGCTATGGATATTGCGGATGCACGCGGTGCATGGATGATACGACGCCCGCAGCCTAACGCCAAGGAAAGATGGTGGGTCTGGGAAAATTGTGTACATGGGGCATCGAAGATGGCTCGAACAGGACGACCTGTGGAGAAACCGTGGAGATCTATTCAATGGTCACGCTGAGCATCGAGGACCTCCACGTAAGCGGAGCGGCGCCGAAATCGATGAGCTGTTGAAAAACTGGAAGGAGTTCCCCATGCCGGGAAAGACGATGAAAAAGGCGCCGGAGCAGCTGCTGAAGGTATGGAAGACGAGGTCTGTGTTCTGGGACTTGGAGTACTGGCACAAACTCGATACACCTCATTGCCTTTGATCAAATGCATATCTATAAGAATGTCCTTGAGAGCTTGCTCGCAACATCGATGAACATGCCGGATAAGACCAAGGATGGGCCAAGGCAAGAAAAGACTTGCAAGATTTGAAAATTAGGGAAGATCTCGCACATGCCGCCCCGTAAAATGTCAGACGAGACAGAGACGGAGACAGAGGCACGGGAGAAGAAGGGAAAGAAAATAAAGAAAGAGGATTATTGCCCCCCTTCTTGCTTCACCTTAAGTGAGGCTGAGATCAATGCCTTCTTTAAGTGCCTTACCGGAGTCAAAGTTAGTTCCTAAGATCGTGTGGCAAGATAAGCGTATATCTAGACACGGACAAGAAAAGGTTCAGCGGGATGAAGTCTCATGACTGTCATGTGATGATGACGCAGATACTACCTATTGCCCTTAGAGGGATAATGGACAAGCTCGTCTGCGACACGCTTTATTGGTCTCGCAACTTTTTCGATGTCATCTCTCGAAGTCGATCGCTGTGAAGCAGCTCCAAAGGCTACAGTGAAGAGATCCTTGTGATACTGAATGAGCTTGAGATGTACTTCCGCCTGCCGTTCTTTGACGTGATGGTGCATCTGTGTGTCCATATTGTGGATGACATAATAGACCTGCGGCCGCTATTCCCGCACAACATGATGCCATTTGAGAGGATGAATGGGATCATCAAAGGATTCGTTTCAGAATATGTCCCGTCCGGATGGAAGCATCGTCTGTGGCTATTTGGCACAAGAGTGCATCTCTTCTCGTGAGAATTTTCTATATGGCGCAGACCAGCCGCCGGGTGTTAGTGTTGGTTTGCCCGCTAACAAGAACGATGGGAGGCTCAAGGAGATGGTCATCAACGGTCGCAGGAACTGCACGTGGCATACTCAGATCGACGCAATGACTTTGACAGAAAGCAAACTTGGTAGTGCTACAACACCTAGACGAGGTAGATCCTTTCGTGGCACTTCACAAAGAAATTATCGCAAAGAAGTATCGTGACCGGGGTATGCGTGACGGACGCCGGTTACTAGAGAGCACAACTCCACTTTCCTGCATTGGTTCAAAGAGCATATTATTGCTAATCCTCCGGAGGAGGGCTCTAAGGACGGATTGCTCATATACGCCTTAGCATTACGGCCCTCGCCCAACCTCGTAACCTATCGTGCATATGATATCAACGGATACACGCTTCTACACGGAGGCCAAAGATATGGACAGTGATGATCGTAACTTAGGGGTGACGATGGAATGCATGACCGCAGCGACAACGCCAAGAACTGAACGATTTTATGGAAGGGTCGAGGAGATCGGGAGCTTGACTACTCGATCGCACAACACGACGATGTTCCGTGGTCGATGGGCTAAGAATGTCGAAAGAGAAAGCCGGATTTTCACTACCATGACTATACCCGACGCCAAGAGCGCCACCGTGAACGCTTATCGCAAAAAACGAGCCATGGGTACACGCTAAGCACGTGACACAATGCTTCTTCATAACTGACCACAAGTAATCCCAGCCGTGGTTGTCCCGAGGAGAGGCAAAAGGAACACCATTGGAATGGATGGAGTCGCCAACGAGGAAGACTATGATCAAGACGACAACCCAATGAGGGAAGATGACGATGATGATGAAGTATACGCCAAAAGAAGAATCAATACTACATTACCTAAGAAAATCGTACTCCATGGAAAAAGGCAAAGTCACAATGAGGGGCTCAATTATTCTTCGATTTAACAAGAAGGGAAAGAAGCTGACTCAAAAACGAAAACGTCAAAGACTGAGGAAACTTATGTTATCGGTCAAATGATGTAATATATATATATATATATATATATATATATATATATATATATATATATATATATATATATATATATATATATGTTCCTATTTTGTATACACACTTAGCCATTATTATGCATGGGTCCAATGATGTCTAATATATATGTTCCTATTTTGCATACATATTTAACCGTCAAATGATGCAATATATATCGCCTCCCTTCGCTCACCGCCTCGTGAAATAAAAGTGGGATAAAATAAAGGAAAAGAAAAAGGAAAACTAGCAGTAGCGAAGGTAGTAGCAGCTGCTTTTGCCTAAACCGCTATAGATACTGAAGTTAGTAGAAGCGAATTTCGTATAAAGCGCCATAGCCATCGAAGGTAGTAGCAGCGCTGCTTTTGTCTAAATACGCCATCGCCACGCCCACTTAACCCAAAATTCTCACCCATGCTTCATCCCGCCTTTTCCCCAAATCCCCACTCTCCCCTGTCAGACCGCCTCGACCTGCCCCGACGCCGCTTCGACTCCGGCGCCGGCGCAAGCCCGACCCCGCTCGCCTCGACCCGGCCCTCGCCCTCGACCCGACCTCGGCTGACCCCGACCCGGCTCGCCCCGACCCGCCGGCCTCGCCTCCTCCTCTCCCCTCCCGGCCGGGTCATTGCCTCCTCGCCCTGCACCTCTCAGAAACCCCACCGGTGTCAAAACCGCGGATCTCGGTAGGGGGTCCCGAATCAGCGTTTAGGCGGATGGTAACAGGAGACAAGGGACACGATGTTTTTACCCATGTTCGCCCTCTCGATGGAGGTAATACCCTACTCCTGCTTGATTAATATTGATGATATGGGTAGTACAAGAGTAGATCTACCACGAGATCAGAGAGGCTAAACCCTAGAGGCTAGCCTATGGTATGATTGTTGTTCGTCCTACGGACTGAAACCCTCCTTATATAGACACCGGATAGGGTTAGGGTTACACAGAGTCGGTTACAATGGTAGGAGATCTACATATCCGTATCGCTAAGCTTGCCTTACACGCCAAGGAAAGTCCCATCCTGACACGGGACGTAAGTCTTCAATCTTGTATCTTCATAGTCCAGAGTCCGCCAACGGTGATAGTTCGCTATCCACACCCCCTAATCCGACTCCCTCAAGAGCTCCCGAACCAGGCTTCAATGACGATGAGTCCGGGCGCTTAGATTGTCTTCGCATTGCGAGGCGGGTTCTTCTCCAAATTCCATATACTTGTTGAATAGTGTCCGCTTCTCGATAAATGTTGCGCCCTTGCCTTCTACGCCCAATAATGGCCATCTTCCACGGTAGAATGAATGTGAAAAGTCGTGGTATCTTTACATTTACCCCTTGTCTGTGCAAATGAGCCGCTTTATAAAAGAGACGGGATCCAGATCCGGATCGCACCATCCTCCCTCGCGAGCCTTCATCGTAGCGCCTTTGACAAAAAATCCACTCCACCATGGATATCGACGCGCCTCCTTCTTCTCAAGGCCTCCCAGCCTCAGCCCGAGATTGGGGGAGATGCTCATCTCAAGACAATGAATTGGTGGTGCTCCAAACCAAGGGATTCCTTCCCCCGACTATCTTGGTTACTGTGCGTTCCTTACTCGCCACTTATAAGGGCAGGAAGCAGGCGGAGAGAGTCCCCGATCCCTCTAAGGGAGAGCGGTATGCTTCGCCTCTTACTTAATGAGAGGACTCGGATTTCCAATCCATCTGCTTCTCTGGGGCTTCGAGTTCTACGGCCTCCAAATGCACAACCCACGCCTGCCTCCATCTTGCATATAGCGGGCTTCAGGCCCTTTATAGCTCTTTCTGGGCGTTGCGGCCCATTTCGCACAGTGGAAGAGATTGCTCTGCCTTGTGCCTCCTTCTCACGAAGGGTCAATATATCACCAGGGCGGAGCCGAAAGATGGCGCATCGCCGGGACCGGATACTTATCCGAACCCCAAAGAAGGCGCCCGAGGACTGGCCTCGGAATGGTTTTACATGGAGGACGCCCCGCTGCCAGATCCTGTTCGATCGGCCTTCCAGTAGTTTAGCAACGCCTCCTCAAGAAGCGCTTAAGCCGGGCGCCATGGAGCCCCCTGAGGGAAAATGACCGGACGCCTTTACTTGATGAGCCGAATAAGATTGCTGGCTCATGCCGGATTGACCATGATTGGAGTCATGGGAATCTGCATTATGAGGGGAGTTCAGCCGCCCAATATAGGGGCCACCCCATGTGGGATTTCAACGGGAGGATGATGCCACCCGCCATGGCTGCAAAGGGCCGTGGATCGGGTCACCGAAGCCTGGTGAAGACCTTGTCCGCCATGTACAAAGGGGAAGAGGAGGATTTTCTCCGCCAATCCACCGAACGGGTTTTCTTTGAATAATCCTCGAAGTTGGGTGTTTAATATCTTTGTGGCCTGTCCGATCCATGTTCCCGTGGTTAAATATCTCATTTCATGGTTCTGCGCAGAACCGCGCCGGGCCGTGGAGAAGATACACAGCCCGCCTCCACAACCCGAGGATCCGAACGGTCCTCGATCCGCCTCCGAAGAGGACTCGGATATAAAGGTGGAGCTGATTGATGGGGTGTTCCATCAACTTAGCATCGATAATGCTTTGGTTGCCATTACGCCGACTACCCTGCACTATTTCCGCCTCCTGTAACCGTGATCAAGTCCGGATACCATGACCCACCCGTGTTTTACTTCTAATCACCGCGTATTTGATGGTGTTTCGCAGGGTGCCTTCGTAACGGAAGCCGAGCCTGCCGCGGCCGCCCAACAACAAGGCAGCTCGCCCAAAGAAAGCGGAAAGAAGTGCGGTACGACTCGAGACGTCAGCCGCAACAAAGATGATGTGCCATCGTGTTTTGAGGAGAGGTTCCTCGAGGCACAAAGGACGCCGTGGTTTTTTCAGAAAAGAGCGCCGCCGGACCGAGTCCGGAGAAGTTGCCAATTGGACCTCCACCAGCCAGGCTCAAAAGCCAAGTCCGGAAGGGGGTACAAACACGAGGCGTGCGTCGGATGCTCCTCCAACGGAGGATGCCGACAGACTGTCCGCCACCAAGTTGGAGGTGGAGAGCACCATGAATCATAGGCGCCACGGACTGTTCTACGTGACGACAGTTTTCCCAAGAGGCGTTGGACGCCTTTTAATTCGGGAGAAGCGCACCTCCGTGCCGCCAAGATGGCTTCAGCCAGAGCTACGCGAGCAAGATGTGAAAGACATACGGGTAAGGAATTTTGACAGCTTATATATGCCAAGAGTCTCCGAGACTTAAAATAGTTAGGATAACTGATTTAAGGATCATTTGGAATGCAGGTTCTTACCGAAAAGAATACCCGCTTGTCCTAGGAGCTTGAAGAGTGCAAGGCCCAACTTGAGGTCAAGATCGCCGCACACCGGGAAGCCACGAAGACTCCTCCGTAATATATGCCCTTCAAAGTAGAAGTAGTTTCAAGAAGTGCGCGTGTGCATAAATCTGACATTAATAAAGGCAGAGAAGCGCCGGATGGATCCGGACAAGCAATAGCTCCTCGCCAGCTAAAGGCCAGCGAGAGCGCGTATTACGAGGGTGCGGCAGGAGAAAAATAACCTCCAAGATGCCAACACCCAACTGGTTGAGGAACTAAAGGATGTTCGTGCTCAGTTGTCCGACCAGAAGGAGAATCGACGGCTTCATCGCTGCATTTTCAAGAGTGCTTAAACGAACTTTGAAAGAGTTCTACGAGGAAGGCGACTAACATAAACATATATGTAGGTTTGCTCACAAGTCGCCCCGAGGAGGAGATGCCCAGCCTTCAGTGATCTTCCCGAATCAAGGCTACCGCACGAACGAAGTTCGGCAGGTGATGAAAGGCGCCGCCTGTGCCTTGTGGCTATCTATCTCCCCGCCTCAAGGCATTGGGGAGCTGGCAGAGCGGCTTCAAGGAGCACGGGCGCGCTCCGACTATGGAAGATATCGGCCTGTCATTAAGGCGCCAGGAGGCCCGCCATGGTAAAGACGCTGCACACGGTTAAGGCTGACCCAAGCCACATGGTCGAGGTCGGACCAGGGGGGCCGGATGGGAAGGAGATCCTCAGAAGCTTAGTGTACGGCCAAGTAGAATTGGCCGCCAAGTATTCCCAAAGAAGATTGTAAATTAGACAGCCTATTAGATGGCATTGAGGAGGAATACAATTAGTCGAAGTTGACTATGTAATTTAATATGACATGAAAAATGTCTTCTAGCCGGATTGTAGATCGCTTGTCATAGCGGACCTTTTCGCTTCGACCTCGGGACCCAATAGTCCGGAGGTGTCCAATACCCTCGCGGTTATGTAAGAACCGGGGCATGCATGGAGACAAGCCGTAGGGGTCATTATTGCTGTATCGCATAAGTGCCCAACTAGTTATGTTATATTACATGGATAGTAAAAACATCTTCCAGGGAGAATAGTTCCGTAAGGGTTCCTTTCTCGGGAGGCATGCCCTAAAGTGTATGTCCAAACTGCTAAGAAAGCGTAAAATCATCTCGGGGCAGATGGATAAATAGTTTAAAAATCATCTTTCAGTTCACCGACCAATATTCCCTTAAGAACGCTTAGCTTTCGGCTTCACCCGCCTGAGGTACACATCCGGCTGACCCGGCAAGAATAATCGCAGAGGTGCTCCCTTTACCGCCTAGCCGAACAATCGGGAACGTAGGGGTAAGCACAGAGCCAGCAACCCAGCTTGGCCAAAACTTAAGTCATATCGATGCATATAATGGTGAGTAAAAGGTACATGCGGAAGTTTGATGACATGTGTTGGGCATAAAGCTCAGATAAATAAGCTTCGCTAAAGAAGCCCCCAGGTATAATGAGCTGGTGGCGCTAAGTATGTGCTAACAAAGCGCAAGCGAGCCTCTACAAGTGCTTCAAGAAGAAGGAGGAGGAAGGAGAGAAATAAAAGACAACTAAAGTATAAATTTTGGACGGAGGAAGGAGACGAACCTGAGTCCGGGCGCTAGGGCGAGAATCTTCGTGAGATGTGCTGCTCCATGGGTTTGGCTCGAGTCGGTTATCCGCTGCGTTTGCAGACGGTATGCCCCGCCGTCAGACCTGGTCAATGATGAAGGGACCTTCCCATTTGGGCTTGAGTTTGTCCTTTTTCTTGTCCGCAGCGAGAACTAGTTCGCCAACGCTAAAGCTTTGGCCCGCATTTCTCTGCTTTGATATCTTCGAGCCTGCTGTTGATAAAATGCGGAACGAGCTTTTGCCACGCCGTGCTCCTCCTCCAAGGCGCCCAGACTGTCCCCGCCGATCAAGTTCGGCTTCTTCTTTATTCATACATGCGCATCGCCAGGTGAGTCATGAATTATGTCGCAGGCAAGACTGCCTTCACGCCGCATACACCATAAAAAATGGTGTGAATCCGTAGTGCGATTCGGCGCGTGGTCCGCAGCCCCCGTGAGTACGGAGTCGAGCTCCTCTACCCAAAGGCGTGTTAGATTCCTTAAGGGACCGCACTACCTGGGTTTAATGCCGCCATGATTAGACCGCTTGCCCGCCGACTTGACCGTTAGTTTGAGGGTGATAGATCGAGGCGAATCGAGCTTGATGCCCATGTTTTTGCACCATAGTTTGACCTCATCGGCTGTGAAGTTGGTGCCGTTATCGCTGATGATACCGTGGGGACGCCATAACGTGCACTACCCTCGATATGAAGTCTATGACCGGTCCGGATTCGCCGCTTTAACAGGCTTGGCCTCTATCCATTTGGTGAATTTATCCACCATGACCAATAGGTATTTTTGCTTGTGGGTTCCTCCCTTAAGGGGTCCAACCATGTCAAGCCCCTGCATCGCAAACGGCCAGGTGATGGGTATAGTTTTGATGGCGGTGGGTGGCATGTGGCTTTGGTTAGCAAAAGCTGGCAACCGACGATCGCTTGACTAAATCCTCACAAGATTCGCCCGGGCCGTCGGGCCAATAAAATCCTGTACGGAAGGCCTTGCCTACAAGGGCCCGGGCTGCGGCGTCAGGCCCACCCAGTCCAAGATGAATTTCAGCCAGGAGGTTTCGCCTTCCTCTTCGGAGATACACTTTTGAAGGACTCGGTTGTGCTTTTCTTATAGAGCTCTCCTCGTGGACTTTATAGGCTTTGGATCGCCAGACTATGCAGCGAGCCTCATTTTGGTCTTCGGGGAGTTCTTGCCTAGTTAGGTAGGCTAGGAATGGCTCCGGCCCACGGGCAATAACCGCCATTATTTCGCGGGCGGAGGGTGTTATCTCGCTGGCGTAGCCTCCGATTGTGTCGAGTGTTCGTGTCGTGCAAAGGCGGTTGGGTCCGGATTGTTATTTTCGACTCTTCCCATAGTACGGATGCCTTGAACAGCCGCTCCAGAAGATGTTACGGACGGCATCGCTTTTTGCCGATGCGCGCTAATACGTCCGCCGCTTGGTTGTTATCCCGGCTATACGATGAAATTCGAGCCCTTCAACTGCGGCCGACATTTTTAGGGACCGCTGCGGTACGCTGCCATTTTTGGATCTTTGGCATCAAAGTCTCCGCTTATTTGAGATATCGCGAGGTTTGAATCTCGCCGCACCTCTAGGCGCTTAATGCCCATGGAGACCGCCATCCGGAGGCCGTGCGTATGGGCCTCGATTCGCCGCGTTGTTGGAGTCCGTGTACATTATCTCAAGGACGATTGGACTGTGTCCCCGGTTGGGGACGCCAGATGATGCCAGCCCCCAGGCCGCCAAAATTTTGGAGCCGCCGGGCGCATGATCCAATTGAATATGCGCCGCATTTTTAGGAGTTCGGCCGTCCATTCGCGACAAAATCAGCCAACACTTGTGACTTAATAGCTCGTCGTGGCTTATAGGTTATGTCGAATGGAAGGAGCTCGATGGCCCATTTGGCAATCCGCCCGTCGCTGCCGCGTTGTTTATAATGTCGTTAAGAGGTACTTCGAGGCTACCGTAATCGAACACTCTTGAAAGTAGTGTCGCAACTTCCGGATGCTATGAACACCGCCAGATGCTATCTTTTTTGGTAATGTGGGTACCGACTTGCATGGAGTTAGGACAAGTGGACACATAGTAAACTGGTTTTTGAATAGGGAACCTGTGGTCCGTCCGCTTTCGCTCGACGACGAAAGCACCGCGCTAACAACTTGATGTGTTGCGTGATATATAATAGCATTGGTTCGCCCATGTTGGGCGCTGCCAGACCGGATTTGTTGCCAATCTGGCTTTTATTTCTTCGAGTCCGCCAGTATGCATCCGCCCACTCGAAGTGTTCGGTGCGCCGAGGAGGCGGTAAAGGGTAACGCCTTTTCTCCCAACGGGAAATAAAGCGGCTTAGAGCCGCCACGCATCCAAATAATTTTTGTATTTGTTTGAGGTCTTTGGAATATCCAGTTGTGACAGAGCTCGGATCTTGGCTGGGTTTGCTTCAATTCCTCTACCGGACACAATGAAGCCTAAGAGCTTTCCGCTGGAACGCCAAGACGATTTTTCTCGATTGAGCTTAATGTCATATTTTCGGAGATTGTCAAATGTGAGCCTCAAGTCGCCTACTAGAGTTTCGACATGCTTGGATTTGACGCACCACGCCATCTACATATGCCTCCACCGCTTTTGTCGATCCGGTTTGCCGTATATGTCTAAATCATGCGCCGATATGTTGCGCCGACGCTTTTGAGCCCAAGGGCATTGTGTTGAAGCAGTAATGGGCCGTATGGAGTGATGAATGCCGCTATGTTTGGTTCTGGCTCCGCCATCTTAATTTGGTGGTAGCCGGAGTATGCATCGAGGAAGCACAAAGTGAATCGTGGTCCCGCTGTGGCGCCGATGATTTGATCAATGCGAGGGAGGGGAAGGGATCCTTTGGGAAAGCCTTATTAAGGTCTTTGAAATCAACACATAGGCGCCAGGATTTGTCCTTCTTGGTACCATCACCAGATTTACTAGCCAGTCCGGATGTTTTATATCTCCGATGAATCCAAGCTTCCAAAAGTTTGGCTAGCTCCTCTCCCATGGCCTGTCTCTTGGGTTCGGAAAACGCCAAGAGCCTGCTTGATCGCTTAAACTTTTAGGATAATTAGGCTGCGCCGCCAGCCGACGGGATTCCCTGCATGTCCAAGGGTGCCGTGCAAAATGTCCCGCTTTTCGTGAGAAATTCTCGAAAAGCGCGCCTACATCAGGGTTTAATTGTGCCCCAAAGGAGTTCGTTTTGCAGGTCCGCTGGTGGACTTGGAATTTGACTATTTCATTCGCTGGTTTAAAAGAGGTGGACTTGGATCTTTTGTCAAGTATCACATCGCCCCTCGCTTCACCGTGGAGCGATCGCAGGAGTTCCTCGCCGCTAGGGCTTTTGGATAGTGCCTCGAGGGCTAGTGTGGCTGTCTTGTTTTCGGCGCTGAGTGCTATGTTCGGATCACTAGCGAGAGTGATGATTCCGTTAGGTCCGGCATTTTAAGCTTCATGTACCCATAATGGGGTATAGCTTGAAAAATTGTGAATTCCTCTCGCCTCTAATAGAGTGTGATATCCGCTGCTGAACGGGGCCACTTGAAATGTGACCTCCTCGGACCTGTAATTGTCCGTGAGCCAAACACTACGCCCAATGTGATTTTTCCCTGCAGCATGCTTCCCGGCTAGGGATTATTCCTCTAAGGTTGTGCTGCTTCGCCAATGCGGTTCCAGTCTATTTCCATTTTCGGAGGGTTTCTCATAGATGAGGTTTAACTACTGCCGCCATCCATGAGTACCTTAGTAAGGCGAAGTCGCCCACTATTGGACCGAGGACCAATGCGGCTGGTGCTCGGGCTGTTCGAATTTGGGTTCACATCGGCATTAAAGGTAATAGCCGTGTCACCCATGGATTTATTGTTGCTACTTGGTAGACTTCGCAAGGTTGTGGAGTGTTCGCTCGCATGTTATTTGATGCAAAAGTCTCAAGACTGTTAATACTGCATCGGTATTGTTGGGCTGGGATTCTCAAGCTAGAAGCTCTTTCGCCACTTTTGGCCACCACCGTAGTATCCAACATGCTCAAGGCTATGAGTTGGAGTGGCGCCCTCTGTATATGAATTTTGCAGGACCGCTGAGCCATCCCTCCAAGACGGTTCCATGCCCTTTAGGGGTTTTTGTTTTTGGTATTTAACCCTGTGGTTGGTGATGATGCACCCTTTATTTTGGACTAGGGCTGTGTTCGGGGCCGGATTATCCCAAAATTTACTTTCGGTTTTCCAAGCACTTCCATCGCACAAGATTTTTGTACTATGGTCACCAAGTCAGCAAAGCGTGTAATTTCAATGACGACTTATGGCGCTTAGGATTCCTTCGTCTGCGCAATTATTGCAGAAGAGTGAGATTACGCCCTCCTCTCGGCAGTCCTTATCCCGTCCATAACCAGGAGGAATCGCCCAAGAATGATGTACTGCTTTCAGCGGCTCTTGCCGAATTCGGGATAGATCGCTAATGTTTCGGTGGGCAGGTGGAACTAGATCCGGAACCCCGTCCAATCTAAGACTCAGGGCCGAGAAGTTTCCGAACTTGGAAGTTTGTGTTTTTGGATGTTATCCAATGAATCCAACCCGCCGCCTGACTTTAAGTTCAGGATTTGATCGACATCCGCCCTCCGTGGGAATCCGCATGGAGGGGTCGGGAACCGGACATAGCTAGTCCTTAAGATAGAAGAAGAGTCGCCAGATTGTTCCTCTACCACAAGAATATGGTGGGTAGCCCGGGAGAGTTAATCTCTCTCAGATCGATTTTAGGCCCGAACTGATCGTAGTCGCTGGCGACTCCTGTATGGATGCGATCCAGGAGCTCATTCACGGAGGAGAGCTCAATCGGAGCTAGCTGCGCGGCAAGTTCCGAGTTAATATTAAGATTGGTTTCGATGACCCGAGAAGTCATCGTCGGCGCGGCGGCCGAACTGGTGATCATAAGGAAACCACCTAGCCAAGAGTTCGGCCGCAGCCAAGGCTCCTTTGGCGATAATGTCGCCTTTAAAGACGGGATGAGGCATCCTTCCCGACGGTGACGGCACGCAGGAACTCTCAATGAAACCACCAATCTCGTGTCAAAACCGTGGATCTCGGTAGGGGGTCCCGAACTGTGCGCCTAGGCGGATGGTAACAGGAGACAAGGGACACGATGTTTTTACCCAGGTTCGCCCCTCTCGATGGAGGTAATACCCTACTCCCGCTTGATTAATATTGATGATATGGGTAGTACAAGAGTAGATCTACCACGAGATCGTGAGAGGCTAAACCCTAGAGGCTAGCCTATGGTATGATTGTTGTTCGTCCCACGGACTAAAACCTCCGGTTTATATAGACACCGGATAGGGTTAGGGTTACATGTAGTCGGTTACAATGGTAGGAGATCTACATATCCAGATCGCTAAGCTTGCCTTCCATGCCAAGGAAAGTCCCATCCGGACACGGGACGAAGTCTTCAATCTTGTATCTTCATAGTCCAGAGTCCGCCAACGGTGATAGTTCGCTATCCCACACCCCCTAATCCGGGATCCCTCACCCCCCCCCCCTCTCTCTCTGCTAGGGTTCTTCGGTTAATTTACTTAGGTTTTATTTAGGGCAGTATGTTAATTAGTGAAAGATCGTGGATGTCGCCTAGAGGGGGGGGGGTGAATAGGCGCTTTTAAAATAATTACGGTTTAGGCTTGAACAAATGCGGAATAAACCTAGAGGTTAATTTGTCAAGCACAAAACCTACAACAACTAGGCTCACCTATGTGCACCAACAACTTATGCTAAGCAAGATAAACAACTAAGTGATAGCAAGATATATGACAACAAACAATATGGCTATCACAAAGTAAAGTGCATAAGTAGAGGGCTCGGGTAAGAGATAACCGAGGTACGCGGAGACGACGATGTATCCCAAGTTCACACCTTGCGGATGCTAATCTCCGCTTGGAGCGGTGTGGAGGCACAATGCTCCCAAGAAGCCACTAGGCCATCAGAATCTCCTCACGCCTCGCACAATGCAAGATGCCGTGATTCCACTAAGGGACCCTTGAGGGCGGTCACCGAACCTGCATAAATGGCAACCCGTGGGCGGTCACCGAACTCAGACACTTTGGCAACCCTTGGGGCGGTCACCGGTACCCGACAAATCGCTTCGGGCGATCTCCACAACCTAATTGGAGACCCTGACGCTGCCCGGAGCTTTGCACCACAATGATTGAGCTCCTAATATCACTAACTGCCTAGGGCGCCTAAGCACCCAAGAGGAACAAGCTCAAGGGTACCAAGCACCCAAGAGTAATAAGCTTCTCAACTTGTAACTTCCACGTATCACCGTGGAGAACTCAAACCGATGCACCAAATGTAATGGCAAGGGCACACGGAGTGCCTAAGTCCTTCTCTCTCAAATCCCAATCAAGCAACTAATGCTAGGGTGGAAAAAGAGAGGAAGAACAAGAAGGAGAACACCAAGAACTCCAAGATCTAGATCCAAGGGGTTCCCTCACATAGAGGAGAAAGTGATTGGTGGAAATGTGGATCTAGATCTCCTCTCTTTTCCTCAAAACTAGCAAGAATCCATGGAGGGATTGAGAGTTAGCAAGCTCAAGAAGGTCAACAATGGGGAAGAACACGAGCTCAAAGGATAAGGTTGAATGGGGAAGAAGACCCCTTTATAGGAGCTCCCGAATCCAACCGTTATGCTCACAGCTCAAGACCGAGCGGTAGTACCGCTTGACATCACGGTACTACCGCTTAGGGGTAGCGGTACTACTGCTAAGGGTAGCGGTACTACTGCTTATGAAGCGGTACTAAAAATTACATCCGTGCTTTACCACCGCCGACTTGTGATGAGTTTTTGGTCCCGAGCGGAAGTAGCCACGGAAGTAGTCGCGGTAGTATTGCTCCAAGCGGTAGTACCGCTCCCAAGAGCGGTAGTACCGCTCCCAAGGGCGGTAGTAAAAATTACTCTGCTCCTACCCGCGGTAGTACCGCTGCAGCCTTTTCGTAACACCAAAACTACTATAACTTCTGCATTCGGACTCAATTCGACGTAAACCAAGTTTGTTGGAAAGCTAGGGACAAGGGCTAATACAATCTTGAGAGAAATACCAATAATAAGCAAATGAGAAAAGTCCCAAAAGAAAATGGTGAGAACCCTTCCTCGGAAAAGACCGGTAAAACCTCCAACACGAAAAACATCATAGAAGACGATGCAAACTCCGTTTTCGATGAACTCAAGCTTGTCATAAAGATGAACATAAGCTCTAAGACTCACAAAGAGAACCAAACAAGAACCAAGAAACATGATGCAAGGATGCAATGGTTTGAGCTCTCGATTTAACGATACGATCAAGCTACTCACTTGAGAGCCCCCTTGATAGTACGGCTATCGATTCTATAACCCGTCTCCCAACTACCACCATGAGACCGTAAAATAGAAAACCTATCAAGGGCAAACCTTTGCCTTGCACATGATCCACTTGAGCTAGATGATGACGATCTTGTCCTCCCTCAAGATGGACCACCTTTCTTGATTGTGTTGGGTTGATGGAGACTAGATGATTGCTCCCCATACTCCACTATGGGCGAGCCACTCTTCGGCACATCTTCACAATTCCATTGACACCACAATGGATGGCAAGCTTCAAGCACTTGATCTCTTCGTGATGCTCCACTTGAACTTGCACATAGCAATCTTGATGACGATCACCACTTGATGTCATCCTTTCCATGGGTTGTATGATATCTTCCTCTTGACGCAAGCCCATGGACACGCACTCTAACCCCACATAGACTCTCACATAGACCATGGGTTAGTACACAAAGTGCAATGGATAATGCTTACTATACCATGGGATCACTTGATCCTCTCTCGTACATCTTTCACGCTTTGTGAGTTCATCAACTTGATTCACTCTTAACTTAGTATTGATCAACCTTGAATCTTTCCAACTCTATTCGCTTTGGATGATGTCTTGAAGGTAAACATGAATGATCACACAATCTTCTTCTTCAAGACATGCTTGCAATAAGCTCAACACTCACATGACCAATCTTTGATAATTCCTTAATAGCACCTTGGTCAACACATAAACTCCTTGAAACCAACACATGGACTTCAAGAAATGCCTATGGACAAATCCTTCAAATATAACTCAATGCAACCATTAGTCCATAGAGAATGTCATCAATTACCAAAACCACACATGGGGGCACCGCATGTCCTTTCAATCTCCCCCATTTTGGTAATTGATGACAATCACTTTCAAGAGAGTTTATATAATGAATTATGCATCACCATGCAATGCAACAACCAATAATGCATGCGTATGAGATGCAAATGCTTAGAACAAAACCAAAGCAAGGAGAAAACTCAAGACTTCTCCATAAACTCTCTCGAACTTCTCCCCATTGGCATCGATTGCCAAATGGGCTAAAAGCTAAGAAGACCAATATAAAAGGTGTTCCTCCAAAAGTTGTGTATTTCTCAACAAGAGAGTGGAATGCCATACACATATCCAAAGGTAATACTTGGAGGAAGACCAACTATATTGAGGCACCAAGATTGCAAAAGAATGATATGCCACAAAGACATAACAAAGAGAGAAACAAGCAATCAAGCAATCAAAAGATACCAATTGAAGCAAGCTATCAAAAGATATCAACTGAACCAACTAGACCAAAGATCCTACAAGCCACATGAAAAAGATATTATGATATGAGCAAAGGATTGTTCTAAAGAAACTAGAGAAGCTCCCCATGATTTGTGCACATCAAGAATTTTTGTATTTGGATACAAAGTGCACAAAATAGGATCATAGCTCCCCAAAGTCAATGTAAACTAACAACAAGTGCAAGAGAGCATATAGGAAACTAAGCCTAGCGCTTGCAACAAGCACATGGTTGAGCAACATTGTAAAAGAGGCAACTTAAGAATAGGCTCAACCAAAATGATGTGTGTGAGTCATGGCAAAGCACATGAGAAGACTAATATATGGATGAGCATAAGCATCAACATAGTCTCGAATGAATGAGATACACGGTGCAAAGCCTTTCATTCTCACACACAACTAGCAAATGGGTTCACAAGCTTACTAATAAGAAAATAGAGAACCTATGCTTGTGACAACCCGTGGTGAAGATAGATTTATGAGAGGCTCATCAAGACGAGGGGTACCAATTAAGATGGCAAAAGCCTCAGAAAGATAAGCAAGAGGAAAATAATCTTCACCACACAAGAGTGCAACAAGATGCAACGATAGAGGACACTCACTCAAGGCAAAATCTTTCACTGAGCCACCAAAGAAATAACATAGAAAGACAAGGTGGACGGAAAGAAAAGATATCAACTAGAGATGTAATTTCTCTCAAGTGTATAACGCTCTAGGTAGACAAAATCATGATGATATATATCTACAAAGAGGGATGTACACCAAATAGTTACAACATGAAGGAACAAGATATCCACAAGGAAGTCATAAATATACCAATAAGATATTTGCTTGAAAGCATAGCACTTGGCTAGATATGGTCTTATTGTATATAAATGAATTCCTAACGCATGAACATCAAAGACATCACAACTAGCAACATGAGATCATCGTTGAGATGCTTTGAGAAAGGAAACAAGTATCACAAGAAAGAATGAAATACATGCCATGATACAACCTACACAAGGTTGATGCAAGTAATGTGTGCATGTAGTAGATGATGATACTTATTACCGAGATACCATTGGAAGGATGTAGTAGATACCAATTGAAGGTAGATAGTAGTTCATTGATCATCCTAGCTTGACTCCAATATGCACATGGTGACAACACCTTCCTTGTGAGTGAGCCGAGCATCCAATGCATCTCCAACTGTTCCTATAAGAACAACACAAACTAAACGGTACCCAAACTCATCGGGACCAAATAGTTAGAAACACCAATACATAGGACAAACTCCACATAAATATGTGCATATAGATATGAAAATGAATATCATGCGATCTCATCCAAATTGAGACTAGGTGGAGTTTCTCCCATATATTGAGTCAAAGAAAGAAAGCATGCCAAATAAAATACATGAAGAAAACATGCATGCTCAAGACTTCAAAACCCAAAACCAAAAGACAAAGAAATGCCAAGTGAAAAGGATACCAAATGAATAAAACATCACTTGGAGGATATCCATAAAAGATACATCAAGGAATGAGATATCCATTGATACACTCAAAATAAAAGATATCAAACTCCCAAAAGAGAGGATGGTTCCAAACAAACCAAGCTCTCTACAAAGTTTCATGATGGCACAAAGTACCAAAACGAAAACGGCTTCCCCGGCCACAAGAGGAAAGCATCCACCCACCTCCGGGAGGCGGCGGATCGGCCCGTCACATGCGTAGAGGCGCCCATCATCGTGAAGACAATGGCACATTGGCATGCCTCGCGACAAATCGCGGCGCTACTGCAGGTGCCCTCGGCTTCCTCATCTGAACAAGTTGTTGAAATCGGCGAAGCGGCGGTGCCTATGAACGCACCGGACACGCCAGACGGACCGAGGCTAAGACCACCATCCTCCACAGCGACCAGCCGCTGTCCAAGAACGGCTGCGCACGATGAAGCAGCCCATGGTCATCCTCGACGACATTTAAGACGACGACAACTTGTCATCGCCACCGCCGCGACGGGCTCGGCGAGGGCAACGGCGGCTTCCCTGCCCGTAACCAGAACTCCGCGAGCTGGCGCTCGAGGATAACGAACTCACCAACCCCTTCGGATACTCGACGTGGGACCCGGACCGATGGTGGCCGCCACGAAGTTGCTGCCGACGCATTCGCCTCCTCCGTGCGCCTGGACTCGACGAGGAGGACGCCTCGCGAGCGGGCGGCGGCCTCCGCCGTCAGCCTCTACCTCTCACCGCTGACATCCTCTGGGCACCCCGGATGGGGTCCGGACGCCGCATCGATCAGAGTCTGAGATGTTGAAACGCACGTAGCTGCAATAATGCATTACTATGATGATGATGCACTAAAAATTATGTCAGATCTATGAACTTATCTTTAGATGAACTAGCTAGTCTAGCTATATCTATCAGAGTGAGTGTACATCCCGGATCAGTGTGATGAGAACACATATGGATTATTAATGGACAATTCTTTTTTTCTCACTGGTCTAACCGAAATAAGGGGCAGTACTTAATTATGTACTCCCTCTGTTCGGACTGTTCCTAAATATAGACTTTTTAGAGATTCCAATGCAGACTACGTACGGAGGAAAAATGAGTGAAATCACGGACAATTCTTTTTTGTGCACTAGTCTATATGGTCTTGAACCCCTGCTCGGATGCACGCCTAAAGCAGGAGGAGCTAGAGCGCCGCCAGGTCGATGACAGAGGGTAGAGAGACGGACGCTGGGGAGGATATGGTCTTTTGATGACATGCGTGCCTATACCAACTTAGAGCCCTGAAGTCAGAACAGGGTTAGGTGGGCTAGTATCGCTGTCAAGATGAAATCTACCTGGTATTAAAAGTTGAGGGAGGGAGATTGCACCCCAAAAACAAAGGCTAAAACCACACTTCACGGTAAGTTGAGGGACTAAAATGTACTTTAGTCAATCTAACTATACCAAATATAAAATCAAAAGAAATTGTTTTACGAAGCTGTTGCTGGCCTCGTTTGCCTGAATGCCATGCAACTTCTTTACATCATGAATCCCACTTTTACGCAGCCTCCAAGGCTATTGCTAATCAATTCAAGTCAAGCTATGTAACGATACTTTGAACCTCCATCCTTTGTGTTCCTGGAGGCAAGGTCGAGGCACCTATACCGTATGCTGTCCGGGCCCCGGCGTCCACCGCAAGTTTCAGTAGCAATGATCACAGCTCACAGATGATTCCGGCCGTACGCAACTTGAATAACTTGAGTAATAACACCGGATTCTCATCTGAGGACCTGACCAACACATGCAAGAGTGTGACTCGGTTTTGGGGAAGAGGCTCTCCAGGGTCACGTGCACTAGGGGGCTGTTGATGCTCAGGAGGTGCGATCATACTGCACAGCAAGGAGGGTGAGGGTAACATTCAGAAAAAAGGGAAGCTTGTAGACAGTGAACAGAACCAGCTCGAGGAAGATGGAAGGGACCTTGTGCACAGCATGGAGGGCATGGAGGCAGCCGGTCTTGGGGCTATCAGTGAACTGACGGGCAGGCGGTGCCGCCTGCCAGGAGCAATGAATTGATAAGCTGGAACTGTCGGGGCGGGAACTCCACGACAGTTCGTGATCTCGCCGCTTGTTAGGACGCATTCCTCGAGTCTCTGCTTTTCTTTGTGAAACTAGGCAAAATAAAGAGAAGATGTATCGCTTAAGAAATAGGATAGGTCTTTCTGGTTTTGAAGCAGTCAATTGTAATGGTCGAGTGGTGGTCTAGCTCTATTTTGGCATGAGTCTATGTAACGAGACGCTCAGGAAGCAAATGAAAGAATGATCGATGTGTACCTGCGTGTCTCGCCTGATGCACCGCTTTGGAGGGCGACTTTCGTGTACGGCGAACCACGTGTGGAGAATCGGCATCTAACGTGGAACAAAATCAGAAGCTTGCACGCACAGAATACACTGCCATGGATCCTTATTGGTGATTCAACGGGCCATGTGGGACTTTGAGCACCAGTCAGAGACACCTCAACACCCGCCAGATGTTAAATTTTCGTGATACTTTGAAGTCTTGTGCACTTACTGATCTTGGTTTTTCAGGTCATCCCTTTACATACGATAATAGAAGAAGTGGACGTGCAAATGTCCAGGTCCGACTTGATAGAGATGTTGCCTCGAATGAGTGGAGGGACATGTTTGGCCACGTGATCTGTGACACACCTAGTCTCGCCAGCTGCCGACCACTGTCCTCTCCTCCTCAAAGGTGCGATCTGGATGAGGAGCAGAGACCAAAAAGCAGTCGGAGATATGAGCTAATCTGGGAAAGATCTCCGGCGCTAGCTATAATTGCCAACTCCTGGACAAGCAAAGGTACGAACGGAACCTAGGTGATGTTCGGGAGGCCCTCGTGATCAGCAATGAATGACTTGCATGTTTGGAGTAATAAAACATTCGCAATGTTACGAGAACTGGAGAAATCACGGTCACGACTGGAGGAGCTCACTCATATGAACGCCGACCGGCGGGAGATAAGAGCAGAAATGGATAAAATGAATGAATTACTATATAGAGAGGAGATGTTGTGGCTTCAGAGATCGAGAATTCAGTGGCTAAAGGAGGGCGACCGGAATACTCAAATGTTTCATCGTAAGGCAGTGTGGAGAGCTAGTAAAAATAGAATAAAAAGTCTAACAGATGAGCAGGGTGTGGTAAACACCGAACAACATATGATGCTACAGCTTGGTAATACTTATTTTCAGAATATTTATTTTCAGCTAACCCTCTGCTTGATCCTGGAGATGTGTTACAGCTCATTCAACCCAAGGTATCCAGCGCAATGAATGACGAATTATGCAGAGAGTTCACTTGACGAGGAGATTTCCAATGCTATGTTCCAAATAGGGCCGTTGAAAGCGCCCGGACCCGATGGTTTTCCAGCTAGATTTTTTCAGCGACATTGGGCGGTGTTCAAGATTGAGATTACAGCTGCTGTTAAGTTGTTTTTTGATACAGGGGTGATGCCGGAAGGAGTGAACACCACCACCATTGTACTAATCCCTAAGGTTGACACCCCAACTCGGCTCACAGATTTCCGACCGATTAGCCTCAGAATGTGATTTATAAGGTCATTGCTAAGTGCCTAGTGAACAGGCTACGACCTATGCTGGATGAGCTCAGATCCCGGTGCAGAGCGCCTTTGTACCAGGAGGCTAATCACCGACAACGCTTTAATTGCCTTTGAGTGTTTTCATGCAATAAAACAGGAAAAGGATCCAGAGCGGAGTTTTGTGCGCATGTTGGACTTATCGAAGGCATATGATGAGTGGACTGGGTGTTCTTGGAGCGAATGATGCAACAGTTGGGTTTCTCTCATCGGTGGGTCGTGGATAATGGAGTGTGTCACCTCGGTGAGATATTATGTGAAAATCAATGGAGCCCTCTCGGATTCGTTTGCGCCGTCCTGTGGGTTACGACAGGAAGACCCCATCTCGCCTTTCCTATTCCTTTTTGTCGCTGATGGTTTGGATGCTTTATTGAAATAGGAGATTTAAGCTACCCGTGATCTCGCCATGCGTGTTTGCCCTCAAGCCCCGGCATCTCCCACCTCTTATTCAAGGATCTACACACTTTTGTTCTTTCGAAGCTAATGCAAAGGAGGCTGCTCATGTGAGGGCCGTTCTTGAGAGGCATGCAGCAGCGATCGCCAGATTGTAAACCCGAACCAGTGTTCCATTATGTTTGGACCAAGCTGTTCGGAGGTGAACAAACAGGAGGTGATGCACACTTTGGAGGTTGTCAATGCGAGCTTTGAAGAGAAGTACCTTGGTTTTCCTACTCCAAATGGCCGGTTATCTAAAGGGAAATTGAAGAGCTGCTCAACAAAGCAGCTTACCAAGAGAATAATCCAATGGGGGAGCTCATGTCTCAAAGCGGGAAGAGAGGTCCTTATAAAGGCCGTGAGCACAAGCCCTTCCGACGCTCCTTATGAGCATTTTCAAGTTCCCAAGAAGCACATGCGATGACCTTGCACGTATGATCCGTGAGCTACCGGTGGGGCGATACAGAGGGAAGAGGAAGACGACCGAAGGCTTGGGATCACTTGCTGCGCCAAAAGCTGCTGGTGGGATGGGTTACAAGGATTTTAGGATGTTCAATCAAGCCTTGTTGGCAAGGCAAGCTTGGAGATTGCTGGTCAACCCTGAGAGTCTCTGTGCAAGAGTCTTGAAAGCACGTTACTATCCCAATGGACGGCTAGAGGACACGGTTTTCTCCACAAATGCATCACAAACTTGGCAGTCCATCGTCCATGGGTTGGAGCTTTTGAAACAAGGCCTGATTTGGCGATTGGTAATGGCAGATCGGTTCGCATTTGAGGGACCCTTGATCCTCACCCCACTGGTCGCCCTCCAATATCGCAACAAGGTAGATGTAGACCGCGAAGGGTCAGCGAATTACTTGATGAAACGGGTGCATGGCGGCCAGACTTATTGCAGCAAGATTTTTGCCCGCTGACGCCCATCAGATCATGAAGATAAAGGCCTCTCCATGGCTAGGCAATGACTTTATGGCATGGGGGCTGAACGTATCGGTACCTTCACCGTGACGTGAGTGCGCATCGCTGGCACTCGAGGAAAAGTGGCGCCCTCTTCAGCCGCGGGCGAAAGCAGGGCATCGGACGGGCGACGGTCAGTCTGGTCATTTTTATGGAGGTGCCCTGCTCCTCCAAAGGTGCGTGTTTTTGGCTGGCGGTGGCTACGAATGCTCTCGCAACTTGGGCAAATAAATTTGCACGCCAGATGGAGCTTATCGACGTGTGCCCTCTCTGTGGTCTCGAGCGCGAGGACACGCTTTCATGTGTTTTGCAGGTGCCCAAGAGCTGTTGATCTGTGGCGTTATGGCGCAAGTTTGGCGGATACCTGATGTTAAATCAATCCGCAATACATGACCGGAGTGGTTCCTGAATCTCATCGCGAGTGCGACAAGGGTGACCGCCGTAGTCCTCATGCTTATGTGGAGATGCTGGCACGCATGCGTAACGAGATCCAACATGACAAGGCACCGCCACCCATGGAGGTGTCCCGATGGTTCCTTCAAAGCTACGCCACCTCACCGCTGTTGGGGATCCAACAATACCCGCCGGGACTGGGACAAAGGAAAGATGGTCATTCAACTAGAGGGAGCGGAGCAGCCAATATCAAATGTGGACGAAGCTGGAAGTCTCAGCGCAGTGGAGCCCGCCTCCGAAGGTTGGGCGAAGCACAACGTGGATGGGTCATTCTCACACGAGGATGGAAGCGCCGGTGCCGGCATGATCTTGCGCGGGCACGACGGTGCCATCATTTTCTCTGCATGCCGTTCGCTTCGGTCATGCCCGGACCCATTGCACGCTGAGTTGGCCGGGTGCACGGAGGGACTCGGCCTAGCTTTGCAGTGGACGGAGTTGCCGATTATCCTGGAGTGTGACAGTATGCAGGCCGTGCAGATGATCAAGGCAAAAGGACCGGATCGTTCCCAGCATGCGATGGTGGTCTCAGAAGTAAAGAGTCTTATGGGTACAAGGGAGTGTTGTGTTACTCACATCTCTAGAGAGCAAAATAATGTTAGTCATGTGTTAGCAAACTTCGGTCGAACGGAGAACCGTACTGTGGTCTGGCTCCGCTCTGACCTGCTAATGTCCCTAGTCTGTGTAGGGATGAATTCGTGCTCTTGAGTAATACAATCCTTTTACCCCCGCAAAAAAAAAATTCAAGCTATGTAACGTCTCAAAAATCTATAAATACATTAAAAAGAATTGATGTCTGTTAGCACTTCAGAAACATGTTTTTTTAATACAACTTCAGAACATGTACTGGATACACGGGCACCACGCCTCAAAATGAAGTAACCTGAAGAAACTGAGACATGAAAATAAACGTTTTGCAGATTGCCTTAAAGCAGTACGTACGTGTCCAGCTCTCAGTTCGATGGCTTAGTGAATCGTTTTGTACACAATCAACTGCTCATTTCTTTTCATTTTGCGGGCCAATCAACTAGTGGTTTCTCCATGTGCCTATCGCATTACATTTTCGCGACGATTGTGTTTAGTTGCATCTTTTCGGTAAAAAGAAAATTCATTTGCACAACTGGAGCATACTACTTAAATTAAATATTTAATATCATTACACCTGAGATATGCCCTCTTTAACTAGTTTAGAACAGCTCCTTATTCATCAAAAATTATCCGCGAAGTAGAATATGCCATCTCAATTCGCCTGACCACCATTTCTTGCTCATCCTTCTTTGGAAATTTCGATGGACGAGGTGTATCAAGAGCATCACAGGACTCACATCGCCCATCTCCTTTCAGAATTATTGTCTGCAAATTCGGAGCTTGCTCCAGCATGGATCTTATAAATGTAAATTGTTGTTCTAGTGACCTAAAGCCAGAAAATTCTAGCTCTTTCAAAAACCTGTTCTTAGGGCCGTCAAAGTGCATTTCCCATTGAGGAGTCCTTCTTTGGGTGTACAGCTTTCTGGACTTGTCATCGACATCGCATATATGTTCCCAAACCTATGTTTATGTGACCAATTCAATACATATGTAAGTTTTAAAACATATTTCCACCAAAATATATTAAGAACTACAATAAGGCTCTAAATGTTGAGAAGGAAAGAAGGCGATATAATTAAGGAGAACAATACTGACGAAGATATCACCTCAATATGCAATATTTCGATGCATGGTGTCGCCAAAACAAGTGTCGTCGTCCATAAAAGGTCGAATTCAACAAAGATACCATACACGGAAAGCTTCCTTAGGTTACAGAATGCGGGGAGGAGTTGCTTCATTTCAGGTTGCATCCAAAGCTGATCACATGATAAATAAATTCAAAAAATAAGAATGTATGGTTCACATTTACATTGATCAGGTTATCAAATAAATCTATGGTTAAAGATAATCAAATAAATCTATCTTGATTATTTATCATGCATAAATACATATACAATGTATATCGGAAAGTAGTGACTACATAGTGAATACAAAAAGGAGAAAAAAAAGAATGTGAATACTTATGGAAATAAACCACAACTTACATTTTCACCTTTGAAACACAATTTGAGAGTATGTATGCAAGTAGTTCCGTGTAGAAGCTCACTTAATTTAAATTCATTTTGACCACGTGACGCATCGCATGAGAGTGCTAGTTCTCCAAGAGACGGACAAAACCAAAGGCCAAAGGAGCATGGTGAGATACCCAAGTGTTACATGTGAGCTTCTCCAATTTCGCAAGGCAGACCAACTCGAGTATCTCAAATAGACAATAGTTGAGGCTTAGAACAAGGAGCTTTGAATTGGGTGCATCAATCTTAAACAGAGAGTCGGCGCCAATATCACAATTATAAAGGGCTAGATGCTTCAGTTGCTTGCAGCAGTCAAACAGGACATGGTGCATGTCCGATTTCTCAAAGTGTACAGTGTATAGAGAGAGCCTTGTGAGGCAATGGAGCACATTTGGATACGCACTGAAAACCATATATTGCTTGGCCTCTCCATAGCATACCCTCCTCATCACAATCCCAGATATTTCTCCTGTAAAGAATGGCAAGGTCCAAATTTTTCACAAAACCACTCTCTACTGCATCACCTACTAGTGGGCCAACCTCGCCCAAGGAAGAGTTGCTGAGGTAGATCCTAAGGTGCAGAGTTGAGATGATGGATTCTCCATGTCGCAACCAAGAAACTCCTGGTTGCCTTGGTTAGAGAGGCCATTGCTTCCTCTATATCATTTGCCTTAATAGGGTTGGGGCATTGAATTGGTAGGAAACTTTTGGCATCAATGTTGATCTCGGGCAATAACCAAGGAAGGCGCCTCCACCGAGTAGACAACGAGCTCGTCCTTGCAGCTGTGCTTAGATCGACTCTGCACAAGATGGACAGTAAAATGTCATCCATCAGCATGCTGAGTCTATCTTCCTCCTCTGGTCGCTGTGAAATCATGCATCCTTTTAGTTACTGAATGGCTATATTCATACTTTCATACTTTCATATGTAGTTCAGACCACAAATTATTTCCTCTGGTTGCTGCGAAATTATCTATAGCGTGTTCCTAAAACAAGAAATTCTACTGGCCTCTACAACACATGCTTAGAGAGGATAATTCTTTGCACGATAGTTGGACAACAAATTAGGAACAAACAGGCTCGGCCATATTCTTACCTTGGAGAATTCAGTGCGCCCATTGCACCTCATAATCTTAGGAGTGACTCCCCCAAAAACCATCTTTGTAGCGTTGCCGATTATTCCAGAACCAGATTGAACAATCCTAGCACGATGGGTCATGGGGAGTAGAGAAATCTCATCCAAATCCAAGCACGATGGGTCAGGGGGAGCAGAGAAATCTCATCCAAAGCAGTCGTGATCTAGAATTCGCCATCATCCTAGGGCGCGACCGAGTACATCGCTTCAGTGATTCATGGCGTGGCCTGTAGGAGGTGGACCGCTGCTCTAAGGTTTAGGGGTTTGGTGGGGGGATTGCGTCTTCTGAGCGAAGATGGGGGAGTTTGCCCGACGAAGCGGCGGCGCGTGGGTGCCTTGGACCCTTGGTTTAGGAGGACGACTAGAGCGATAGATCGGGGAAGAAGAGAAGGGGGCCGAGGTCCTTTCCTGACATGCGGGCCCAACTTTTTTTTCTTTTGCAACGATGCCCAACCGTTCTTCTTTTTTTTGACCAAAGGCATTCCTCGAACAATCAGCCGTAAGGCTGCTGACGACAAAGCTAGGGATTTCATCGAGCGAATCACATGCAATGTGCAAGCATGATTAACACATAGGTGGGCCGAAACATTTGCTGACCGGTATGGTCGAATACATACATATATGAAAAGCTTTGTACCACGTGCTACAAATACTTTGTAAATCCACATACATAATTCATTGGATGACTAACCCTGCAAGATTATGTAATGCAAAGGCAAACGAAATAGGCCACTGCTAGGCATCGGCCGACCGCGGCACCAGGGATCGGCCGGTTGCACGTGCACCATTTGATTGGCACGATTATAGCTGCATGGTTTGTACATCATGTTATCCTTTCCTTCGCCACTTAGTTCCAAAACAGAAAATCTCAGGGAAATCATGATGGTTATCCTTGCGTGCAGCGTTCGCTCCTTCCACATGCCAGCCAGCTCATTGGCCGCCCTCGTTGCCGTCGGTGCCGGTCACAATTTCTTAGTCGCAGCTAAACCGGTTCGCATGTTGGAGGCAGGGTAGCACTGTCTTAGCCGGCCATGGTACCGCTCCATGTCGGTGGCAGCACTATGCCTTATCATCGCACACCCCAACCCCCGCCGTTGCGGTGGCAGCACCGCGCCTTGCCGGTGCTGCCACTTTGCTGTAGCATGGATGGGTGATTCCCTGTGGTTCCAGCAAATATCAATGCCAAATGTATCATTTTGTGCGGCTGGATGCAGCTCCGACGGCCCTCTGTTAACAAATATAGGGTTTTTGGATATTTAAATATAGACTACATACAGAGTAAAATGAATGAAAGCGTCTATATACATCCGAATCAGGGAAAAGTTAGAACTTCTTATAATAATGAACGAATGGAGTAGCATTTTTGCCGGCCGGTTCCAACACACTACATAGCCATTTCGAGCATGTCGCAGCCGAGGTCGCAACATCCGTTATAGCTCGCCTGCCAGCATCCTGTCATGTCGAACGCAACAATTGGCATCGCCGCTCATAGCAATCAGCAATGATGGTTGCATAAAAAATGTCGTCGGCGGTTCAAGCTCACTGTGGCGTGTCGGTTCCAGTACTTTCAGCAGCCGGTTCGAGCAAATGCCGCCAACTGCAGCTCTGTGGAGTGCAGCCGGTTCCCAGCTCGCAAGCACAACTGATGGAGGCTCACAACATCGGCCTCGTAGCTCGTGGGAGAGAGAGTGTGGCAAGGCCAGTGTGCTCTGCGGGGGAGAAGGCTGGCGCCACCTTGTGTGGGTTGGGGGTGCCGGAGGAAGTTGCTGGTTGCGGGTACGGAGCAGGAACGGACCAGAGGGAAAAGGCCGATGGAGATCTGGGGTATGAATGTGTTGTGGGACGGTGGGCAAGAGAAGGGAACGAGCGGCTGCGGGAAATGGATAAGAAGATGAGGGGAGCAGGATTGAAGCGATGGGAGTGGTAGGCCCCATGTGGAGGCGCCGTCCGTGAGAGGTGACCGACGATAGGCTTCACCAGTCGGCTCGCTCAAAGCATTTACCAACGAAATATATGTTCTACCGGGAGTCCACGACAACCTGGGGTGCTTCGAACATTCTTCGGAGGGCGGCGGGTGACACCCTCATCTGGGGCAAGTTCTTTGACATCCCCAAGCGCGACGAGGATGTTCGCTCATTTTTCCTTGATGCCATGATCTAGCATGGCAAATTTTCTCCCTCTTTTTTCTTAGCTCTTTTACCTTGCTGTTTTTATCAGTTGGATGAAAACATTGTATGACTTCCTGGCAAAAAAACATTGTATGACTGCCATGTCCTACCTACAAGTAATATAACAACCGATTGGGGTTTATACGCGCTGTCATTCTCAAAAAAAAAGTATGAGCTTCTAGAATTCAAATCAAATAGCTTAGGTACTTGTGAAGTGCATAACCTACGGTTCAGTATTACTTGGGGAAAATGTGAAAACCTTTCCATACAAAAAATGTGAAGACCATGTATATCAGAAAATGATAGAGCTTGTGTTCAACCAAGAATTTGTTACAATCAGGAAGACCAAATTGATTGCATGTAATATGTAACGTGTGTTTGGGCTCTCGCGCCGAAGGAGATTTCGGAACATCTTTACAACACTCAAGAGCCGGATGCACAGAGGATATGGCTGTCGTGGTGATGCACACGTTGAAACACGGTGACCTGGTGAGGGTGGTGATGACACTGGGCAAGTTGACATGTTTAATGGAAGGCGATTCATGAATATGGCTTCCAAAGCCCTCTCTTGACTCATTGTTTTGACTACATATCCGCCGTCCTGGTGTCCGTGGCACCAATTTCACAAAAGTAAATCTTCCTTATAGTAAATAAAACCAATCACGCTGCACTAAGGAGTCTGACTCGACTTAACCGAACTTCCCTTGCATTTTAAATTTTTGCTCGCCCTACTCAGTACCGAAACCTGCTATATTTAGTGAGATGAAGAAAGACAATTGTGGTATTCCATAGTGATCATGTGTTGGGTGATAGAAACGGTTTGTCTTTCAAGAAACGGGCTTGGGTATTTCCATCTCCATGGTATAGGAGGATGTGATTGCATGTTGCGAGGGCCTGGCGGTGGACTTAAGTGCTGTAGCAAGCAAGCCTGGCCATGGAGTTGATCCACAAAGGGAGCACTGACATGCACACAGCTTGCATGGTATTCTCTATATTATTATATTATTTATTGAAAGGGAGGTTGAAACCCACGGCCTTTCAATCAATGTGATGCGCACAACCATGTTTATTAAAGATTTATGAAAAAGTATCCTTCTCAACAGAATGATTTCTCTGTGACATCAACCGCGTTGTCAAAGGTCTTGTGGATCCAGCTAGATCGTGCTGCACTTGTCGCTCGCGCGCCCTCGTCTCAACTGGCTGGAAACACGCCACGCTTTCCTTGCCCCACGCACCTCCAACCTTATCTCCTTATCCTTTCTGTGCGAGCACGTGAGCAACCACTTTTCTCCTGAGATCCCCATCTTCATCTATAATCTTTCACTGCCTTCCGCTCTCTCCGCCATGAGCTCAATGCCCAAGCGGTGTGCTACGCTCCAATCGGCGACGCGGAAAATCCGGCGGTCGTGCTGTGATACAGCACATCGCCGTCGCGCTATAGGTCCCAAGATGCTGCAGAGAGGCTCCAATAATGCGATCGCCCACTCATGAGGCGTTGCAAGATGGATGGGGTGGGGGCCCGATGTCTGTAGGGTCATTGGTGCTGCCGTGCATCACTTGTTGGTGCTACATCCGTCGTTGCTGCAAGAATGGGTCCTCACCGCGATTTCTGCGCCAAAGCAACACCGGGGGAGCTGTTATTCGAGGCGGCCGGTCTTTGCTAGGGACCGTAACCTGCCGATGCTATGGGGCTCGGCGTTGCAGCCCAAACACGGACTGCCGCAAGTCTTGTCGACGGTCTTATGATGGAGCTTCCGTGTAGCTTCAATGGAGGATCGGCGAGGGCCTTCGATGTTGCGTTGAAGAGCTTTATCAAGCCCAGCGGTGCTGCAATGGAGCTTCGTCGGGTTCCCATTGGTGTCGCATTGGAGCTTTGTCGTATCGCCGCAGTGCTGCCATGGAGCTTCGGTGGAGCTTTGCCGAATGTCATGGGTGTTACTTTGGAACTCTTTCATGCTCGGTGCTGCCATGGAGCTTCAATGGAGCTTTGCGGATGTCATCGGTGTTGCTTTGGAACTACATGCGCTTTTCGATGCTGCCATGGAGCAGCGGCGGTGGCTACCGGTTCTGCGATGCAGCAACCGGTGTTGTATTGGAGAACTCGTCGGCGACACTGGTACTGCAAGGTCGCCAGAGCAAGTGCGTGTTAAGTGAGCTGGTGCTGGGGTTGGATAGAACTGAGAAGTTAAGCGTCTTTGAAATTTTGGAGTAGTGTAAGGATGGGTGGCCTTCAGAAGTTTGACCACGGGTGCGATTTAACTTGAGATTAAGCATATTGACCCGAGATTAAGCCATAGTGACCCGAGATTAAGAAAAAAATCTGAAAAAAATAAAATTTTTTGAAAAAAGTAGTAACACTACTAGGGAAAAGCCTATACACAGAATCTTAGCAGCGGTAGCAGCTCAAAAAGTAGTGCTGCTGCTAATTAGTAATGGCGGCGATGTCTTGGAAACTTCGGCTGGCGATAAGTTTTTAGCGATGCACGCTCTGTGTAAACAGCTGCTACAAATATCGACCGGCGGTGTTCACCGAGCTCCATTTAGCGATGGCGCCCGTGGCCCGAACTGCGCTACTGCTACGGATGTAGTAGTAAGCGGCGCTTTTACTGAGATCGCTGCTGCTACATGTCAAATTGGCATTTTTTTTTGTCATTGTTAGCAGTAGCGCCGTGGCCCAAAGCGGCGCTCTTGCTAATTCTTTATCGCCAGCTGCGCGTTTACTGCTCCATCGCTAACCCGCACCAACCCACCACCTTTCCCCACCGTGCCTCCTCCCCTCCTCTCTTCCCTTCCCCTACCTCCCCACATGCTCCCACTCTCACTCTTCTTCTTCCTCAATACTTCTCCCCCATTACTCTTTCTCTTCTATGCACCTTTCTCTCTCTTCATTACTCCTACCTAACTACACCACCTCCATTAATGCATCTCCTTTCTCTTTTTCCTTTCCCCTCCACTAGTTGAAGTTGTCTCCTCCCAAATTAGGTAGCTAGGTAGATGTAGGATTTAGTTAAGTAACCTATTTGCCCCCTAACTAGATCTATCTTTGTCAAGAAGAGCTTTGTGCACTTTTGATCTCCCTACAACATCATCTCCACCGTGCTCGATCTCGATCGAGATAGAGGTGATGAAAATTTCATGCTTTTGCAAAATGGAAATATGTTTATGTGTGTGTGATATGTTTGTGGAAATTGTGTGTGTGGCACGCCAAATTGTGCTTTTGAGTTGCCTATGTTTTGCGAAATGTCGATTTATTTCCGTTTGGTAATTCGGGCAAACTCTAGATCCATATATGTCCTATTTTTAGGAAGGTCATGCCAAATTTTTGTATGACTTTGATGCATGCATGCATTTTATAATCAATTTGTTTATTATTACCGTGCGCAGAGTTGGCGATGGTCGATTGGAGCGATGGTGGACAGGTGGTTGCGGTCGTGATGCAGGACATGAAAGAAAATAACCGGACGGAGGTTTTATGTCCGTGTCGAAAATGCAAAGGAATAGTTTGGCTAGACCCCCATGACGATGGTCGTGTCGAAGCGCACCTGCTCATGACTGGTTTCATGGATGGTTATACTCGGTGGATAATTGAAGATGAGGATGACGATGTTGAGGATGCCGACGGGGCAGGCAATGATGACACGGGGCAAGACGAAGAGATGATCGATAATGGCGGCGGGGAAGAGGCCGGACATGGCAGAGGAGAAGGGGCCGGACATGGCGGAGGAGAAGGGGCCGGACATGGCGGAGAGAACGACATGGACTCCACGCAACAGAGTTCGTCGGTACTAAGTTCAATCGTGCGGGACCCTCATGTTCAAGCATTGCTTCGCAAGGAGACGAGTACTGAGAGAGCTGCTTCTAGAGAGGAGGCTAAGCTGGAGCAACTGGTCGTAAACTCGAACACTCCATTGTATGATGGTTGCAAACCTGAGGTGACCGGCTTGAGTTTCACGCTCCAACTCCACGAAGGCGAAGGCTAAAAACAAATGGACCGACAATAGCCTCGATGAGCATCTCAAGTACCTAAAGGATGTTCTTCCCGTGGGTAATCCATGTCCTACTAGTGTTGATGAGGCCAAGAAGATCGTGTGCCCTCTTGATCTGCCACACGTTAGATACCATGCATGCATCCACGATTGCATAATTTATCGGAAGAGCATGCGGAAAAAACAAGCTGTCCGGTGTGCAATGCTTCTCGATACAAGAAGGCCGGGAAGAAATGTCCCCAGAAAGTTGTATGGTACTTACCGATCACTCCCCGTCTCCGGAGGTATTTTGTAGATCCCAAGGAAGCAAAGCTAATGCGCTGGCACGCGGAGAGGAAGAAGCCCGACGATGGAGATGATCCGAAGCTGAGACACGTGAAGGATGGAAGCCAGTGGAGAGCGTTGAACAGCTTCTATCGGTATTTTGAATGTGATGCAAGGAACATCATGCTCGGCGCGTGTACCGATGGCATGAATCCGTTTGGCAACCAGAACACCAACCATAGCACATGGCCCGTGTTTGTATGGATGTACAACCTCCCCCCTGGTTGTGCATGAAATCGAAGTACATTCACATGAGCATGCTTATTCAAGGGCTGAAACAACCAGGAAATAATATTAATTTGTATGCTGGGCTACTTCAAGAGGAGTTAGACACGTTATGGAAAACACCGGCCAAGACATGGGACACCAGCAAAGGTGAGTATTTCAACATGAGAGCCGCGCTGATCACGACAGTGCAGGACTATCTCGGTTACGGATATGTGGCAGGCCAGGTGTGCCATGGATATTGCGGATGCACGCGGTGCATGGATGATACGACGTCTCGGCTAACGTCAAGGAAAGATGGCGGAGTGCAGGAAAATCGTGTACATGGGGCATCGAAGATGGCTTGAACAGGGCGACCCGTGGAGAAACCGTGGAGATCTATTCAATGGTCACGCTGAGCATCGAGGACCTCCACGTAAGCGGGCGGTGCCGAAATCGATGAGCTGTTGAAAAAGCTGGAAGGAGTGCCCCGCCGGAAAGACGATGAGAAAGGCGCCGGAGCAGCTGCTGAAGGTATGGAAGACGAGGTATGTGCTCTGGGACTTGGAGTACTGGCACAAACTCGATACACCTCATTGCCTTGATCAAATGCATATCTATAAGAATGTCCTTGAGAGCTTGCTACGCAACAACGATGAAATGCTTATGCGGATAAGACCAAGGATGGGCGAAGGCAAGAAAAGACTTGCAAGATTTGAAAATTAGGGAAGATCTGCACATGCCGCCCCGTAAAATGTCAGACGAGACAGAGACGGAGACAGAGGCACGGGAGAAGAAGGGAAAGAAAATAAAGAAAGAGGATTATTGCCCCCCTTCTTGCTTCACCTTAAGTGAGGCTGAGATCAATGCCTTCTTTAAGTGCCTTACGAGTCAAAGTTAGTTCCGATTCTTTGTGGCAAGATAAGCGAGATATCTAGACACGGACAAGAAAAGGTTCAGCGGGATGAAGTCTCATGACCGTCATGTGATGATGACGCAGATACTACCTATTGCCCTTAGAGGATAATGGACAAGCTCGTCCGTGACACGCTTTATTGGTCTCTCTGCAACTTTTTCGACGTCATCTCTCGAAAGTCGATCGGTGTGAAGCAGCTCCAAAGGCTACGGAAGAGATCCTTGTGATATTGAATGAGCTTGAGATGTACTTCCGCCCGCGTTCTTTGGCGTGATGGTGCATCTGTGTGTCCATATTGTGGATGACATAATAGACCTGTGGCCGTCATTCCTGCACAACATGATGCCATTTGAGAGGATGAATGGGATCATCAAAGGATTAGTTAAGTAACATGTCCCGTCCGGATGGAAGCATCGTCGGGGCTATTTGGCACAAGAGTGCATCTCTTTCTGTGAGAATTTTCTATATGGCGCAGACCAGCCGCTTTGGTGTTAGTGTTGGTTTGCCCGTTAACAAGAACGATGGGAGGCTCGAAGGAGATGGTCACTGCAGCGGTCGCGAGGAACTGCACGTGGCATACTCAGATCGGCCTTGGCGACTTTGTGAGCAAACTTGGTAGTGCTACAACACCTAGACGAGGTAGATCCTTTCGTGGCACTTCACAAAAGAAATTATCGCAAAGAAAGTATCGTGGAAGGGGGTATCACGGAGACGGACGCCTTGAAGTTACTAGAGAGCACAACTCCACTTTCCTGCATTGGTTCAAAGAGCATATTATTGCTAATCCTCCGGAGGAAGGGCTCTAAGGACGGATTGCTCATATCGCCTTAGCACATGGCCCCTCGCCCAACCTCGTAACCTATCGGGCATATGATATCAACGGATACCACGTTCTACACGGAGGCCAAAGATATGGGCGGTGATGATCAGAACTTCGGGGTGACGATGGAATGCATGACCGGCAGCGACAACGGCGCAATCTGAGCGATTTTATGGAAGGGTCGAGGAGATCTGGGAGCTTGACTACTCTGGACTGCACAACACGACGATGTTCTGTGTCAGATGGGCTAAGAATGTTGAAAGAGAAAGCCGGATTTTCACTACCATGACTATACCCGACGCCAAGAGCGCTACCGTGAACACTATCGCAAAAAACGAGCCATGGGTACACGCTAAGCACGTGACACAATGCTTCTTCATAACTGACCCGCGCAATCCCAGCCGTGTTGTCCTGAGGAGAGGCAAAAGGAACATCATTGGAATGGATGGAGTCGCCAACGAGGAAGACTATGATCGATCGACAACCCAATGAGGGAAGATGACGATGATGATGAAGTATCGTCAAAGAAGAATCAATACTACATTACCTAAGAAAAATCGTACTCCATGGAAAAGGCAAAGTCACAATGAGGGGCTCAATTATTCTTGACGAACAAGAAGGGAAAGAAGCTGACTCAAAAAGCAAAAGCGTCGACCGAGGAAACTTATGTTATCGGTCAAATGATGTAATATATATATATATATATATATATATATATATATATATATATATATATATATATATATATATATATATATGTTCCTATTTTGTATACACACTTAGCCATTATTATGCATGGGTCCAATGATGTCTAATATATATGTTCCTATTTTGCATACATATTTAACCGTCAAATGATGCAATATATATCGCCCTCCCTTCGTTCACTGCCCTCAGGAAATAAAAGTGGGATAAAATAAAGGAAAAGAAAAAGGAAAACTGGCAGTAGCGAAGGTAGTAGCAGCGCGTTTTGCCTAAACCGCTACAGATACTGAAGTTAGTAGAAGCGAATTTCGTATAAAGCGCTACAGCTACTGAAGGTAGTAGCAGCGCGTTTTGTCCAAATACGCCTTCTTGCTTCGTCCATAACCCAAAATTCTCACCAGCCCTGCTTCATCCCGCCTTTTCCCCCAAATCCCCACTCTCCCCGTCGCACCGCCATGCCCGACCAGCCCGGCGCTCGCCCCGACTCGGCGCCGCAAGCCCGACCCGGCGCTCGCCCTCGACCCGGCCCTCGCCCTCGACCCCGACCCCGGCGCTCGCCCCCGACCCCGGCGTGCTCGCCCCCGACCCGTCGGCCCTCGCCTCCCTCCTCTCCCCTCCCGGCCGTCGTCGGGCCGGCCTCCACGCCCCTGCACCCGCTGTAAAACCTCCTGTCGGTGTCAAAACCGGCGGATCTCGAGTAGGGGGTCCCGAACTGTCGCGTCTAGGCGGATGGTAACAGAGACAAGGGACACGATGTTTTACCCAGGTTCGGGCCCTCTCGATGGAGGTAATACCCTACTCTGCTTGATTAATATTGATGATATGGGTAGTACAAGAGTAGATCTACCACGAGATCGGAGAGGCTAAACCCTAGAGGCTAGCCTATGGTATGATTGTTGTTAGATCCTCTGACTGAAACCCTCCTTATATAGACACGGATAGGGTTAGGGTTACCAGAGTCGGTTACAATGGTAGGAGATCTACATATCCGTGTCGCTAAGCTTGCCTTCCACGCCAAGGAAAGTCCCATCCGGACACGGGACGAAGTCTTCAATCTTGTATCTTCATAGCCCGGGAGTCCGGCCAGCGGTGATAGTTCGGCTATCCGGACACCCCCTAATCCGGGACTCCCTCAGTAGCCCCCGAACCAGGCTTCAATGACGATGAGTCCGGCGCTTAGATTGTCTTTGGCATTGCGAGGCGGGTTCTTCTCCAAATTCCATATACTTGTTGAATAGTGTCCGGCTTCTGATAAATGCTGCGCCCCTTGCCTTCTACGCCCAATAATGGCCATCTTCCACGTGTAGAATGAATGTGAAAAGTCAGGGTATCTTTACATTTACCCCCCTTGCTGTGCAAATGAGCCGTCTATAAAAGAGACGGGGATCCAGATCCGGATCGCACCATCCTCCCCTCGCGAGCCTTCATCAGAGCGCCTTTGACAAAAAATCCACTCCACCATGGGACGGTCGGCCGCGCCTCCTTCTCTCTCGCGCTCCCAGCCCTCAGCCCGGAGATTGGGGAGATGCTCGATCCCGCCTGCAATTGGTGGTGCTCCAAACCAAGGGATTCCTTCCCCGGCCTTCTTGGTTTACATGCGTTCGGACTCGCCACTTATAAGAGGCGGGAAGCAAGCGGAGGCGTCCCAATCCCTCTAAGGGAGGCGGGTATGCTTAAATCTCTTACTTAATGAGAGGACTCGGATTTCCAATCCATCTGTTTCTCTGGGGGCTTACGGAGTTCTCGGCCTCCAGTGCACAACCTTCGCCTGCCTCCATCTTGCATATAGCGGGCTTCGTGGCCCTTCTTGCGAGCTCTTTACAGGCGTTGAGGCCCATTTCGCTCTGTGGAAGACATTGTTACGCCTTGTGCCTCGTTCTCACGAAGGTCAACATATCAAGTGGGCGGAGCAATTATGGCGCATCGCCGGGACGGATACTTATCCGGAACCCCAAAGAAAGCGTCAGGGACTGGCCCTCGGAATGGTTTTACATGGAGGGCGTCCGCTGCGAGATCCTGTTGGATCGGCCTTCCGAGTTATAGCAACGCTCCTCGAAGAAAGCGCCTAAGCTGGCGCCCATGAGCCCCGGAGGAAAATGACCGGGGCGTCCTTTACTTGATGAGCGAATAAGATTGCTGGCTCATGCGGATTGACCATGATTGGAGTCATGGCAATCTGCATTATGAGGGAGTTCAGCAGCTCCAATATAGGGGCCACCCATGTGGGATTTCAGCGGGAGGATGATGCCACCCGCCATGGCTGCAAAGGGCGAGGATCGGTCACCGAGCTGGTGAAGACCTTGTCCGCCATGTACAAAGGGAAGAGGAGGATTTTCTCCGCGTCAATCCACTGAGCAGGTTTTCTTTGAATAATCCTCGAAGTTGGGTAGCGAATATCTTTGTGGCCTGTCCGATCCATGTTCCGTGGTTAAATATCTCATTTCATGGTTCCTGCTTGAGGAACTGCGCCGGGCCGTGGAGAAGATACACAGCCCGCCTCCACAACCCGAGGATCCGGAACGGTCCCTCGATCCGGCCTCCGAAGAGGACTCGGATATAAAGGTGGAGCTGATCGATGGGGTGTTCCATCAACTTAGCATCGACAATGCTTTGGTTGCCATTATGACCGACTACCCCGGACTATTTCCGGCCTCCCGGTGTAACCGTGACGAAGTCCGGATACCATGACCCACCCGTGTTTTACTTCTAATCACCGCGTATTTGATGGTGTTTCGCAGGGGTGCCTTGAGCGGGAAGCCGAGCCTGCAGCGGCCGTCCAACAAGGGGCAGCTTCGGCCCGGTGACGGAAAGAAGTGCGATGCGACTCGAGGCGTCGCCGCAACAGTATGATGTGCCATCGTGTTTTGAGGAGAGGTTCTGGGAGAGCACTGATGGCGCTTCGTGGTTTTCAGGAAAAAGCGCTCGCCGGACTGAGTCCGGAGAAGTTATAGTGGACCTCCGCCAACCAGGCTCAAAAGCCGAGTCGGAAGGGGTACAAACACGAGGCGTCGTCGGATGCTCCTCCAACGGAGGATGCCGGCACTGTCCGCCACCAAGTTGGAGGTGGAGGCGCCATGAATCATAAGCGCCCGGACTGTTCTCGTGGCGCATGTTTCTCCCAAGAGGCGTTGGGCGCCTTTAATTGGGAGAAAGCGCACCTCCGTGCCGCTCAAGATGGCCTAGCCAGAGCCACGGAGCAGTATGTGAAAGACATACGGGTAAGGAATTTTGTGATTATATATGCCAGTAGCCCCCGAGACTTAAAATAGTTAGGATAACTGATTTAAGGATCATTTGGAATGCAGGTTCTTACCGAAAAGAATACCCGTTTGTCCTAGGAGCTTGAAGAGTGCAAGGCCCAACTTGAGGCCGCACTGGCCGCGACCGGGGAAGCCACGAAGACTCCCTCTGGTAATATATGCCCTTCAAAGTAGAAGTAGTTTCGCAAAGTGCGGCGTGTGCATAAATCTGACATTAACAGTGCAGATAGCGCCGGGATGGATCCGGACAAGCAATAGCTCCTGCGCCAGCTAAAGGCCAGCGAGAGCGTGCTTACGAGGGTGCGGCAGGAGAAAAATAACCTCCAAGATGCCAACACCCAACTGGTTGAGGAACTAAAGGATGTTCGTGCCCGGTTATGCGACTCCGTAAAGGAGAATCGGCGGCTTCATCGCGGCATTTTCGATAAGTGCTTAAGCGAACTTTGAAAGAGTTCGGCGAGGAAGGCGACTAACATAAACATATATGTAGGTTTGCTCACAAGTCGTCACGAGGAGGAGATGCCCGATTCTTGGTGATCTTCCCGAACTGCGTCGGCTACCTGAGCAGAGTTGGCGGGTGATGAAAGCGTCGCCCAGGCCTTGTGGCCATCTATCTCCCTGCCGAAGGCATTGGGGAGCTGGCGGGCGGCTTCAAGGAACCTGGCGGCGCTTCCGACTATGGAAGATATCGGCCTGCCGTCAAAGGCGCCAGGAGGCACAGGCCATGGTAAAGGCAGCGGTACCATGAAGGCTGACCCAAGCCACATGGTCGAGGTCGGACCTGTGGGGCGGATGGGAAGGAGATCCTATGTAAGCTTAGTGTACGGCCAAGTAGAATTGGCCGCCAAGTATTCCAACAAGATTGTAAATTAGACAGCCTATTAGATGGCATTGAGGAGGAATACAATTAGTCGAGTTGACTATGTAATTTAATATGACATGAAAAATGTCTTCTAGCGGATTGTAGATCGTTTGTCATAGCGAACCTTTTAAGCCGACCTCGGGACCCAATAGTCCGAGTGTGTCCGAATACCCTCAGCGGTTATGTAAGAACCGGGGCATGCATGGAGACAAGCCGTAGGGGTCATTATTGCTGTATCAGACAAGTGCCCAACTAGTTATGTTATATTACATGGATAGTAAAAACATCTTCCAGGGAGAATAGTTCCGGTAAGGGTTCCTTTCCCTGGGAGGCATGCCCTAAAGTGCATGTCCAAACTGCTAAGAAAGCAGAAAATCATCTGGGGGCAGATGGATAAATAGTTTTAAAATCATCTTTCAGTTCACCGACCGAATATTCCCTTAAGAACGCTAGCTTTCGGCTTCACCCAGTCTGAGGTACACATCCGGCTGACCCGGCAGTAACAATCGCAGAGGTGCTCCCTTTACCGCCTAGCCGAACAATCGGGAGCGTGGGGTAAGCACAGGAGCCGAACAACCCAGCTTGGCCAAAACTTAAGTCATATCGATGCATATAATGGTGAGTAAAAGGTACATGCGGAAGTTTGACACATGTGTTGGGCATAAAGCCCGTATAAATAAGCTTACATTAAAGAAGCCCCGAGTATAATGGTAGCGGGTGGCGCGTCAAGTATGTCTTGAACAAAGCGCCAGCGAAACCTCTCTGAGCGTCAAGAAGAAGGAGGAGGAAGGAGAGAAATAAAAGACAACTAAAGTATAAATTTTGGACGGAGGAAGGAGACGAACCCAGAGTCCGGCGCTAGGCGTAGAATCTTCGTAGACAGGCTGCGTTCCATGGGTTTGGCTCGAGTCGGTTATCCGTTGCGTTTCGCAGACGGTATGCCCCGCCGGTCAGGACCTGGTCAATGATGAAGGGACCTTCCCATTTGGGCTTGAGTTTGTCCTTTTTCTTGTCCGGCAGGCGTAGAACTAGTTCGCCAACGTTGTAAGCTTTGGCCCGTACTTCTCTGCTTTGATATCGTTGAGTCGGGTGTTGATAAAATGCGGAACGAGCTTTTGCCACGTCGTGCTCCTCCTCCAAGGCGTCGGACTGTCCTGCCGATCAAGTTCGGCTTCTCTTTCTTCATACATGCGCACGCCGAGGTGAGTCATGAATTATGTCGCAGGCAAGACTGCCTCTGCGCCGTACACCATAAAAATGGTGTGAATCCGGTAGTGCGATTGGCGTGGTCCGCAGCCCCAGTCTGGAGTCGAGCTCCTCTACCCAGGTCGTGTTAGATTCCTTAAGGGACCGCACCATGCGGGTTTAATGCCGCTCATGATTAGACCGTTTTCCCGCTCGACTTGACCGTTAGTTTGAGGGTGATAGACTGAGGCGTAATCGAGCTTGATGCCCATGTTTTTGCACCATAGTTTCACCTCATCGGCTGTGAAGTTGGTGCCATTATCAGTGATGATACTGTGGGGGACGCCATAACGGTGCACTACCCCTGATATGAAGTCTATGACCGGTCCGGATTCGGCCGTTTTAACAGGCTTGGCCTCTATCCATTTGGTGAATTTATCCACCATGACCAATAGGTATTTTTGCTTGTGGGTTCCTCCCTTAAGGGGTCCAACCATGTCAAGCCCCAGACACATGACGGCCAGGTGATGGGTATAGTTTTGATGGCGGTGGGTGGCATGTGGCTTTGGTTAGCAAAAAGCTGGCAACCGACGCAACGTTGGACTAAGTCCTGCGCAACTGCCCGGGCCATCGGCCAATAAAATCTTTTATGGAAGGCCTAGCCTACAAGGGCCCGGGCTGCGGCGTCGTGCCCACCCAGTCCGGCATGAATTTCAGCCAGGAGGTTTCGCCCTTCCTCTTGGAGATACACTTTTGAAGGACTCCGGTTGTGCTTTTCTTATAGAGCTCTCCCTCATGGACTTTATAGGCTTTGGATCGCCGTACTATGCAGCGAGCCTCATTTTGGTCTTCGGGGAGTTCTTGCCTAGTTAGGTAGGCTAGGAATGGCTCCGTCCGCAGGGCAATAACCGCCATTATTTCGTGGGCGGAGGGTGTTATCTCGTTAGCGAGCCTCCGATTGTGTCGAGTGTTCGGTGTCGAGGCGGTGCGGTTGGGTCCGGATTGTTATTTTCGGACTCCCTTCCCATAAATGCGGATGGCTTGAACAGCCGTTCCGGGGAAAGATGTTAGGCGGGGCGGCATCGCGTTTTCTTGCGCCGATGCGTGCCAATATCGTCGCCCGCCTGGTTGTTATCCGGGCTATCTGATGAAATTGAGCCCTTGAACCGTCTTGACATTTTTAGGACCGCGTTGCGATACGCTGCCATTTTGGATCTTTGGCATCAAAGTCTCCGTTTATTTGAGATATCGCGAGGTTTGAATCGCGCACCTCTAGGCGTTTAATGCCCATGGAGACTGCCATCCGGAGGCCGTGCGAAGGGCCTCGTATTCGGCTGCGTTGTTGGAGTCCGTGTACATTATCGAAGGGCGTATTGGACTGTGTCCCCGGTTGGGGCGTCGAGGATGATGCCAGCCCCAGGCCGCCAACATTTTGGAGCCGTCGAAGTGCATGATCCAATTGGAATATCGCCCGTACTCTTTAGGGAGTTCGGCTTCGGTCCATTCGGCGACAAAATCAGCCAACACTTGTGACTTAATAGCTCGTCGTGGCTTATAGGTTATGTCGAATGGGAGGAGCTCGATGGCCCATTTGGCAATCCGGCCCGTCGCGTCGCGGTTGTTTATAATGTCGTTAAGAGGCACTTCGGAGGCTACTGTAATCGAACACTCTTGAAAGTAGTGTCGCAACTTCCGGGATGCCATGAACACCGCGTATGCTATCTTTTGGTAATGTGGGTACCGGGACTTGCATGGAGTTAGGACAGTGGACACATAGTAAACTGGTTTTTGAATAGGGAACCTGTGTCCGTCCGTTTCTCGTTCGACGACGAGCACCGCGCTAACAACTTGATGTGTTGCGGTGATATATAATAACATTGGTTACGCCCATGTTGGCGCGGCCAGGAACGGTTGTTGCCAATCTGGCTTTTATTTCTTCGAGTCCGGCCGTGGCGGCATCAAATCCACTCGAAGTGTTGGTCTTGGCCGGAGGAGGCGGTAAAGGGTAACGCCTTTTCTCCCAAGCGGGAAATAAAAGCGGCTTAGAGCCGCTTCGCATCGATCAATTTTGTATTTGTTTGAGGTCTTTTGGAATATCCGGTTGTGTGAGCTCGGATCTTGGCTGGGTTTGCTTCAATTCCTCTACGGACACAATGAAGCCCAAGAGCTTTCCGGTGGAACGCCGAAGACGCATTTTCTGGATTGAGCTTAATGTCATATTTTGGAGATTGTCAAATGTGAGCCTCAAGTCGTCTACTAGAGTTTCGACATGCTTGGATTTGTGACCACGTCATCTACATATGCCTCCACTGTTTTGTCGATCTGGTTTGCCGGACATGTACGAATCATCATGCGCTGATATGTTGCGCCGGCGTTTTTGAGCCGAAGGGCATTGTGTTGAAGCGAGAATGGGCCGTATGGAGTGATGAATGCCGTTGCGGCTTGGTGCAGCTCCGCCATCTTAATTTGGTGGTAGCCGGAGTATGCATCGAGGAAGCACGATGAATCGTGTCCTGCATGGCGTCGATGATTTGATCAATGCGAGGGAGGGAAGGATCCTTTGGGAAAGCCTTATTAAGGTCTTTGAAATCAACACATAAGGCGCCCGAGATTTGTCCTTCTTTGGTACCATCACCAGATTTGCTAGCCAGTCCGGATGTTTTATATCTCTGATGAATCCGGCTTCCAAAAGTTTGGCTAGCTCCTCTCCCATGGCCTGTCTCTTGGGTTCGGAAAACGCCGAAGAGCCTGCTTGACTGGCTTAAATCCTTTTAGGATAATTAGGCTGCGCTCGGCCAGCCGACGTGGGATTCCTGGCATGTCTGAAGTGTTCCAGGCAAAAATGTCCCAGTTTTCTCGTAGAAATTCTCGTAGTGCGGCGTCTACATCAGGGTTTAATTGTGCCCCAGTGGAGGTCGTCTTTGCAGGGTCCGTTGGGTGGACTTGGAATTTGACTATTTCATTCGCTGGTTTAAAAGAGGTGGACTTGGATCTTTTGTCAAGTATCACATCGTCCCTGTTCACCGTGGAGCGCATCGCAGTGAGTTCCTCGGCCGCTAGGGCTTCGGATAGTGCCTCGAGGGCTAGTGTGGCTGTCTTGTTTTTGGCGCGGAGTGCTATGTTTGGATCACTAGCGAGAGTGATGATTCCGTTAGGTCCGGGCATTTTAAGCTTCATGTACCCATAATGGGGTATAGCTTGAAAAATTGTGAATTCCTCTCGCCCTAATAGAGTGTGATATCCGCTGCTGAACGGGGCCACTTGAAATGTGACCTCCTCGGACCTGTAATTGTCCGGTGAGCCGAACACTACGTCCAATGTGATTTTTCCTGTGCAGCATGCTTCCCGGCTAGGGATTATTCCTCTGAAGGTTGTGCTGCTTCGCTCAATGCGGTTCCAGTCTATTTCCATTTTTCGGAGGGTTTCCTCATAGATGAGGTTTAATCCGCTGCCGCCATCCATGAGTACCTTAGTAAGGCGAAAGTCGTCCACTATTGGACCGAGGACCAGTGCGGTGGTGCTCGGGCTGTTCGAATTTGGGTTAAATCCTTGGCATTAAAGGTAATAGCCGTGTCCTCCATGGATTTATTGTTGCTACTTGGTAGACTTGACAAGGTTGCGGAGTGTTAAGCTTCGCATGTTATTTGATGCAAAAGTCTCGAAGACTATTATCTTGTCTTTGGTATTGTTGGGCTGGGATTACGAAGCTAGAAGCTCTTAGCCACTTTTGGCCACCTGCCGTAGTATCCAACATGCTTTCGAAGGCTATGAGTTGGAGTGGGCGTCCTCTGTGCTATGAATTTTGCGAGGACCGTTGAGCCATCCCTCCAAGACGGTTCCATGCCCTTTAGGGGTTTTTGTTTTTGGTATTTAACCCAGGTGGTTGGTGATGATGCACCCTTTTATTTTGGACTAGGGCTGTGTTGGGGCGGATTATCCCAAAATTTACTTTCGGTTTTCCAAGCACTCTCCATCGCATACAGTACTTTTGTACTATGGTCACCAAGTCGAATAAGCGTGTAATTTCCACGACGACTTATGGCGTTTAGGATTCCTTCGTCCGTGCAATTATTGCAGAAGAGTGAGATTAAGTCCTCCTCTCGGCAGTCCTTTATCCTGTCCATAACCGGGAGGAATCTGGCCCGATAATGATGTCTTTGTTTCAGCGGGCTCTTGCGGTCGGGATAGATCGCTAATGTTTGGGTGGGCGGGTGGAACTAGATCCGGAACCCCGTCAATCTAAGACTTCGAGGCCGAGTAGTTTCCGAACTTGGAAGTTTGGGTTTTTGGATGTTATCCAATGAATCCAACCCGCCGCCTGACTTTAAGTTTAGGATTTGATCGACATCCGTCCCTCCGTGGGAATCCGGCATGGAGGGGTCGGGAATCCGGACATAGCTAGTCCTTAAGATAGAAGAAGAGTCGCCGTATTGTTCCTCTACCACAGTAACATGGTGGGTAGCCTGGGGAGAGTTAATCTCTCTCAGATCGGTTTTAGGCCCGAACTGATCGTAGTCAGTGGCGACTCCCAGGGCGGGGATGCGATCCAAGAGCTCATTCACGGAGGAGAGCTCGATCGGATCTAGCTGCTCGGCAAGTTCCGAGTTAATATTAAGATTGGTTTCGATGACCCGAGAAGTCATCGTCGGCGCGGCGGCCGAACTGGTGATCATAAGGAAACCACCTAGCCGAAGAGTCTGGCCGGCGGCCAAGGCTCCTTTGGCGATAATGTCGTCTTTAAAGACGGGATGAGGCATCCTTCCTGACGGTGACGGCACAGAGGAACTCTCAATGAAAGCAACAATCTCGGTGTCAAAACCGGTGGATCTCGGGTAGGGGTCCCGAGCTGTGCGTCTAGGCGGATGGTAACAGGAGACAAGGGACACGATGTTTTACCCAGGTTGGGCCCTCTCGATGGAGGTAATACCCTACTCACTGCTTGATTAAGATTGATGATATGGGTAGTACAAGAGTAGATCTACCACGAGATCGAGAGGCTAAACCCTAGAGGCTAGCCTATGGTATGATTGTTGTTAGATCCTCTGGACTAAAACCCTCCGGTTTATATAGACATCGGATAGGGTTAGGGTTACACAGTCGGTTACAATGGTAGGAGATCTACATATCCGTATCGCCAAGCTTGCCTTCCACGCCAAGGAAAGTCCCATCCGGACACGGGACGAAGTCTTCAATCTTGTATCTTCATAGTCCAGGAGTCCGGCCAACGGTGATAGTTCAGCTATCCGGACACCCCCTAATCCGGGATCCCTCACCCCCCCCCCCCCCTCTCTCTCTGCTAGGGTTCTTCGGTTAATTTACTTAGGTTTTATTTAGGGCAGTATGTTAATTAGTGAAAGATCGTGGATGTAAGCCTAGAGGGGGGTGAATAGCGCTTTTAAAATAATTACGGTTTAGGCTTGAACAAATGCGGAATAAACCTAGAGGTTAATTTTTCAAGCACAAAACCTACAACAACTAGGCTCACCTATGTGCACCAACAACTTATGCTAAGCAAGATAAACAACTAAGTGATAGCAAGATATATGACAACAAACAATATGGCTATCACAAAGTAAAAGTGCATAAGTAGAGGGCTCGGGTAAGAGATAACCGAGGTGCAGCGGAGGCAGCGATGTATCGAAGTTTACACCCTTGCGGATGCTAATCTCCGTTTGGAGGCGGTGTGGAGGCACAATGCTCCCCAATAAGCCACTAGGGCCACCGTAATCTCCTCACGCCCTCGCACAATGCAAGATGCCGTGATTCCACTAAGGGACCCTTGAGGCCGGTCACCGAACCCGTACAAATGGCAACCCGTGGGGCGGTCACCGAACCCGTACACTTTGGCAACCCTTGGGGCGGTCACGGTACCCGACAAATCGCTCAAGCGATCTCCACAACCTAATTGGAGACCCCGGCTTGCCGGAGCTTTGCACCACAATGATTGAGCTCGAACATCACCAACCGTCTAGGGCGCCCAAGCACCCAAGAGGAACAAGCTCAAGGGCACTAAGCACCCAAGAGTAATAAGCTTCTCAACTTGTAACTTCCACGTATCACCGTGGAGAACTCAAACCGATGCACCAAATGCAATGGCAAGGGCACACGGAGTGCCAAGTCCTTCTCTCTCAAATCCCACCGAAGCAACTAATGCTAGGGTGGAAAAAGAGAGGAAGAACAAGAAGGAGAACACCAAGAACTCCAAGATCTAGATCCAAGGGGTTCCCCTCACATAGAGGAGAAAGTGATTGGTGGAAATGTGGATCTAGATCTCCTCTCTCTTTTCCCTCAAAAACTAGCAAGAATCCATGGAGGGATTGAGAGTTAGCAAGCTCGAAGAAGGTCAACAATGGGGGAAGAACACGAGCTCAAAGGATAAGGTTGAATGGGGAAGAAGACCCCCTTTTATAGGAGCTCCCGAATCCAACCGTTATGCTCACAGCCCGCACCGAGCGGTAGTACCGCTTGACATCACGGTACTACCGCTAGGGGTAGCGGTACTACTACTAAGGGTAGCGGTACTACTGCTTGCGAGCGGTACTAAAAAATTACATCCGTTCCTACCACCGCTGGACTTGTGATGAGTTTTTGGTCCCGAGCGGAAGTAGCCACGGAAGTAATCGCAGTAGTACTGCTCCAAGCGGTAGTACCGCTCCCAAAGCAGTAATACCGCTCCCAAGGGCGATAGTAAAAAATTACTTCCGCTCCTACCCGCGGTAGTACCGCTGCAGCCTTTTCAGAACACCAAAACTACCATAACTTCTGCATTCGGACTCCGAATTCGACGAAACCAAGTTTGTTGGAAAGCTAGGGACAAGGGCTAATACAATCTTGAGAGAAATACCAATAATAAGCAAATGAGAAAAGTCCCAAAAGAAAATGGTGAGAACCCTTCCTCGGAAAAGACCGGTAAAACCTCCAACACAGAAAAAATCATAGAAGACGCATGCAAACTCCGTTTTCGATGAACTCAAGCTTGTCATAAAGATGAACATAAGCTCTAAGACTCACAAAGAGAACCAAACAAGAACCAAGAAACATGATGCAAGGATGCAATGGTTTGAGCTCTCGACGAACGATACGATCAAGCTACTCACTTGAGAGCCCCCCTTGATAGTACTGCTATCGATCCTATAACCCGGTCTCCCAACTACCACCATGAGACCGGTAAAATAGAAAACCTATCAAGGGAAAACCTTTGCCTTGCACATGATCCACTTGAGCTAGATGATGACGATCTTGTCCTCCTCAAGATGGACCACCTTTCTTGATTGTGTTGGGTTGATGGAGACTAGATGATTGCTCCCCATACTCCACTATGGGCGAGCCACTCTTGACACATCTTCACAAGTCCATTGACACCACAATGGATGGAAAGCTTCAAGCACTTGATCTCTTCGTGATGCTCCACTTGAACTTGCACACAGCAATCTTGATGGCGATCACCACTTGATGTCATCCTTTCCATGGGTTGTATGATATCTTCCTCTTGGCCTTGAAGCCCATGGACACGTACCTAACCCCACATAGACTCTCACATAGACCATGGGTTAGTACACAAAGTGCAATGGATAATGCTTACCATACCATGGGATCACTTGATCCCTCTCGGTACATCTTCTACGCTTTGTGAGTTGATCAACTTGATTCACTCTTAACTTAGTATTGATCAACCTTGAATCTTTCCAACTCTATTCGTTTGGATGATGTCTTGAAGGTAAACATGAATGATCACACAATCTTCTTCTTCAAGACATGCTTGCAATAAGCTCAACACTCACATGACCAATCTTTGGATAATTCCTTAATAGCACCTTGGTCAACACATAAACTCCTTGAAACCAACACATGGACTTCAAGAAATGCCTATGGACAAATCCTTCAAATATAACTCAATGCAACCATTAGTCCATAGAGAATGTCATCAATTACCAAAACCACACATGGGGGCACCGCATGTCCTTTCAATCTCCCCATTTTGGTAATTGATGACAATCACTTTCAAGAGAGTTTATATAAGGAATTATGCATCACCATGCAATGCAACAACCAATAATGCATGCGTATGAGATGCAAATGCTTAGGAACAAAACCAAAGCAAGGAGAAAACTCTGAAGACTTCTCCATAAACTCTGAAACTTCTCCCCCATTGGCATCGATTGCCAAAATGGGCGAAAAGCTAAGAAGACCAATATAAAGGTGTTCCTCCAAAAGTTGTGTATTTCTCAACAAGAGAGTGGAATGCCATACACATATCCAAAGGTAATACTTGGAGGAAGACCAACTATATTGAGGCACCAAGATTGCAAAAGAATGATATGCCACAAAGACATAACAAAGAGAGAAACAAGCAATCAAGCAATCAAAAGATACCAATTGAAGCAAGCTATCAAAAGATATCAACTGAACCAACTAGACCAAAGATCCTACAAGCCACATGAAAAAGATATTATGATATGAGCAAAGGATTGTTCTAAAGAAACTAGAGAAGCTCCCCATGATTTGTGCACATCAAGAATTTTTGTATTTGGATACAAAGTGCACAAAATAGGATCATAGCTCCCCAAAGTCAACAGAAACTAACAACAAGTGCAAGAGAGCATATAGGAAACTAAGCCTAGCGCTTGCAACAAGCACATGGTTGAGCAACATTGTAAAAGAGGCAACTTAAGAATAGGCTCAACCAAAATGATGTGTGTGAGTCATGGCAAAGCACATGAGAAGACTAATATATGGATGAGCATAAGCATCAACATAGTCTCGAATGAATGAGATACACGGTGCAAAGCCTTTCATTCTCACACACAACTAGCAAATGGGTTCACAAGCTTACTAATAAGAAAATAGAGAACCTATGCTTGTGACAACCCGTGGTGAAGATAGGCGATGAGAGGCTCATCAAGGCGAGGGGTACCAATTAAGATGGCAAAAGCCTCGTAAAGATAAGCAAGAGGAAAATAATCTTCACCACACAAGAGTGCAACAAGATGCAACGATAGAGGACACTCACTCAAGGCAAAATCTTTCACGGAGCCACCAAAGAAATAACATAGAAAGACAAGGTGGGCGTGAAAGAAAAGATATCAACTAGAGATGTAATTTCTCTCAAGTGTATAACGTTCTAGGTAGACAAAATCATGATGATATATATCTACAAAGAGGGATGTACACCGAAATAGTTACAACATGAAGGAACAAGATATCCACAAGGAAGTCATAAATATACCAATAAGATATTTGCTTGAAAGCATAGCACTTGGCTAGATATGGTCTTATTGTATATAAATGAATTCCTAGCATATGAACATCAAAGACATCACAACTAGCAACATGAGATCATCGTTGAGATGCTTTGAGAAAGGAAACAAGTATCACAAGAAAGAATGAAATACATGCCATGATACAACCTACACAAGGTTGATGCAAGTAATGTGTGCATGTAGTAGATGATGATACTTATTACCGAGATACCATTGGAAGGATGTAGTAGATACCAATTGAAGGTAGATAGTAGTTCATTGATCATCCTAGCTTGACTCCAATATGCACATGGTGACAACACCTTCCTTGTGAGTGAGCCGAGCATCCAATGCATCTCCAACTGTTCCTATAAGAACAACACAAACTAAGCGGTACCCAAACTCATCGGGACCAAATAGTTAGAAACACCAATACATAGGACAAACTCTACATAAATATGTGCATATAGATATGAAAATGAATATCATGCATCTCATCCAAATTGAGACTAGGTGGAGTTTCTCCCATATATTGAGTCAAAGAAAGAAAGCATGCCAAATAAAATACATGAAGAAAACATGCATGCTCAAGACTTCAAAACCCAAAACCAAAAGACAAAGAAATGCCAAGTGAAAAGGATACCAAATGAATAAAACATCACTTGGAGGATATCCATAAAAGATACATCAAGGAATGAGATATCCATTGATACACTCAAAATAAAAGATATCAAACTCCCAAGAGAGGATGGTTCCAAACAAACCAAGCTCTCTACAAAGTTTCATGATGGCACAAAGTACCAAAACGAAAACGGCTTCCCCGGCCACAAGAGGAAAGCATCCACCCACCTCCGGGAGGCGGCGGATCGGCCCGTCGCGCGGCAGAGAGGCGTCCATCATCAGGAAGACAATGGCACATTGGCATGCCTCGCGGGACAAATCGTGCGCGCGCCGTGGTGCCCTCGGCTTCCTCATCTGAACAAGTTGTTGAAATCGTGAAGCGGCGGTGCCCATGAGCGACCCGGACAGCGTGGGACCGAGGCTAAGACCACCATCCTCCACAGCGACCAGCCGCTGTCCAAGAACGGCTGCGGCCACGATGAAGCAGCCCATGGTCATCCTCGGCAGCGAAGGCGACGACAACTTGTCACTGCCGGCCGTCGCGGCAGAGCTCGGCGAGGGCAACGGCGGCTTCCCTGCCCAGTAACCAGAACCCGCGCGCTGGCGTTCGAGGATAACGAACTCACCAACCCCTTCGGATACTCGGCGTGGGACCCGACCGATGGTGGCCGCTACGAGTTGCTGTCGGCGTACCTGCCTCCTCCGTGCACGGACTCCGGCGAGGAGGGCGCCCTGCGGCGGCGGCGGCCCTCCGCTCGTCGTCTCTCTACCTCTCACCGGCTGACATCCTCTGGGGCACCCGGATGGGGAATGCAGGCGCCCGTCTTGATCAGAGTCTGAGATGTTGAAACGCATGCGTAGCTGCAATAATGCATTACTATGATGATGATGCACTAAAAATTATGTCAGATCTATGAACTTATCTTTAGATGAACTAGCTAGTCTAGCTATATCTATCGAGTGAGTGTACATCCCGGATCAGTGTGATGAGAACACATATGGATTATTAATGGACAATTCTTTTTTTCTCACTGGTCTAACCGAAATAAGGGGCAGTACTTAATTATGTACTCCCTCTGTTCGGACTGTTCCTAAATATAGACTTTTTAGAGATTCCAATGCAGACTACGTACGGAGGAAAAATGAGTGAAATCACGGACAATTCTTTTTTGTGCACTAGTCTATATGGTCTTGAACCCCGCGTTCGGATGCACGTCTAAAGCAGGAGGAGCTAGAGCGTCGTCAGGTCGATGACAGAGGGTAGAGAGACGGACGCGGGGGGAGGATATGGTCTTTTGATGACATGCGTGCCTATACCAACTTAGAGCCCTGAAGTCAGAACAGGGTTAGGTGGGCGAGTATCGTTGTCAAGATGAAATCTACCTGGTATTAAAAGTTGAGGGAGGGAGATTGCACCCCAAAAACAAAGGCGAAAACCACACTTCACGGTAAGTTGAGGGACTAAAAATGTACTTTAGTCAACGAACTATACCAAATATAAAATCAAAAGAAATTGTTTTACGAAGCTGTTGCTGGCCTCGTTTGCCTGAATGCCATGCAACTTCTTTACATCATGAATCCCACTTTTACGCAGCCTCCAAGGCTATTGCTAATCAATTCAAGTCAAGCTATGTAACGATACTTTGAACCTCCATCCTTTGTGTTCCTGGGAGGCAAGGTCGAGGCACCTATACCGTATGCTGTCCGGGCCCCGGCGTCCACCGCAAGTTTCAGTAGCAATGATCACAGCTCACAGATGATTCCGGCCGTACGCAACTTGAATAACTTGAGTAATAACACCGGATTCTCATCTGAGGACTCCGACCAACACATGCAAGAGTGTGACTCGGTTTTGGGGAAGAGGCTCTCCAGGGTCACGTGCACTAGGGGGGCTGTTGATGCTCAGGGAGGTGCGATCATACTGCACAGCAAGGAGGGTGAGGGTAACATTCAGAAAAAAGGGAAGCTTGTAGACAGTGAACAGAACCAGCTCGAGGAAGATGGAAGGGACCTTGTGCACAGCATGGAGGGCATGGAGGCAGCCGGTCTTGGGGCCACCGGTGAACTGACGGGGCAGGCGGTGCCGCCCCGTCAGGAGCAATGAATTGGATAAGCTGGAACTGTCGGGGGGCGGGGAACTCCACGACAGTTCGTGATCTCGCGTCGCTTGTTAGGACGCATTCCTCGAGTCTCGTTTTTCTTTGTGAAACTAGGCAAAATAAAGAGAAGATGTATCGTTTAAGAAATAGGATAGGTCTTTCTGGTTTTGAAGCAGTCAATTGTAATGGTCGTAGTGGTGGTCTAGCTCTATTTTGGCATGAGTCTATGTACGTGAGCGTTCAGGAAGCAAATGAAAGAATGATCGATGTGTACCTGCGTGTCTGCGCCTGATGCACCGCTTTGGAGGGCGACTTTCGTGTACGGCGAACCACGTGTGGAGAATCGGCATCTAATGTGGAACAAAATCAGAAGCTTGCACGCACAGAATACACTGCCATGGATCCTTATTGGTGATTCAACGAAGCCATGTGGGACTTTGAGCACCAGTCAGAGACACCTCGAACACCCGGCCAGATGTTAAATTTTCGTGATACTTTGAAGTCTTGTGCACTTACTGATCTTGGTTTTTCAGGTCATCCCTTTACATACGATAATAGAAGAAGTGGACGTGCAAATGTCCAGGTCCGACTTGATAGAGATGTTGCCTCGAATGAGTGGAGGGACATGTTTGGCCACGCATCTGTGACACACCTAGTCTCGCCAGCGTCGGACCACTGTCCTCTCCTCCTCAGGTGCGATCTGGATGAGGAGCAGAGACCAAAAAGCAGTCGGAGATATGAGCTAATCTGGGAAAGATCTCCGGCGTTGGAAGCCATAATTGCCAACTCCTGGACAAGCAAAGGTGCAAGCGGAACCTAGGTGATGTTAGGAGGCCTCGCATCAGCAATGAATGACTTGCATGTTTGGAGTAATAAAACATTCGGCAATGTTACGAGAGAACTGGAGAAATCACGGTCACGACTGGAGGAGCTCACTCATATGAACGCCGACCGGCGGAGATAAGAACAGAAATGGATAAAATGAATGAATTACTATATAGAGAGGAGATGTTGTGGCTTGGAGATCGAGAATTCAGTGGCTAAAGGAGGCGACGGAATACTCAAATGTTTCATCGTAAGGCAGTGTGGAGAGCTAGTAAAAATAGAATAAAAAATCTAACAGATGAGCAGGGTGGTAAACACCGAACAACATATGATGCTACAGCTCGGTAATACTTATTTTCAGAATATTTATTTTCAGCTAACCCTCTGCTTGATCCTGGAGATGTGTTACAGCTCATTCAACCCAAGGTATCCAGCGCAATGAATGACGAATTATGCAGAGAGTTCACGGACGAGGAGATTTCCAATGCTATGTTCCAAATAGGGCCGTTGAAAGCGCCCGGACCCGATGGTTTTCCAGCTAGATTTTTTCAGCGACATTGGGCGGTGTTCAAGATTGAGATTACAGCTGCTGTTAAGTTGTTTTTTGATACAGGGGTGATGCCGGAAGGAGTGAACACCACCACCATTGTACTAATCCCTAAGGTTGACACCCCAACTCGGCTCACAGATTTCCGACCGATTAGCCTCTGTAATGTGATTTATAAGGTCATTGCCAAGTGCCTAGTGAACAGGCTACGACCTATGCTGGATGAGCTCGTATCCCCGGTGCAGGCGCCTTTGTACCAGGGAGGCTAATCACCGACAACGCTTTAATTGCCTTTGAGTGTTTTCATGCAATAAAACAGGAAAAGGATCCAGAGCGGAGTTTTTGTGCGTACAAGTTGGACTTATCGAAGGCATATGACAGAGTGGACTGGGTGTTCTTGGGCGAATGATGCAACAGTTGGGTTTCTCTCATCGGTTGGTGTCGTGGATAATGGAGTGTGTCACCTCGGTGAGATATAATGTGAAAATCAATGGAGCCCTCTCGGATTCGTTTGCGCCGTCCTGTGGGTTACGACAGGGAGACCCCATCTTGCCTTTCCTATTCCTTTTTGTCGCTGATGGTTTGGATGCTTTATTGAAATAGGAGATTTAAGCTACCCGTATCTCGCCGCTGCGTGTTTGCCCTCAAGCCCCGGGCATCTCCCACCTCTTATTCGCGGACGACACACTTTTGTTCTTTCGAGCTAATGCAGTGGAGGCTGCTCATGTGAGGGCCGTTCTTGAGAGGTATGCAGCAGCGACCGGCCAGATTGTAAACCCGAACAAGTGTTCCATTATGTTTGGACCAAGCTGTTCGGAGGTGAACAAACAGGAGGTGATGCACACTTTGGAGGTTGTCAATGCGAGCTTTGAAGAGAAGTACCTTGGTTTTCCTACTCCAAATGGCCGGTTATCTAAAGGGAAATTGAAGAGCGTTCAACAGCAGCTTACCAAGAGAATAATCCAATGGGGGAGCTCATGTCTCGGTAGGGAAGAGGTCCTTATAAAGGCCGTAGCACAAGCCCTTCCGGCGTTCCTTATGAGCATTTTCAAGTTCCCAAGAAGCACATGTCGATGACCTTGCATTATGATCCGTAGCTACTGGTGGGGCGCATACAGAGGGAAGAGGAAGACACCTTTGGAAGGCTTGGGATCACTTGCTGCGACCAAAAAGCTGCTGGTGGGATGGGTTTCAAGGATTTTAGGATGTTCAATCAAGCCTTGTTGGCAAGGCAAGCTTGGAGATTGCTGGTCAACCCTGAGAGTCTCTGTGCAAGAGTCTTGAAAGCACGTTACTATCCCAATGGACGGCTAGAGGACACGGTTTTCTCCACAAATGCATCACAAACTTGGCAGTCCATCGTCCATGGGTTGGAGCTTTTGAAACAAGGCCTGATTTGGCGTATTGGTAATGGCAGATCGGTTCGCATTTGGAGGGACCCTTGGATCCCTCACCCCACTGGTCGCCCTCCAATATCGCAACAAGGTAGATGTAGACTGCGAAGGGTCAGCGAATTACTTGATGAAACGGGTGCATGGCGGCCAGACTTATTGCAGCAGTACTTTTTGCCTGTTGACGTCCATCAGATCATGAAGATAAAGGCCTCTCCATGGCTAGGCAATGACTTTATTGCATGGGGGGCTGAACGTACCGGTACCTTCACCGTACGTAGTGCGTACCGGCTGGCACTCGAGGACAAGTGGCGTCCCTCTTCAGTCGCGGCGAGCAGGGCACCGGACGGGCGACGTGCCGTCTGGTCATTTTTATGGAGGTGCCCTGCTCCTCCAAAGGTGCGTGTTTTTGGCTGGCGTGTGGCTACGAATGCTCTCGCAACTTGGGCAAATAAATTTGCACGCCAGATGGAGCTTCTTGGCGTGTGCCCTCTCTTGTGGTCTCGAGCGCGAGGACACGTTTCATGTGTTTTGCAGGTGCCCAAGAGCTGTTGATCTGTGGCAAGCCATGGCGCAAGTTTGGCGGATACCTGATGTTAAATCAATCCGCAATACATGACCGGAGTGGTTCCTGAATCTCATCGCGGAGTGCGACAAGGGTGACCGCCTCAGAGTCCTCATGCTTATGTGGAGATGCTGGCACGTGCGTAACGAGATCCAACATGACAAGGCACCGCCACCCATGGAGGTGTCCCGATGGTTCCTTCAAAGCTACGTCACCTCACTGTTGGGGATCCAACAATACCCGGCCGGGGACTGGGACAAAGGAAAGATGGTCATTCAACTAGAGGGAGCGGAGCAGCCAATATCAAATGTGGGCGTGGCTGGAAGTCTCAGCGCAAGTGGAGCCCGCCTCCGGAAGGTTGGGCGAAGCACAACGTGGATGGGTCATTCTCACACGAGGATGGAAGCGCCGGTGCCGGCATGATCTTGCTTGGCACGAGCGGTGCCATCATTTTCTCTGCATGCCGTTCGCTTCGGTCTTGTCCGGACCCATTGCACGCTCAGTTGGCCGGGTGCACGGAGGGACTCGGCCTGGCTTTGCAGTGGACGGAGTTGCCGATTATCCTGGAGTGTGATAGTATGCAGGCCGTGCAGATGATCAAGGCAAAAGGACCGGATCGTTCCCAGCATGCGATGGTGGTCTCAGAAGTAAAAAGTCTTATGGGTACAAGGGACTGTTGTGTTACTCACATCTCTAGAGAGCAAAATAATGTTAATCATGGGTTAGCAAACTTGATTCGAGCGGAGAACCGTACTGTGGTCTGGCTCCGCTCTGGACCTGCTAATGTCCCTAGTCTGTGTAGGGATGAATTCGTGTGCTCTTGAGTAATACAATCCTTTTACCCCATAAAAAAAAATTCAAGCTATGTAACGTCTCAAAAATCTATAAATACATTAAAAAGAATTGATGTCTGTTAGCACTTCAGAAACATGTTTTTTTTAATACAACTTCAGAACATGTACTGGATACACGGGCACCACGCCTCAAAATGAAGTAACCTGAAGAAACTGAGACATGAAAATAAACGTTTTGCAGATTGCCTTAAAGCAGTACGTACGTGTCCAGCTCTCAGTTCGATGGCTTAGTGAATCGTTTTGTACACAATCAACTGCTCATTTCTTTTCATTTTTGCGGGCCAATCAACTAGTGGTTTCTCCATGTGCCTATCGCATTACATTTCGCACGATTGTGTTTAGTTGCATCTTTTCGGTAAAAAGAAAATTCATTTGCACAACTGGAGCATACTACTTAAATTAAATATTTAATATCATTACACCTGAGATATGCCCTCTTTAACTAGTTTAGAACAGCTCCTTATTCATCAAAAATTATCCGCGGCGAGAATATGCCATCTCGAATTCGTCTGACCACCATTTCTTGCTCATCCTTCTTTGGAAATTTCGATGGACGAGGTGTATCAAGAGCATCACAGGACTCACATCGCCCATCTCCTTTCAGAATTATTGTCTGCAAATTCGGAGCTTGCTCCAGCATGGATCTTATAAATGTAAATTGTTGTTCTAGTGACCTAAAGCCAGAAAATTCTAGCTCTTTCAAAAACCTGTTCTTAGGGCCGTCAAAGTGCATTTCCCATTGAGGAGTCCTTCTTTGGGTGTACAGCTTTCTGGACTTGTCATCGACATCGCATATATGTTCCCAAACCTATGTTTATGTGACCAATTCAATACATATGTAAGTTTTAAACATATTTCCACCAAAATATATTAAGAACTACAATAAGGCTCTAAATGTTGAGAAGGAAAGAAGGCCATATAATTAAGGAGAACAATACTGACGAATATATCACCTCAATATGCAATATTTCGATGCATGGTGTCGCCAAAACAAGTGTAAATAAGTCCATAAAAGGTCGAATTCAACAAAGATACCATACACGGAAAGCTTCCTTAGGTTACAGAATGCGGGGAGGAGTTGCTTCATTTCAGGTTGCATCCAAAGCTGATCACATGATAAATAAATTCAAAAAATAAGAATGTATGGTTCACATTTACATTGATCAGGTTATCAAATAAATCTATGGTTAAAGATAATCAAATAAATCTATCTTGATTATTTATCATGCATAAATACATATACAATGTATATCGGAAAGTAGTGACTACATAGTGAATACAAAAAGGAGAAAAAAAAGAATGTGAATACTTGGCGGAAATAAACCACAACTTACATTTTCACCTTTGAAACACAATTTGAGAGTATGTATGCAAGTAGTTCCGTGTAGAAGCTCACTTAATTTAAATTCATTTTGACCACGTATCGCATCGCATGAGAGTGCTAGTTCTCCAAGAGACGGGACAAAACCAAAGGCCAAAGGAGCATGGTGAGATACCCAAGTGTTACATGTGAGCTTCTCCAATTTCGCAAGGCAGACCAACTCGAGTATCTCAAATAGACAATAGTTGAGGCTTAGAACAAGGAGCTTTGAATTGGGTGCATCAATCTTAAACAGAGAGTCAGCGCCAATATCACAATGATAAAGGGCTAGATGCTTCAGTTGCTTGCAGCAGTCAAACAGGACATGGTGCATGTCCGATTTCTCAAAGCGTGCAGTGTATAGAGAGAGCCTTGTGAGGCAATGGAGAACATTTGGATAGGCACTGAAAAAACCATCTATTTCTTGGCCTCGCCGTAGCATACCCACCTCATCACAATCCCAGATATCACTCCTGTAAAGAATGGCAAGGTCCAAATATTTCACAAAAGCACTCTCTACTGCATCACCTACTAGTGGGCCAACTTCGCTCAAGGAAGAGTTGCTGAGGTAGATCCTAAGATGCAGAGTTGAGATGCTGGATTCTCCATGTAAACAACCAAGAAACTCCTGGTTGCCTTGGTTAGAGAGGCCATTGCTTCCTCTATATCATTTGCCTTAATAGGGTTGGGGCATTGAATTGGTAGGAAACTTTTGGCATTAATGTTGATCTCGGGCAACAACCAAGGAAAGCGCCTCCACCGAGTAGACAACGAGCTCGTCCTTGCAGCTGTGCGTAGATCGACTCTGCACAAGATGGACAGTAAAATGTCATCCATCAGCATGCTGAGTCTATCTTCCTCCTCTGGTTGCAGTGAAATCATGCATCCTTTTAGTTACTGAATGGCTATATTCATAAATTCATACTTTCATATGTAGTTCAGACCACAAATTATTTCCTCTGGTTGCTGCGAAATTATCTAGAGCGTGTTCCTAAAACAAGAAATTCTACTGGCCTCTACAACACATGCTTAGAGGATAAATCTTTGCACGATAGTTGGACAACAAATTAGGAACAAACAGGCTCGGTCATATTCTTACCTTGGAGAATTCAGTGCACCCATTGCACCTCATAATCTTAGGAGTGACTCCCCCAGAAACCATCTTTGTAGCGTTGCCGATTATTCCAGAACCAAATTGAACAATCCTAGGACGATGGGTGATGGGGAGCAGAGAAATGTCATCCAAAGCAGTCGTGATCTAGAATTCACCATCATCCTAGGGCGCGACCGAGTACATCGCTTCAGTGATTCATGGCGTGGCCTGTAGGAGGTGGACCGCTGCTCTAAGGTTTAGGGGTTTGGTGGGGGGATTGCGTCTTCTGAGCGAAGATGGGGGAGTTTGCCGGACGAAGCGGCGCCGCGTGGGTGCCTAGATTGAGGAGGACGACTGGACCGCTCGATCAGGGAAGAAGAGAAGGGGACCGAGGTCCTTTCCTGACATGCGGGCCCAACTTTTTTTTTTGCAACGATGTCCAACTGTTTTTTTTTTAACCAAAGGCATTCCTCGAACAATCAGCCATAAGGCTGGTGACGACAAAGCTAGGGATTTCATCGAGGGAATCACATGCAATGTGCAAGCATGATTAACACATAGGTGGGCCGAAACATTTGCTGACGGTATGGTCGAATACATACATATATGCAAAGCTTTGTACCACGTGATACAAATACTTAGTAAATCCACATACAGAATTCATTGGATGACTAACCCAGCAAGATTATGTAATGCAAAGGCAAGCGAAATAGGCCCTTTGCTAGGCGTCGGCCGACCGCGGCACCAGGGATCGGCCGGTTGCACGTGCACCATTTGATTGGCACGATTATAGCTGCATGGTTTGTACATCATGTTATCCTTTCCTTCGCCACTTAGTTCCAAAACAGAAATTCTCAGGCAAATCATGGCGGTTATCCCTGCATGCAGGGTTCGCTCCTTCCACATGCCTGCCAGCCAGCTCATTGGCCGCCCTCGCCTGCTTGCCTCAATGTTGGCGCTCATTGCCGTCGGCGCCGGTCACAATTTCTCAGTCGCAGCTAAACCGGTTCGCATGTTGGAGGCATGGTAGCCGGCCATGGTACCGCTCCACGTCGGCGGCAGCACTATGCCTTATCATCGCACACCCCCAACCACCCCCCCCCCCTCCCCTGCCCCCCGCCGCGGTAGCAGCACCGCGCCTTGCCGGTGCTGCCACCTGGCTGTAGCATGGTGAGATACCCAAGTGTTACATGTGAGCTTCTCCAATTTCGAAAGGCAGACCAACTCGAGTATCTCAAATAGACAATAGTTGAGGCTTAGAACAAGGAGCTTTGAATTGGGTGCATCAATCTTAAATAGAGAGTCGGCGCCAATATCACAATGATAAAGGGCTAGATGCTTCAGTTGCTTGCAGCAGTCAAACAGGACATGGTGCATGTCCGATTTCTCAAAGCCTACAGTGTATAGAGAGAGCCTTGTGAGGCAATGGAGCACATTTGGATACGCACTGAAAAAACCATATATTGCTTGGCCTCACCGTAGCATACCCTCCTCATCACAATCCCAGATATTTCTCCTGTAAAGAATGGCAAGGTCCAAATTTTTCACAAAACCACTCTCTACTGCATCAACTACTAGTGGGCCAACCTCGCCCAAGGAAGAGTTCTTTGAGGTAGATCCTAAGGTCTTGAGTTGAGATGCTGGATTCTCCATGTCGCTTAACCAAGAAACTCCTGGTTGCCTTGGTTAGAGAGGCCATTGCTTCCTCTATATCATTTGCCTTAATAGGGTTGGGGCATTGAATTGGTAGGAAACTTTTGGCATTAATGTTGATCTCGGGCAACAACCAAGGAAAGCGCCTCCACCGAGTAGACACCGAGCTCGTCCTTGCGGTGTCGTAGATCGACTCTGCACAAGATGGACAGTAAAATGTCATCCATCGACATCTTTGAGTCTATCTTCCTCCTCTGGTTGCGGTGAAATCATGCATCCTTTTAGTTCTTGAATGGCTATATTCATAAATTCATACTTTCATATGTAGTTCGGACCACAAATTATTTCCTCTGGTTGCTGCGAAATTATCTAGAGCGTGTTCCTAAAACAAGAAATTCTCTTGGCCTCTACAACACATGCTTAGAGGATAAATCTTTTGCACGATAGTTGGACAACAAATTAGGAACAAACAGGCTCGGTCATATTCTTACCTTGGAGAATTCGGTCGCCCATTGCACCTCATAATCTTAGGAGTGACTCCCCGAAACCATCTTTGTAGCGTTGCCGATTATTCCAGAACCAGATTGAACAATCCTAGCACGATGGGTCGGGGAGCAGAGAAATCTCATCCAAAGCAGTCATGATCTAGAATTCACCATCATCCTAGGGCGCGACCGAGTACATCGCTTCAGTGATTCATGGCGTGGCCTGTAGGAGGTGGACCGCTGCTCTAAGGTTTAGGGGTTTGGTGGGGGAATTGCGTCTTCTGAGCGAAGAGGGGGGAGTTTTCCCGACGAAGCGGCGGCGCCTGGGTGCCTTGGTTTAGGAGGACGACTAGGCGCTAGATCGGGAAGAAGAGAAGGGACCGAGGTCCTTTCACGACATGCGGGCCCAACTTTTTTTCTTTTGCAACGATGCCCAACCGTTCTTCTTTTTTTGACCAAAGGCATTCCTCGAACAATCAGCCGTAAGGCTCTTGACGACAAAGCTAGGGATTTCATCGAGCGAATCACATGCAATGTGCAAGCATGATTAACACATAGGTGGGCGAAACATTTGCTGACGGTATGGTCGAATACATACATATATGAAAAGCTTTGTACCACGTGCTACAAATACTTTGTAAATCCACATACATAATTCATTGGATGACTAACCCTGCAAGATTATGTAATGCAAAGGCAAAGCGAAATAGGCCACTGCTAGGCGTCGGCCGACCGCGGCACCAGGGATCGGCCGGTTGCACGTGCACCATTTGATTGGCACGATTATAGCTGCGTGGTTTGTACATCATGTTATCCTTTCCTTCGCCACTTAGTTCCAAAACAGAAATTCTCGGGCAAATCATGGCGGTTATCCACGCATGCAGGGTTCGCTCCTTCCACATGCCAGCCAGCTCATTGGCCGCCCTCGCCTGCTTGCCTCAATGTTGGCGCTCATTGCCGTCGGCGCCGGTCACAATTTCTCAGTCGCAGCTAAACCGGTTCGCATGATGGAGGCATGGTAGCCGGCCATGGTACCGCTCCACGTCGGCGGCAGCACTATGCCTTATCATCGCACACCCCCCACCCCCCCCCCCCCCCCGCCCCCCCTTGTGGTGGCAGCACCGCCTTGCCGGTCTTGCCACACTGGCTGTAGCATGGTGAGATACCCAAGTGTTACATGTGAGCTTCTCCAATTTGGAGGCGGACCAACTCGAGTATCTCAAATAGACAATAGTTGAGGCTTAGAACAAGGAGCTTTGAATTGGGTGCATCAATCTTAAATAGAGAGTCGGCGCCAATATCACAATGATAAAGGGCTAGATACTTGATTTGCTTGCAGCAGATCAAGCAGGACATGGTGCATGTCCGATTTCTCAAAGTGTACGATGTATAGAGAGAGCCTTGTGAGGCAATGGAGCACATTTGGATACGCCTTTGAAAAAACCATATATTGCTTGGCCTCGCCGTAGCATACCCTCCTCATCACAATCCCAGATATTTCTCCTATAAAGAATGGCAAGGTCCAAATTTTTCACAAAACCACTCTCTACTGCATCACCTACTAGTGGGCCAACCTCGCCCAAGGAAGAGTTGCTGAGGTAGATCCTAAGGTGCAGAGTTGAGATGCTGGATTCTCCATGTCGCTAACCAAGAAACTCCTGGTTGCCTTGGTTAGAGAGGCCATTAACTTCCTCTATATCATTTGCCTTAATAGGGTTGGGGCATTGAATTGGTAGGAAACTTTTGGCATCAATGTTGATCTCGGGCAACAACCAAGGAAAGCGCCTCCACCGAGTAGACAACGAGCTCGTCCTTGCAGCTGTGCGTAGATCGACTCTGCACAAGATGGACAGTAAAATGTCATCCATCGACATCTTTGAGTCTATCTTCCTCCTCTGATTTGTGAAATCATGCATCCTTTTAGTTCTTGAATGGCTATATTCATACTTTCATACTTTCATATGTAGTTCAGACCACAAATTATTTCCTCTTGGTTCTTGCTGCGAAATTATCTATAAGCGTGTTCCTAAAACAAGAAATTCTCTTGGCCTCTACAACACATGCTTAGAGAGGATAATTCTTTGCACGATAGTTGGACAACAAATTAGGAACAAACAGGCTCGGCCATATTCTTACCTTGGAGAATTCAGTGCGCCCATTGCACCTCATAATCTTAGGAGTGACTCCCCCAAAAACCATCTTTGTAGCGTTGCCGATTATTCCGAACCAGATTGAACAATCCTAGCACGATGGGTCATGGGGAGTAGAAATCTCATCCAAATCCAAGCACGATGGGTCAGGGGGCAGAGAAATCTCATCCAAAGCAGTCGTGATCTAGAATTCGCCATCATCCTAGGGCGCGACCGAGTACATCGCTTGATGATTCATGGCGTGGCTTTGTAGGAGGTGGACCGCTGCTCTAAGGTTTAGGGGTTTGGTGGGGGATTCGTCTTCTGGCGAAGATGGGGAGTTTGCCCGACGAAGCCGGCGGCGTGGGTGCCTTGGACCCTTGGTTTAGGAGGACGACTAGAAGCGATAGATCGGGGAAGAAGAGAAGGGGCCGAGGTCCTTTCGACATGCGGGCCCAACTTTTTTTTCTTTGCAGCGATGCCCAACCGTTCTTCTTTTTTGACCAAAGGCATTCCTCGAACAATCAGCCGTAAGGCTCTTGGCGACAAAGCTAGGGATTTCATCGAGCGAATCACATGCAATGTGCAAGCATGATTAACACATAGGTGGGCGAAACATTTGCTGACGGTATGGTCGAATACATACATATATGAAAAGCTTTGTACCACGTGCTACAAATACTTTGTAAATCCACATACATAATTCATTGGATGACTAACCCTGCAAGATTATGTAATGCAAAGGCAAGCGAAATAGGCCCTTTGCTAGGCGTCGGCCGACCAGCGGCACCGAGGATCGGCCGGTTGCACGTGCACCATTTGATTAACACGATTATAGCTGCATGGTTTGTACATCATGTTATCCTTTCCTTCGCCACTTAGTTCCAAAACAGAAAATCTCAGGGAAATCATGATGGTTATCCCTGCGTGCAGCGTTCGCTCCTTCCACATGCCAGCCAGCTCATTGGCCGTCCTCGTTGCCGTCGGTGCCGGTCACAATTTCTTAGTCGCAGCTAAACCGGTTCGCATGTTGGAGGCAGGGTAGCACTGTCTTAGCCGGCCATGGTACCGCTCCATGTCGGTGGCAGCACTATGCCTTATCATCGCACACGCCCCCCCCCCCCCCCCCCCCCGCCGCGGTGGCAGCACCGCGCCTTGCCGGTGCTGCCACTTTCTTTGTAGCATGGATGGGTGATTCCACGTGGTTCCAGCAAATATCAATGCCAAATGTATCATTTTGTGCGGCTGGATGCAGCTCAAGCTGGCCCTCTGTTAACAAATATAGGGTTTTTGGATATTTAAATATAGACTACATACAGAGTAAAATGAATGAAAGCGTCTATATACATCCGAATCAGGGAAAAGTTAGAACTTCTTATAATAATGAACGAATGGAGTAGCATTTTTGCCGGCCGGTTCCAACAAACTACATAGCCATTTCGAGCATGTCGCGGCCGAGGTCGCAACATCCGTTATAGCTCGCCTGCCGACATCTGTCATGTCGAGCGCAACAATTGGCATCGCCGCTCATAGCAATCAGCAATGATGGTTGCATAAAAAATGTCGTCGGCGGTCCAAGCTCAACTTTGTGGCGTGTCGGTTCCAGTACTTTCAGCAGCGGTTCGAGCAAATGCCGCCAAGCTGCAGCTACGTGGAGTGCAGCGGTTCCCAGCTTCATAAGCACAAGCGATGGAGGCTCACAACATTGGCCTCGTAGCTCGTGGGAGAGAGAGTGTGGCAAGGCCAGTGTGCTCTGCGGGGGAGAAGGCTGGCGCCACCTTGTGTGGGTTGGGGGTGCCGGAGGAAGTTGCTGGTTGCGGGTACGGAGCAGGAACGGACCAGAGGGAAAAGGCCGATGGAGATCTGGGGTATGAATGTGTTGTGGGACGGTGGGCAAGAGAAGGGAAGCAATGACTGCGGGGAAATGGATAAGAAGATGAGGGGAGCAGGATTGAAGCGATGGGAGTGGTAGGCCCCATGTGGAGGCGCGTCCGTGAGAGGTGACCGGCGATAGGCTTCACCGGTCGGCTCGCTCAAAGCATTTACCAACGAAATATATGTTCTCTTTGAGTCCACGACAACCTAGGTGCTTGAACATTCTTGAGGAGGCGGCGGGTGACACCCTCATCTGGGGCAAGTTCTTTGACATCCCCAAGCGCGACGAGGATGTTCGCTCATTTTTCCTTGATGCCATGATCTAGCATGGCAAATTTTCTCCCTCTTTTTTCTTAGCTCTTTTACCTTGCTGTTTTTATCAGTTGGATGAAAACATTGTATGACTTCCTGGCAAAAAAAACATTGTATGACTGCCATGTCCTACCTACAAGTAATATAACAACCAGTGGGGTTTATCTGTGCTGTCATTCTCAAAAAAAAGTATGAGCTTCTAGAATTCAAATCAAATAGCTTAGGTACTTGTGAAGTGCATAACCTACGGTTCAGTATTACTTGGGGAAAATGTGAAAACCTTTCCATACAAAAAATGTGAAGACCATGTATATCAGAAAATGATAGAGCTTGTGTTCAACCAAGAATTTGTTACAATCAGGAAGACCAAATTGATTGCATGTAATATGTAACGTGTGTTTGGGCTCTCGCGCCGAAGGAGATTTCGGAACATCTTTACAACACTCAAGAGCCGGATGCACAGAGGATATGGCTGTCGGCGGTGATGCACACGTTGAAACACGGTGACCTGGTGAGGGTGGTGATGACCTTTGGGCAAGTTGACATGTTTAATGGAAGGCGATTCATGAATATGGCTTCCAAAGCCCTCTCTTGACTCATTGTTTTGACTACATATCCGCCCGTCACGGTGTCCGTGGCACCAATTTCACAAAAGTAAATCTTCCTTATAGTAAATAAAACCAATCACGCTGCACTAAAGTCTGACTCGACTTAACCGAACTTCCCTTGCATTTTAAATTTTTGCTCGCCCTACTCGATTGCGAAACCTGCTATATTTAGTGAGATGAAGAAAGACAATTGTGGTATTCCATAGTGATCATGTGTTGGGTGATAGAAAGCGGTTTGTCTTTCAAGAAAGCGGGCTTGGGTATTTCCATCTCCATGGTATAGGAGGATGTGATTGCATGTTGCGAGGGCCTGGCGGTGGACTTAAGTGCTGTAGCAAGCAAGCCTGGCCATGGAGTTGATCCACAAAGGGAGCACTGACATGCACACAGCTTGCATGGTATTCTCTATATTATTATATTATTTATTGAAAGGGAGGTTGAAACCCACGGCCTTTCAATCAATGTGATCTTACAACCATGTTTATTAAAGATTTATGAAAAGTATCCTTCTCAACAGAATGATTTCTCTGTGACATCAACCGCGTTGTCAAAGGTCTTGTGGATCCAGCTAGATCGTGCTGCACTTGTCGCTCATGGCCCTCGTCTCAAGCTGGCTGGAAACACGCCACGCTTTCCTTGCCCCACGCACCTCAACCTTATCTCCTTATCCTTTACGTGCGAGCACGTGAGCAACCACTTTTCTCTGAGATCCCCATCTTCATCTATAATCTTTCACTGCCTTCCGCTCTCTCGCCATGAGCTCAATGCCCAAGCGGTGTGCTACGCTCCAATCGGCTGACGGAAAATCCAGCGATCGTCTTTGTGATACTGACACATCGCCGTCGCTTCTCAGGTCCCAAGATGCTGCAGAGAGGCTCCAATAGTACGATGCGCCCACTCGCGGGCGTTGCAAGATGGATGGGGTGGGGGGCCCGATGCTGCAGGGTCATTGGTGCTGCCGTGCATCACTTGTTGGTGCTACATCCGTCGTTGCTGCAAGAATGGGTCCTCACCGGCGATTTCTGCATAAAGCAACACCGGGGGAGCTGTTGCGAGGCGGCGGTGCTGCTAGGGACGGTAACCTGCCGATGCTATGGGGCTCGGCGTTGCAGCCCAAACACGGACTGCTGCAAGTCTTGTCGACGGTCTTATGATGGAGCTTCCGTGTAGCTTCAATGGAGGATCGCTGAGGGCCTTCGATGTTGCGTTGAAGAGCTTTATCAAGCCCCGCGGTGCTGCAATGGAGCTTCGTCGGGTTCCCATTGGTGTCGCATTGGAGCTTTGTCGTATCGCACAGTGCTGCCATGGAGCTTCAGTGGAGCTTTGCCGAATGTCATGGGTGTTACTTTGGAACTCTTTCATGCTCGGTGCTGCCATGGAGCTTCAATGGAGCTTTGCGGATGTCATCGGTGTTGCTTTGGAACTACTGTGCACTTTCGATGCTGCCATGGAGCAGCGGTGGCTACCGATTCTGCGATGCAGCAACGGTGTTGTGATGGAGAACTCGTCGGCGACACTTTGATGCTGCAAAGGTCGCGAGCAAGTGCTGATAAGTGAGCTGGTCTTTGGGGTTGGATAGAACTGAGAAGTTAAGCGTGCTGGGGCTGGAGTAGTGTAAGGATGGGTGGCCTTCCGAGAAGTTTGACCACGGAGTGCGATTTAACTTGAGATTAAGCATATTGACCCGAGATTAAGCCATAGTGACCCGAGATTAAGAAAAAAATCTGAAAAAAAATAAAATTTTTTGAAAAAAGTAGTAACACTACTAGGGAAAAAAGTAGTAACACTACTTTGAAAAAAATAGAATCTTAGCAGCAGCGCGGCTCAAAAAGTAGTGCTGCTGCTAATTAGTAGTAGCGCGTGTAAGAAACTTCGGCTGGCGATAAGTTTTTAGCGATGCACGCTCTGTGTAAACCGGCTGCTACAAATATCGACCGGCGGTGTTCACCGAGCTCCATTTAGCAGTAGCGCCGTGGCCAGAACCGCGCTACTGCTACGGATGTAGTAGTAGCGCGCTTTTACTGAGATCGCTGCTGCTACATTTCAAATTGGCAAATTGTTTTGTCCTTTGTTAGCGATGGCCCGTGTTAAAGCGCGCTGCTGCTAATTCTTTATCGACAGCTGCGTTTCTGCTCCAGCGCTCTGCTAACCCGCACCAACCCACCACCTTTCCCCACCGTGCCTCCTCCCCTCCTCTCTTCCCTTCCCCTACCTCCCCACATGCTCCCACTCTCACTCTTCTTCTTCCTCAATACTTCTCCCCATTACTCTTTCTCTTCTATGCACCTTTCTCTCTCTTCATTACTCCTACCTAACTACACCACCTCCATTAATGCATCTCCTTTCTCTTTTCCTTTCCCTCCACTAGTTGAAGTTGTCTCCTCCCAAATTAGGTAGCTAGGTAGATGTAGGATTTAGTTAAGTAACCTATTTGCCCCTAACTAGATCTATCTTTGTCAAGAAGAGCTTTGTGCACTTTTGATCTCCCTACAACATCATCTCCACCGTGTGCTCGATCTCGATCGAGATAGAGGTGATGAAAATTTCATGCTTTTGCAAAATGGAAATATGTTTATGTGTGTGTGATATGTTTGTGTAAATTGTGTGTGTGGCACGCCAAATTGTGCTTTTGAGTTGCCTATGTTTTGCCGAAATGTCGATTTATTTCCGTTTCAATAATTCGGGCAAACTCTAGATCCATATATGTCCTATTTTTAGGGAAGGTCATGCCAAATTTTTGTATGACTTTGATGCATGCATGCATTTTTATAATCAATTTGTTTATTATTACCGTGCAGAGTTGGCGATGGTCGATTGGAGCGATGGTGGACAGGTGGTTGCGGTCAGCGGTGCAGGACATGAAAGAAAATAACCGGACGGAGGTTTTATGTCCGTGTCGAAAATGCAAAGGAATAGTTTGGCTAGACCCCCATGGCGATGGTGGGTGTCGAGCGCACCTGCTCATGACTGGTTTCATGGATGGTTATACTCGGTGGATAATTGAAGATGAGGATGACGATGTTGAGGATGCCGACGGGGCAGGCAATGATGACACGGGGCAAGACGAAGAGATGATCGATAATGGCGGCGGGGAAGAGGCCGGACATGGCAGAGGAGAAGGGGCCGGACATGGCGGCGGAGAAGGGGCGGACATGGCGGCGGAGAGAGCGACATGGACTCCACGCAGCAGAGTTCGTCGGTACTAAGTTCAATCGTCTTGGGACCCTCATGTTCAAGCATTGCTTCGCAAGGAGACGAGCAATCTTGAGAGAGCTGCTTCTAGAGAGGAGGCTAAGCTGGAGCAACTGGTCATAAACTCGAACACTCCATTGTATGATGGTTGCAATCCTGAGGTGACCCGCTTGAGTTTCACGCTCCAACTCCTGAAGACGAAGGCTAAAACAAATGGACCGACAATAGCCTCGATGAGCATCTCAAGTACCTAAAGGATGTTCTTCCCGTGGGTAATCCATGTCCTACTAGTGTTGATGAGGCCAAGAAGATCGTGTGCCCTCTTGATCTGCCACACGTTAGATACCATGCATGCATCCACGATTGCATAATTTATCGGAAGGAGCACGCGGAAAAAACAAGTTGTCCGGTGTGCAATGCTTCTCGATACAAGAAGGCCGGGAAGGAATGTCCCCAGAAAGTTGTATGGTACTTACCGATCACTCCCCGTCTCCAGAGGTATTTTGTAGATCCCAAGGAAGCAAAGCTAATGCGCTGGCACGCGGAGAGGAAGAAGCCCGACGATGGAGATGATCCGAAGCTGAGACACGTCAAGGATGGAAGCCGGTGGAGAGCGTTGAACAGCTTCTATCGGTATTTTGAATGTGATGCAAGGAACATCATGCTCGGCGCGATGTACCCGATGGCATGAATCCGTTTGGCAACCAGAACACCAACCATAGCACATGGCCCGTGTTTGTATGGATGTACAACCTCCCCCCTGGTTGTGCATGAAATCGAAGTACATTCACATGAGCATGCTTATTCAAGGGCTGAAACAACCAGGAAATAATATTAATTTGTATCTGGGGCTACTTCAAGAGGAGTTAGACACGTTATGGAAAACACCGGCCAAGACATGGGACACCAGCAAAGGTGAGTATTTCAACATGAGAGCCGCGCTGATCACGACAGTGCAGGACTATCTCGGTTACGGATATGTGGCAGGCCAGGTGTGCCATGGATATTGCGGATGCACGCGGTGCATGGATGATACGACGTCTCAGCAGCTAACGTCAAGGAAAGATGGCGGTGCAGGAAAATCGTGTACATGGGGCATCGAAGATGGCTTGAACAGACGACCCGTGGAGAAACCGTGGAGATCTATTCAATGGTCACGCTGAGCATCGAGGACCTCCACGTAAGCGGAGGCGGTGCCGAAATCGATGAGCTGTTGAAAAGCTGGAAGGAGTGCCCCGGGAAAGAGCGATGAGAAAGGCGCCGGAGCAGCTGCTGAAGGTATGGAAGGCGAGGTCTGTGTTGCAGGACTTGGAGTCTTGGCACAAACTTCGATACACCTCATTGCCTTGATCAAATGCATATCTATAAGAATGTCCTTGAGAGCTTGCTCGCAACAACGATGAACATGCCGGATAAGACCAAGGATGGGCGAAGGCAAGAAAAGACTTGCAAGATTTGAAAATTAGGGAAGATCTGCACATGCCGCCCGTAAAATGTCGAGACGAGGCAGAGGCGGAGACAGAGGCACGGGAGAAGAAGGAAAGAAAATAAAGAAAGAGGATTATTGCCCCCTTCTTGCTTCACCTTAAGTGAGGCTGAGATCAATGCCTTCTTTAAGTGCCTTACGGAGTCAAAGTTAGTTCCGATTCTTTGTGGCAAGATAAGCAGATATCTAGACACGGACAAGAAAAGGTTCAGCGGGATGAAGTCTCATGACTATCATGTGATGATGACGCAGATACTACCTATTGCCCTTAGAGGGATAATGGACAAGCTCGTCCGTGACACGCTTATTGGTCTCTGCAACTTTTTCGACGTCATCTCTCGAAAGTCGATCAGTGTGAAGCAGCTCCAAAGGCTACAGGAAGAGATCCTTGTGATACTGAATGAGCTTGAGATGTACTTCCCGCCCGCGTTCTTTGACGTGATGGTGCATCTGTGTGTCCATATTGTGGATGACATAATAGACCTGTGGCCGTCATTCCTGCACAACATGATGCCATTTGAGAGGATGAATGGGATCATCAAAGGATTCGTTCGTAACATGTCCCGTCCGGATGGAAGCATCGTCCAGGGCTATTTGGCACAAGAGTGCATCTCTTTACGTGAGAATTTTCTATCTGGCGCAGACCAGCCGCTTTGGTGTTAGTGTTGGTTTGCCCGTTAACAAGAACGATGGGAGGCTCGAAGGAGATGGTCCATCGCAATGGTCGCGAGGGAACTGCACGTGGCATACTCAGATCGACGCAAGCGACTTTGTGAAGCAAACTTGGTAGTGCTACAACACCTAGGCGAGGTAGATCCTTTCGTGGCACTTCACAAAGAAATTATCGCAAAGAAAGTATCGTGACCGGGGGTATGCGGGGCCAGACGCCGAAGTTACTAGAGAGCACAACTCCACTTTCCTGCATTGGTTCAAAGAGCATATTATTGCTAATCCTCCGGAGGAGGGCTCTAAGGACGGATTGCTCATATCGCCTTAGCACATGGCCCCTCGCCCAACCTCGTAACCTATCGGGCATATGATATCAATGGATACACGTTCTACACGGAGGCCAAAGATATGGGCAGTGATGATCAGAACTTCGGGGTGACGATGGAATGCATGACCGGCAGCGACAACCCGCAAGAATGAGCGATTTTATGGAAGGGTCGAGGAGATCTGGGAGCTTGACTACTCTGGACTGCACAACACGGCGATGTTCCGTGTCGGATGGGCTAAGAATGTCGAAGAGAAAGCGGATTTTCACTACCATGACTATACCCGGCGCCAAGAGCGCTACCGTGAACGCTATCGCAAAAAAAACGAGCCATGGGTACACGCTAAGCACGTGACACAATGCTTCTTCATAACTGACCAGCATAATCCCAGCCGTGTTGTCTGAGGAGAGGCAAAAGGAACATCATTGGAATGGATGGAGTCGCCAACGAGGAAGACTATGATCGATGCGACAACCCAATGAGGGAAGATGGCGATGATGATGAAGTATCGTCAAAAGAAGAATCAATACTACATTACCTAAGAAAAATCGTACTCCATGGAAAAGGCAAAGTCACAATGAGGGGCTCAATTATTCTTGACGAACAAGAAGGAAAGAAGCTGACTCAAAAACGAAAACGTCGACCTGAGGAAACTTATGTTATCGGTCAAATGATGTATATATATATATATATATATATATATATATATATATATATATATGTTCCTATTTTGTATACACACTTAGCCATTATTATGCATGGGTCCAATGATGTGTAATATATATGTTCCTATTTTGCATACATATTTAACCGTCAAATGATGCAATATATATCGCCCTCCCTTCGTTCACTGCCCTCGGGAAATAAAAGTGGGATAAAATAAAGGAAAAGAAAAAGGAAAACTGGCAGTAGCGAAGGTAGTAGCAGCGCGTTTTGCCTAAACCGCTACAGATACTGAAGTTAGTAGAAGCGAATTTCGTATAAAGCGCTACAGCTACTAAAGGTAGTAGCAACGCGTTTTGTCCAAATCGCCATCTGCTACGTCCATAACCCAAAATTCTCACCATACTGCTTCATCCGCCTTTTCCCCCAAATCCCCACTCTCCCCGTCGCTTTTGCCCGACCAGCCCGGCGCTCGCCCCGACTCGGCGCGGCGCCAAGCCAGACCCCGGCGCTCGCCCCCGACCCGGCCCTCGCCCCCGACCCCGGCGCCGGCGCTCGCCCCCGACCCCGGCGCGCTCGCCCCCGACCCGTCGGCCCTCGCCTCCCTCCTCTCCCCTCCCGGCCGTCGTCGGGCCTGCCTCCTCGCCCCTGCACCCTCTGTAAACCCCCCTGTCGGTGTCAAAACCGGCGGATCTCGGGTAGGGGGTCCCGAACTGTGCGTCTAGGCGGATGGTAACAGGAGACAAGGGACACGATGTTTTTACCCAGGTTCGGGCCCTCTCGATGGAGGTAATACCCTACTCACTGCTTGATTAATATTGATGATATGGGTAGTACAAGAGTAGATCTACCACGAGATCGGAGAGGCTAAACCCTAGAGGCTAGCCTATGGTATGATTGTTGTTAGATCCTCTGATTTGAAACCCTCCTTATATAGACACCGGATAGGGTTAGGGTTACACAGTCGGTTACAATGGTAGGAGATCTACATATCCGTGTCGCTAAGCTTGCCTTACACGCCAAGGAAAGTCCCATCCGGACACGGGACGAAGTCTTCAATCTTGTATCTTCATAGTCCAGGAGTCCGGCCAACGGTGATAGTTCGGCTATCCGGACACCCCCTAATCCGGGACTCCCTCAGTAGCCCCCGAACCAGGCTTCAATGACGATGAGTCCGGCGCTTAGATTGTCTTCGGCATTGCGAGGCGGGTTCTTCTCCAAATTCCATATACTTGTTGAATAGTGTCCGGCTTCTGATAAATGCTGCGCCCCTTGCCTTCTACGCCCAATAATGGCCATCTTCCACGTGTAGAATGAATGTGAAAAGTCAGGGTATCTTTACATTTACCCCCCTTGCTGTGCAAATGAGCCGTCTATAAAAGAGACGGGGATCCAGATCCGGATCGCACCATCCTCCCCTCGCGAGCCTTCATCAGAGCGCCTTTGACAAAAAAATCCACTCCACCATGGGACGGTCGGCGCGCCTCCTTCTCGCGCTCCCGGCCCTCGGCCGGAGATTGGGGAGATGCTCGATCCCTTACAAAGAAATTGGTGGTGCTCCAAACCAAAGGATTCCTTCCCCGGCCTTCTTGGTTTACTGTGCGTTCAGACTACGCCACTTATAAGGCGGCGGGAAGCGGTGAGGCGTCCCGATCCCTCTAAGGGAGGCGGGTATGCTTCGTCTCTTACTTAATGAGAGGACTCGGATTTCCAATCCATCTGTTTCTCTGGGGGCTTCTGGAGTTCTACGGCCTCCAGCTGCACAACCTTACGCCTGCCTCCGTCTTGCATATAGCGGGCTTCGTGGCCCTTTGCGAGCTCTTTCTGGGCGTTGAGGCCCATTTCGCTCTGTGGAAGAGATTGTTCTGCCTTGTGCCTCGTTCTCACGAAGGGTCAACATATCAAGTGGGCGGAGCCGAATTATGGCGCATCGCCGGGACCGGATACTTATCCGGAACCCCAAAGAAAGCGTCCGAGGACTGGCCCTCGGAATGGTTTTACATGGAGGACGTCCCGCTGCCGGATCCTGTTCGGATCGGCCTTCCAGAGTTTAGCAACGCTCCTCTGAAGAAGCGCCTAAGCTGGCGCCCGCGGAGCCCCCAGAGGGAAAATGACCGGGACGTCCTTTACTTGATGAGCCGAATAAGATTGCTGGCTCATGCCGGATTAACCATGATTGGAGTCATGGCAATCTGCATTATGAGGGGAGTTCAACTGCTCCAATATAGGGGCCACCCCATGTGGGATTTCAACGGGGAGGATGATGCCACCCGCCATGGCCGCAAAGGGCCAGGATCGGTCACCGAGCTGGTGAAGACCTTGTCCGCCATGTACAAAGGGGAAGAGGAGGATTTTCTCCGCGTCAATCCACTGAACGGGTTTTCTTTGAATAATCCTCGAAGTTGGGTAAGCGAATATCTTTGTGGCCTGTCCGATCCATGTTCCCGTGGTTAAATATCTCATTTCATGGTTCCTGCGCAGGAACTGCGCCGGGCCGTGGAGAAGATACACAGCCCGCCTCCACAACTCGAGGATCCAGAACGGTCCCTCGATCCGGCCTCCGAAGAGGACTCGGATATAAAGGTGGAGCTGATCGATGGGGTGTTCCATCAACTTAGCATCGACAATGCTTTGGTTGCCATTACGGCCGACTACCCCGGACTATTTCCGGCCTCCCAGGTAACCGTGACCGAAGTCCGGATACCATGACCCACCCGTGCTTTACTTCTAATCACCGCGTATTTGATGGTGTTTCGCAGGGGGTGCCTTCAGAACGGGAAGCCGAGCCTGCCGCGGCCGTCCAACAAGGGGCAGCTCGGCCCAGCAGGCGGAAAAGAAGTGCGGTACGACTCGAGACGTCGCCGCAACAGTATGATGTGCCATCGTGTTTTGAGGAGAGGTTCCTGGGAGGCACAGTGACGCTCGTGGTTTTTTCAGGAAAAAGAGCGCTCGCCGGACTGAGTCCGGAGAAGTTGCCAATTGGACCTCCGCCAGCCAGGCTCAAAAGCCGAGTCCGGAAGGGGGTACAAACACGAGGCGTGCGTCGGATGCTCCTCCAACGGAGGATGCCGACAGACTGTCCGCCACCAAGTTGGAGGTGGAGAGCGCCATGAATCATAGGCGCCGCCGGACTGTTCTACGTGACGCATGTTTCTCCCAAGAGGCGTTGGACGCCTTTAATTCGGGAGAAGCGCACCTCCGTGCCGCTCAAGATGGCCTAGCTAGAGCCACGGAGCAGTATGTGAAAGACATACGGGTAAGGAATTTTGACAGTTATATATGCCAGTAGCCCCCGAGACTTAAAATAGTTAGGATAACTGATTTAAGGATCATTTGGAATCTAGCAGTTCTTACCGAAAAGAATACCCGTTTGTCCTAGGAGCTTGAAGAGTGCAAGGCCCAACTTGAGGCCGCCTTGGCGCGACAGGAAGCCACGAAGACTCCCTCGGTAATATATGCCCTTCAAAGTAGAAGTAGTTTACGCAAAGTGCGGCGTGTGCATAAATCTGACGTGCCGGTGCAGATAGCGCCGGGATGGATCCGGACAAGCAATAGCTCCTCGCCCAGCTAGGCCGGCGAGGCGTGCTTACGAGGGTGCGGCAGGAGAAAAATAACCTCCAAGATGCCAACACCCAACTGGGTGAGGAACTAAAGGATGTTCGTGCCCAGTTGTCTGACTCCGTAAAGGAGAATCGACGGCTTCGTCGCGGCATTTTCAGTAAGTGCTTAAACGAACTTTGAAAGAGTTCGGCGAGGAAGGCGACTAACATAAACATATATGTAGGTTTGCTCACAAGTCGTCCTGAGGAGGAGATGCCCAGTTCTTCAGGTGATCTTCCCGAACTGCGTCGGCTACTGCGAACGAAGTTCGGCGGTGATGAAAGGCGTCGCCCAGGCCTTGTGGCCATCTATCTCCCTGCCCGAAGGCATTGGGGAGCTGGCAGAGCGGCTTCAAGGAGCACGGCGGCGCTTCCGACTATGGAAGATATCGGCCTGCCGTCAAGGCGCCAGGGAGGCCTGGGCCATGGTAAAGACGCGGTACACGAAGGCTGACCCAAGCCACATGGTCGAGGTCGGACCTGTGGGGCCGGATGGGAAGGAGATCCCTGTAAGCTTAGTGTACGGCCAAGTAGAATTGGCCGCCAAGTATTCCCAGCAAGATTGTAAATTAGACAGCCTATTAGATGGCATTGAGGAGGAATACAATTAGTCGAGTTGACTATGTAATTTAATATGACATGAAAAATGTCTTCTAGCCGGATTGTAGATCGTTTGTCATAGCGGACCTTTTAAGCCGACCTCGGGACCCAATAGTCCGGAGTGTGTCCGAATACCCTCGCGGTTATGTAAGAACCGGGGCATGCATGGAGACAAGCCGTAGGGGTCATTATTGCTGTATCAGACAAGTGCCCAACTAGTTATGTTATATTACATGGATAGTAAAAACATCTTCCAGGGAGAATAGTTCCGGTAAGGGTTCCTTTCTCGGGAGGCATGCCCTAAAGTGCATGTCCAAACTGCTAAGAAAGCAGAAAATCATCTGGGGGCAGATGGATAAATAGTTTAAAATCATCTTTCAGTTCACCGACCGAATATTCCCTTAAGAACGCTAGCTTTCGGCTTCACCCGATCTGAGGTACACATCCGGCTGACCGGCGATAACAATTGCAGAGGTGCTCCCTTTACCGCCTAGCCGAACAATCGGGAGCGTAGGGGTAAGCACAGGAGCCAGGCAACCCAGCTTGGCCAAAACTTAAGTCATATCGATGCATATAATGGTGAGTAAAAGGTACATGCGGAAGTTTGACACATGTGTTGGGCATAAAGCCCGTATAAATAAGCTTCTGTTAAAGAAGCCCCCAGGTATAATGAGCGCGGGTGGCGCGTCAAGTATGTGCGAACAAAGCGCAAGCGAGCCTCTACAGGCTTCAAGAAGAAGGAGGAGGAAGGAGAGAAATAAAAGACAACTAAAGTATAAATTTTGGACGGAGGAAGGAGACGAACCCAGAGTCCGGCGCTAGGCGTAGAATCTTCGTAGACAGGCTGCGTTCCATGGGTTTGGCTCGAGTCGGTTATCCGTTGCGTTTCGCAGACGGTATGCCCGCCGGTCGGGACCTGGTCAATGATGACGGGACCTTCCCATTTGGGCTTGAGTTTGTCCTTTTTCTTGTCCGGCAGGCGTAGAACTAGTTCGCCAACGTTGTAAGCTTTGGCCCGTACTTCTCTGCTTTGATATCTTCGAACCTGCTATTGATAAAATGCGGAACGAGCTTTTGCCACGTCGTGCTCCTCCTCCAAGGCGTCAGACTGTCCTGCCGATCAAGTTCGGCTTCTCTTTCTTCATACATGCGCACGCCGAGGTGAGTCATGAATTATGTCGCAGCAGGCAAGACTGCCTCTGCGCCGTACACCATAAAAATGGTGTGAATCCGGTAGTGCGATTCGGCGTGGTCCGCAGCCCCCAGTACGGAGTCGAGCTCCTCTACCCAAAGTCGTGTTAGATTCCTTAAGGGACTGCACCAGTCTGGGTTTAATGCCGCTCATGATTAGACTGTTTGCCCGCTCGACTTGACCGTTAGTTTGAGGGTGATAGACTGAGGCGTAATCGAGCTTGATGCCCATGTTTTTGCACCATAGTTTCACCCCATCGGCTGTGAAGTTGCTGCCGTTATTAGTGATGATACTGTGGGGGACGCCATAACGGTGCACTACCCCTGATATGAAGTCTATGACCGGTCCGGATTCGGCCGTTTTAACAGGCTTGGCCTCTATCCATTTGGTGAATTTATCCACCATGACCAATAGGTATTTTTTGCTTGTGGGTTCCTCCCTTAAGGGGTCCAACCATGTCAAGCCCCGGACCATGACGGCCAGGTGATGGGTATAGTTTTGATGGCGGTGGGTGGCATGTGGCTTTGGTTAGCAAAAAGCTGGCAACCGACGCATCGTTGGACTAAATCCTGCGCATCTGCCCGGGCCGTCGGCCAATAAAATCCTGTACGGAAGGCCTTGCCTACAAGGGCCCGGGCTGCGGTGTCGTGCCCACCCAGTCCGGCATGAATTTCAGCCAGGAGGTTTCGCCCTTCCTCTTCGGAGATACACTTTTGAAGGACTCCGGTTGTGCTTTTCTTATAGAGCTCTCCCTCATGGACTTTATAGGCTTTGGATCGCCGTACTATGCAGCGAGCCTCATTTTGGTCTTCGGGGAGTTCTTGCCTAGTTAGGTAGGCTAGGAATGGCTCCGTCCACAGGGCAATAACCGCCTTTATTTCGTGGGCGGAGGGTGTTATCTCGTTGGCAGAGCCTCCGATTGTGTCAGAGTGTTCGATGTCAGGCAGTGCGGTTGGGTCCGAATTGTTATTTCCGGACTCCCCTTCCCATAGTACGGATGGCTTGAACAGCCGTTCCAGGAAGATGTTGGGCGGGACGGCATCGTGTTTTGCGCCGATGCGTGCCAATACGTCCGCCGCCTGGTTGTTATCCCGGGCTATACGATGAAATTCGAGCCCTTCGAACCGTGCTGACATTTTTAGGACCGCGTTGCGGTACGCTGCCATTTTTGGATCTTTGGCATCAAAGTCTCCGTTTATTTGAGATATCGCGAGGTTTGAATCCCCGCGCACCTCTAGGCGTTTAATGCCCATGGAGACTGCCATCCGGAGGCCGTGCGGAAGGGCCTCGTATTCGGCTGCGTTGTTGGAGTCCGTGTACATTATCTGAAGGACGTATTGGACTGTGTCCCCGGTTGGGGACGTCAGGATGATGCCAGCCCCCAGGCCGGCCAACATTTTGGAGCCGTCGAAGTGCATGATCCAATTGGAATATGCGCCGTACTCTTTAGGGAGTTCGGCTTCGGTCCATTCGGCGACAAAATCAGCCAACACTTGTGACTTAATAGCTCGTCGTGGCTTATAGGTTATGTCGAATGGGAGGAGCTCGATGGCCCATTTGGCAATCCGGCCCGTCGCGTCACGGTTGTTTATGATGTCGTTAAGAGGTACTTCAGAGGCTACTGTAATCGAACACTCTTGAAAGTAGTGTCGCAGCTTCCGGGATGCCATGAACACCGCGTATGCTATCTTTTGGTAATGTGGGTACGGGACTTGCATGGAGTTAGGACAGTGGACACATAGTAAACTGGTTTTTGAATAGGGAACCTGTGTCCGTCCGTTTCTCGTTCGACGACGAGCACCGCGCTAACAACTTGATGTGTTGCGGTGATATATAATAGCATTGGTTCGCCCATGTTGGGCGCGGCCAGGACCGGATTTGTTGCCAATATGGCTTTTATTTCTTCGAGTCCGGCCGTGGCGGCATCCGTCCACTCGAAGTGTTCGGTGCGCCGGATGAGGCGGTAAAGGGGTAACGCCTTTTCTCCCAATCGGGAGATAAAACGGCTTAGAGCCGCCACGCATCCAGTCAATTTTTGTATTTGTTTCTGGTCTTTTGGAATATCCGGTTGTGACAGAGCTCGGATCTTGGCTGGGTTTGCTTCAATTCCTCTACGGACACAATGAAGCCCAAGAGCTTTCCTACCGAACGCCAAGACGCATTTTCTGGATTGAGCTTAATGTCATATTTTCGGAGATTGTCGAATGTGAGCCTCAAGTCGTCTACTAGAGTTTCGACATGCTTGGATTTGACGACCACGTCATCTATGTATGCCTCCACTGTTTTTGTCGATCTGGTTTGCCAGACATGTCTGAATCATGCGCTGATATGTTGCGCCGGCGTTTTTGAGCCCGAAGGGCATTGTGTTGAAGCAAAATGGGCCGTATGGAGTGATGAATGCCGTTGCGGCTTGGTCTGCTCCGCCATCTTAATTTGGTGGTAGCCGAGTATGCATCGAGGAAGCACAGTGAATCGTGTCCTGCTGTGGCGTCGATGATTTGATCAATGCGAGGGAGGGGGAAGGGATCCTTTGGGAAAGCCTTATTAAGGTCTTTGAAATCAACACATAGGCGCCAGGATTTGTCCTTCTTTGGTACCGAGGTCCTTTCCTGACATGCGGGCCCAACTTTTTTTTTGCAACGATGTCCAACTGTTTTTTTTTAACCAAAGGCATTCCTCGAACAATCAGCCATAAGGCTGGTGACGACAAAGCTAGGGATTTCATCGAGGGAATCACATGCAATGTGCAAGCATGATTAACACATAGGTGGGCCGAAACATTTGCTGACCGGTATGGTCGAATACATACATATATGCAAAGCTCGTACCACGTGCTACAAATACTTTGTAAATCCACATACATAATTCATTGGATGACTAACCCTGCAAGATTATGTAATGCAAAGGCAAAGCGAAATAGGCCACTGCTAGGCGTCGGCCGACCGCGGCACCAGGGATCGGCCGTTTGCACGTGCACCATTTGATTGGCACGATTATAGCTGCATGGTTTGTACATCATGTTATCCTTTCCTTCGCCACTTAGTTCCAAAACAGAAATTCTCAGGCAAATCATGGCGGTTATCCCTGCATGCAGGGTTCGCTCCTTCCACATGCCAGCCAGCTCATTGGCCGCCCTCGCCTGCTTGCCTCAATGTTGGCGCTCATTGCCGTCGGCGCCGGTCACAATTTCTCAGTCGCAGCTAAACCGGTTCGCATGTTGGAGGCATGGTAGCCGGCCATGGTACCGCTCCACGTCGGCGGCAGCACTATGCCTTATCATCGCACACCCCCAACCACCCCCCTCCTCCCCTGCCCCCCGCCGCGGTAGCAGCACCGCGCCTTGCCGGTGCTGCCACCTGGCTGTAGCATGGTGAGATACCCAAGTGTTACATGTGAGCTTCTCCAATTTCGGAAGGCAGACCAACTCGAGTATCTCAAATAGACAATAGTTGAGGCTTAGAACAAGGAGCTTTGAATTGGGTGCATCAATCTTAAATAGAGAGTCGGCGCCAATATCACAATGATAAAGGGCTAGATGCTTCATTTGCTTGCAGCGATCAAACAGGACATGGTGCATGTCCGATTTCTCAAAGCCTATAGTGTATAGAGAGAGCCTTGTGAGGCAATGGAGCACATTTGGATACGCACTGAAAAAACCATATATTGCTTGGCCTCGCCGTAGCATACCCTCCTCATCACAATCCCAGATATTTCTCCTGTAAAGAATGGCAAGGTCCAAATTTTTCACAAAACCACTCTCTACTGCATCAACTACTAGTGGGCCAACCTCGCCCAAGGAAGAGTTGCTGAGGTAGATCCTAAGGTGCAGAGTTGAGATGCTGGATTCTCCATGTCGCTTAACCAAGAAACTCCTGGTTGCCTTGGTTAGAGAGGCCATTGCTTCCTCTATATCATTTGCCTTAATAGGGTTGGGGCATTGAATTGGTAGTAAACTTTTGGCATCAATGTTGATCTCGGGCAACAACCAAGGAAAGCGCCTCCACCGAGTAGACAACGAGCTCGTCACTTCTTGTTTGTCGTAGATCGACTCTGCACAAGATGGACAGTAAAATGTCATCCATCAAGATGTCGAGTCTATCTTCCTCCTCTGGTTGCAGTGAAATCATGCATCCTTTTAGTTACTGAATGGCTATATTCATAAATTCATACTTTCATATGTAGTTCAGACCACAAATTATTTCCTCTGGTTGCTGCGAAATTATCTAGAGCGTGTTCCTAAAACAAGAAATTCTACTGGCCTCTACAACACATGCTTAGAGGATAAATCTTTGCACGATAGTTGGACAACAAATTAGGAACAAACAGGCTCGGTCATATTCTTACCTTGGAGAATTCAGTGCGCCCATTGCACCTCATAATCTTAGGAGTGACTCCCCCAGAAACCATCTTTGTAGCGTTGCCGATTATTCCAGAACCAGATTGAACAATCCTAGCACGATGGGTCAGGGGGAGCAGAGAAATCTCATCCAAAGCAGTCATGATCTAGAATTCACCATCATCCTAGGGCGCGACCGAGTACATCGCTTCAGTGATTCATGGCGTGGCCTGTAGGAGGTGGACCGCTGCTCTAAGGTTTAGGGGTTTGGTGGGGGAATTGCGTCTTCTGAGCGAAGAGGGGGGAGTTTGCCCGACGAAGCGGCGGCGCCTGGGTGCCTTGGTTTAGGAGGACGACTAGAGCGCTAGATCGGGGTAGAAGAGAAGTGGACCGAGGTCCTTTCCTGACATGCGGGCCCAACTTTTTTTTCTTTTGCAACGATGCCCAACCGTTCTTCTTTTTTTTTGACCAAAGGCATTCCTCGAACAATCAGCCGTAAGGCTGCTGACGACAAAGCTAGGGATTTCATCGAGCGAATCACATGCAATGTGCAAGCATGATTAACACATAGGTGGGCGAAACATTTCTTGACCGGTATGGTCGAATACATACATATATGAAAAGCTTTGTACCACGTGCTACAAATACTTTGTAAATCCACATACATAATTCATTGGATGACTAACCCTGCAAGATTATGTAATGCAAAGGCAAACGAAATAGGCCACTGCTAGGCGTCGGCCGACCGCGGCACCAGGGATCGGCCGGTTGCACGTGCACCATTTGATTGGCACGATTATAGCTGCGTGGTTTGTACATCATGTTATCCTTTCCTTCGCCACTTAGTTCCAAAACAGAAATTCTCAGGCAAATCATGGCGGTTATCCCTGCATGCAGGGTTCGCTCCTTCCACATGCCAGCCAGCTCATTGGCCGCCCTCGCCTGCTTGCCTCAATGTTGGCGCTCATTGCCGTCGGCGCCGGTCACAATTTCTCAGTCGCAGCTAAACCGGTTCGCATGATGGAGGCATGGTAGCCGGCCATGGTACCGCTCCACGTCGGCGGCAGCACTATGCCTTATCATCGCACACCCCCAACCCCCCCCCCCTCCCCTGCCCCCCGCCGCGGTGGCAGCACCGCGCCTTGCCGGTGCTGCCACCTGGCTGTAGCATGGTGAGATACCCAAGTGTTACATGTGAGCTTCTCCAATTTCGGAAGGCAGACCAACTCGAGTATCTCAAATAGACAATAGTTGAGGCTTAGAACAAGGAGCTTTGAATTGGGTGCATCAATCTTAAATAGAGAGTCGGCGCCAATATCACAATGATAAAGGGCTAGATGCTTCAGTTGCTTGCAGCAGTCAAACAGGACATGGTGCATGTCCGATTTCTCAAAGTGTACAGTGTATAGAGAGAGCCTTGTGAGGCAATGGAGCACATTTGGATACGCACTGAAAAAACCATATATTGCTTGGCCTCGCCGTAGCATACCCTCCTCATCACAATCCCAGATATTTCTCCTGTAAAGAATGGCAAGGTCCAAATTTTTCACAAAACCACTCTCTACTGCATCACCTACTAGTGGGCCAACCTCGCCCAAGGAAGAGTTGCTGAGGTAGATCCTAAGGTGCAGAGTTGAGATGCTGGATTCTCCATGTCGCTTAACCAAGAAACTCCTGGTTGCCTTGGTTAGAGAGGCCATTGCTTCCTCTATATCATTTGCCTTAATAGGGTTGGGGCATTGAATTGGTAGGAAACTTTTGGCATCAATGTTGATCTCGGGCAATAACCAAGGAAGGCGCCTCCACCGAGTAGACAACGAGCTCGTCCTTGCAGCTGTGCTTAGATCGACTCTGCACAAGATGGACAGTAAAATGTCATCCATCAGCATGCTGAGTCTATCTTCCTCCTCTGGTCATTTGTGAAATCATGCATCCTTTTAGTTCTTGAATGGCTATATTCATACTTTCATACTTTCATATGTAGTTCAGACCACAAATTATTTCCTCCGTTGCTGCGAAATTATCTATAGCGTGTTCCTAAAACAAGAAATTCTACTGGCCTCTACAACACATGCTTAGAGAGGATAATTCTTTGCACGATAGTTGGACAACAAATTAGGAACAAACAGGCTCGGCCATATTCTTACCTTGGAGAATTCAGTGCGCCCATTGCACCTCATAATCTTAGGAGTGACTCCCCCAAAAACCATCTTTGTAGCGTTGCCGATTATTCCAGAACCAGATTGAACAATCCTAGCACGATGGGTCATGGGGAGTAGAGAAATCTCATCCAAATCCAAGCACGATGGGTCGGGGAGCAGAGAAATCTCATCCAAAGCAGTCGTGATCTAGAATTCGCCATCATCCTAGTAGCGACCGAGTACATCGCTTCAGTGATTCATGGCGTGGCTCAGCAGGAGGTGGACCGCTGCTCTAAGGTTTAGGGGTTTGGTGGGGGGATTGCGTCTTCTGAGCGAAGATGGGGGAGTTTGCCCGACGAAGCGGCGGCGCGTGGGTGCCTTGGACCCTTGGTTTAGGAGGACGACTAGAGCGATAGATCGGGGAAGAAGAGAAGGGGGCCGAGGTCCTTTCCTGACATGCGGGCCCAACTTTTTTTTCTTTTGCAACGATGCCCAACCGTTCTTCTTTTTTTTGACCAAAGGCATTCCTCGAACAATCAGCCGTAAGGCTGCTGACGACAAAGCTAGGGATTTCATCGAGTGAATCACATGCAATGTGCAAGCATGATTAACACATAGGTGGGCCGAAACATTTGCTGACCGGTATGGTCGAATACATACATATATGAAAAGCTTTGTACCACGTGCTACAAATACTTTGTAAATCCACATACATAATTCATTGGATGACTAACCCTGCAAGATTATGTAATGCAAAGGCAAACGAAATAGGCCACTGCTAGGCGTCGGCCGACCGCGGCACCAGGGATCGGCCGGTTGCCGCGTGCACCATTTGATTGGCACGATTATAGCTGCGTGGTTTGTACATCATGTTATCCTTTCCTTCGCCACTTAGTTCCAAAACAGAAAATCTCAGGGAAATCATGATGGTTATCCCTGCGTGCAGCGTTCGCTCCTTCCACATGCCAGCCAGCTCATTGGCCGCCCTCGTTGCCGTCGGTGCCGGTCACAATTTCTTAGTCGCAGCTAAACCGGTTCGCATGTTGGAGGCAGGGTAGCACTGTCTTAGCCGGCCATGGTACCGCTCCATGTCGGTGGCAGCACTATGCCTTATCATCGCACACCCCCAACCCCCCCACCCCCCGCCCCCGCCGCGGTGGCAGCACCGCGCCTTGCCGGTGCTGCCACTTGGCTGTAGCATGGATGGGTGATTCCCTGTGGTTCCAGCAAATATCAATGCCAAATGTATCATTTTGTGCGGCTGGATGCAGCTCCGACGGCCCTCTGTTAACAAATATAGGGTTTTGGATATTTAAATATAGACTACATACTGAGTAAAATGAATGAAAGCGTCTATATACATCCGAATCAGGGAAAAGTTAGAACTTCTTATAATAATGAACGAATGGAGTAGCATTTTTGCCGGCCGGTTCCAACACACTACATAGCCATTTCGAGCATGTCGCAGCCGAGGTCGCAACATCCGTTATAGCTCGCCGCCAAAGATCCTGTCATGTCGAACGCAACAATTGGCATCGCCGCTCATAGCAATCAGCAATGATGGTTGCATAAAAAATGTCGTCGGCGGTTCAAGCTCACGTGGCGTGTCGGTTCCAAAGTATTTTCAGCAGCAGTTCGAGCAAATGCCGCCAACTGCAGCTCAGGAGTGCAGCGGTTCCCAGCTCATAAGCACAACCGATGGAGGCTCACAACATCGGCCTCGTGGCTCGTGGGAGAGAGAGTGTGGCAAGGCCAGTGTGCTCATGGGGAGAAGGCTGGCGCCACCTTGTGTGGGTTGGGGTGCGGAGGAAGTTCTTTGATTCTTGGTACGGAGCAGGAACGGACCAGAGGGAAAAGGCCGATGGAGATCTGGGGTATGAATGTGTTGTGGGACGGTGGGCAAGAGAAGGGAACGAGCGGCTGCGGGAAATGGATAAGAAGATGAGGGGGAGCAGGATTGAAACGATGGGAGTGGTAGGCCCCATGTGGAGGCGCGTCCGTGAGAGGTGACCGACGATAGGCTTCACCAGTCGGCTCGCTCAAAGCATTTACCAACGAAATATATGTTCTACCGGGAGTCCACGACAACCTGGGGTGCTTCGAACATTCTTCGGAGGGCGGCGGGTGACACCCTCATCTGGGGCAAGTTCTTTGACATCCCCAAAGCCGACGAGGATGTTCGCTCATTTTTCCTTGATGCCATGATCTAGCATGGCAAATTTTCTCCCTCTTTTTTCTTAGCTCTTTTACCTTGCTGTTTTTATCAGTTGGATGAAAACATTGTATGACTTCCTGGCAAAAAAAAACATTGTATGACTGCCATGTCCTACCTACAAGTAATATAACAACCAGTGGGGTTTATACGCGCTGTCATTCTCAAAAAAAAAGTATGAGCTTCTAGAATTCAAATCAAATAGCTTAGGTACTTGTGAAGTGCATAACCTACGGTTCAGTATTACTTGGGGAAAATGTGAAAACCTTTCCATACAAAAAATGTGAAGACCATGTATATCGAGAAAATGATAGAGCTTGTGTTCAACCAAGAATTTGTTACAATCAGGAAGACCAAATTGATTGCATGTAATATGTAACGTGTGTTTGGGCTCTCGCGCCGAAGGAGATTTCGGAACATCTTTACAACACTCAAGAGCCGGATGCACAGAGGATATGGCTGTCGGCGGTGATGCACACGTTGAAACACGGTGACCTGGTGAGGGTGGTGATGACACTGGGCAAGTTGACATGTTTAATGGAAGGCGATTCATGAATATGGCTTCCAGAGCCCTCTCTTGACTCATTGTTTTGACTACATATCCGCCGTCCTGGTGTCCGTGGCACCAATTTCACAAAAGTAAATCTTCCTTATAGTAAATAAAACCAATCACGCTGCACTAAGGAGTCTGACTCGACTTAACCGAACTTCCCTTGCATTTTAAATTTTTGCTCGCCCTACTCAGTACCGAAACCTGCTATATTTAGTGAGATGAAGAAAGACAATTGTGGTATTCCATAGTGATCATGTGTTGGGTGATAGAAGCGGTTTGTCTTTCAAGAAGCGGGCTTGGGTATTTCCATCTCCATGGTATAGGAGGATGTGATTGCATGTTGCGAGGGCACTGGCGGTGGACTTAAGTCTGTAGCAAGCAAGCCTGGCCATGGAGTTGATCCACAAAGGGAGCACTGACATGCACACAGCTTGCATGGTATTCTCTATATTATTATATTATTTATTGAAAGGGAGGTTGAAACCCACGGCCTTTCAATCAATGTGATGCGCACAACCATGTTTATTAAAGATTTATGAAAAAGTATCCTTCTCAACAGAATGATTTCTCTGTGACATCAACCGCGTTGTCAAAGGTCTTGTGGATCCAGCTAGATCGTGCTGCACTTGTCGCTCGCGCGCCCTCGTCTCAACTGGCTGGAAACACGCCACGCTTTCCTTGCCCCACGCACCTCCAACCTTATCTCCTTATCCTTTCTGTGCGAGCACGTGAGCAACCACTTTTCTCCTGAGATCCCCATCTTCATCTATAATCTTTCACTGCCTTCCGCTCTCTCCGCCATGAGCTCAATGCCCAAGCGGTGTGCTACGCTCCAATCGGCGACGCGGAAAATCCGGCGGTCGTGCTGTGATACAGCACATCGCCGTCGCGCTATAGGTCCCAAGATGCTGCAGAGAGGCTCCAATAGTACGATGCGCCCACTCGCGGGCGTTGCAAGATGGATGGGGTGGGGGGCCCGATGCTGTAGGGTCATTGGTGCTGCCGTGCATCACTTGTTGGTGCTACATCCGTCGTTGCTGCAAGAATGGGTCCTCACCGGCGATTTCTGCGCAAAGCAACACCGGGGGGGGGAGCTGTTGCAGGGCGGCCGGTGCTGCTAGGGACCGGTAACCTGCCAGTGCTATGGGGCTCGGCGTTGCAGCCCAAACACGGACTGCTGCAAGTCTTGTCGACGGTCTTATGATGGAGCTTCCGTGTAGCTTCAATGGAGGATCGCTGAGGGCCTTCGATGTTGCGTTGAAGAGCTTTATCAAGCCCAGCGGTGCTGCAATGGAGCTTCGTCGGGTTCCCATTGGTGTCGCATTGGAGCTTTGTCGTATCGCACAGTGCTGCCATGGAGCTTCAGTGGAGCTTTGCCGAATGTCATGGGTGTTACTTTGGAACTCTTTCATGCTCGGTGCTGCCATGGAGCTTCAATGGAGCTTTGCCGGATGTCATCGGTGTTGCTTTGGAACTCTGTCGCACTCGATGCTGCCATGGAGCAGCAGCGGTGGCTACCGGTTCTGCGATGCAGCAACCGGTGTTGTATTGGAGAACTCGTCGGCGACACTGGTACTGCAAGGTCGCCAGAGCAAGTGCCTGTTAAGTGAGCTGGTGCTGGGGTTGGATAGAACTGAGAAGTTAAGCGTGCTGGGGCTGGAGTAGTGTAAGGATGGGTGGCCTTCCGAGAAGTTTGACCACGGAGTGCGATTTAACTTGAGATTAAGCATATTGACCCGAGATTAAGCCATAGTGACCCGAGATTAAGAAAAAAATCTGAAAAAAATAAAAATTTTTGAAAAAAGTAGTAACACTACTAGGGAAAAGCCTATACACAGAATCTTAGCAGCAGCGCGGCTCAAAAAGTAGTGCTGCTGCTAATTAGTAGTAGCGCGTGTGCGGGAAACTCGCTGCTGATAAGTTTTTAGCAGTAGCACGCTCTGTGTAAACCGCGCTGCTACAAATATCGACCGGCGGTGTTCACCGAGCTCCATTTAGCAAAGGCGCCCGTATTCAACCGGCGCTCGCTACGGATGTAGTAGTAGCGGCGCTTTTCTTTGAGATCGCTGCTGCTACATTTCAAATTGGCAAATTTTTTGTCATCATAGCGATGGCGCCATGGCCCAAAGCCGCTGCTGCTAATTCTTTATCAGCAGCTGCTTTCTGCTCCCAGCCATCGCTAACCCGCACCAACCCTCCACCTTTCCCCACCCATGCCTCCCCTCCCCCTCCTCTCTTCCCTTCCCCCTATCTTCCCCACATGCTCCCACTCTCACTCTTCTTCTTCCTCAATACTTCTCCCCCATTATTACTCTTTCTCTTCTATCCACCTTTCTCTCTCTTCATTACTCCTACCTAACTACACCACCTCCATTAATGCATCTCCTTTCTCTTTTCCTTTCCACTCCACTAGTTGAAGTTGTCTCCTCCCAAATTAGGTAGCTAGGTAGATGTAGGATTTAGTTAAGTAACCTATTTGCCCCCTAACTAGATCTATCTTTGTCAAGAAGAGCTTTGTGCACTTTTGATCTCCCTACAACATCATCTCCACCGTGTGCTCGATCTCGATCGAGATAGAGGTGATGAAAATTTCATGCTTTTGCAAAATGGAAATATGTTTATGTGTGTGTGATATGTTTGTGGAAATTGTGTGTGTGGCACGCCAAATTGTGCTTTTGAGTTGCCTATGTTTTGCCGAAATGTCGATTTATTTCCGTTTCAGCGAATTCCGGGCAAACTCTAGATCCATATATGTCCTATTTTTAGGGAAGGTCATGCCAAATTTTTGTATGACTTTGATGCATGCATGCATTTTTATAATCAATTTGTTTATTATTACCGTGCAGAGTTGACGATGGTCGATTGGAACGATGGTGGACAGGTGGTTGCGGTCGGTGATGCAGGACATGAAAGAAAATAACCGGACAGAGGTTTTATGTCCGTGTCGAAAATGCAAAGGAATAGTTTGGCTAGACCCCCATGACGATGGTCGTGTCGAAGCGCACCTGCTCATGACTGGTTTCATGGATGGTTATACTCGGTGGATAATTGAAGATGAGGATGACGATGTTGAGGATGCCGACGGGGCAGGCAATGATGACACGGGGCAAGACGAAGAGATGATCGATAATGGCGGCGGGGAAGAGGCCGGACATGGCAGAGGAGAAGGGGCCGGACATGGCGGAGGAGAAGGGGCCGGACATGGCGGCGGAGAGAACGACATGGACTCCACGCAGCAGAGTTCGTCGGTACTAAGTTCAATCGTCAAGGGACCCTCATGTTCAAGCATTGCTTCATGAGGAGACGAAATCTTTGAGAGAGCTGCTTCTAGAGAGGAGGCTAAGCTGGAGCAACTGGTCATAAACTCGAACACTCCATTGTATGATGGTTGCAATCCTGAGGTGACCCGCTTGAGTTTCACGCTCCAACTCCTGAAGACGAAGGCTAAAAACAAATGGACCGACAATAGCCTCGATGAGCATCTCAAGTACCTAAAGGATGTTCTTCCCGTGGGTAATCCATGTCCTACTAGTGTTGATGAGGCCAAGAAGATCGTGTGCCCTCTTGATCTGCCACCCGTTAGATACCATGCATGCATCAACGATTGCATAATTTATCAGAAGGAGCACGCGGAAAAAACAAGTTGTCCGGTGTGCAATGCTTCTCGATACAAGAAGGCCGGAAGGAATGTCCCCGAGAAAGTTGTATGGTACTTACCGATCACTCCCCGCCTCCAGAGGTATTTTGTAGATCCCAAGGAAGCAAAGCTAATCTTGTTGCACGCGGAGAGGAAGAAGCCCGACGATGGAGATGATCCGAAGCTGAGACACGTGAAGGATGGAAGCGGTGGAGAGCGTTGAACAGCTTCTATCGGTATTTTGAATGTGATGCAAGGAACATCATGCTCGGTAGCGATGTACCGATGGCATGAATCCGTTTGGCAACCGTAACACCAACCATAGCACATGGCCCGTGTTTGTATGGATGTACAACCTCCCCCTGGTTGTGCATGAAATCAAGTACATTCACATGAGCATGCTTATTCAAGGGCTGAAACAACCAGGAAATAATATTAATTTGTATCCGGGCTACTTCAAGAGGAGTTAGACACGTTATGGAAAACACCGCCAAGACATGGGACACCAAAGCAAAGGTGAGTATTTCAACATGAGAGCCGGCTGATCACGACAGGCAGGACTATCTCGATTCTGGATATGTGGCAGGCCAGGTGTGCCATGGATATTGCGGATGCACGCGGTGCATGGATGATCTGACGTCTCAGCAGCTAACGTCAAGGAAAGATGGCGGTCTGGGAAAATCGTGTACATGGGGCATCAAGATGGCTTGAACAGGGCGACCCGTGGAGAAACCGTGGAGATCTATTCAATGGTCACGCTGAGCATCGAGGACCTCCACGTAAGCGGAGCGGTGCCGAAATCGATGAGCTGTTGAAAAACTGGAAGGAGTGCCCCGCGCCGGGAAAGACGATGAGAAAGGCGCCGGAGCAGCTGCTGAAGGTATGGAAGACGAGGTCTGTGTTCTGGGACTTGGAGTACTGGCACAAACTCGATACACCTCATTGCCTTGATCAAATGCATATCTATAAGAATGTCCTTGAGAGCTTGCTCGCAACACTGATGAACATGCCGGATAAGACCAAGGATGGGCCGAAGGCAAGAAAAGACTTGCAAGATTTGAAAATTAGGAAGATCTGCACATGCCGCCCGTAAAATGTCGACGAGACAGAGACGGAGACAGAGGCACGGGAGAAGAAGGGAAAGAAAATAAAGAAAGAGGATTATTGCCCCCCTTCTTGCTTCACCTTAAGTGAGGCTGAGATCAATGCCTTCTTTAAGTGCCTTACCGGAGTCAAAGTTAGTTCCGATTCGTGGCAAGATAAGCAGATATCTAGACACGGACAAGAAAAGGTTCAGCGGGATGAAGTCTCATGACTGTCATGTGATGATGACGCAGATACTACCTATTGCCCTTAGAGGGATAATGGACAAGCTCGTCCGTGACACGCTTATTGGTCTCTGCAACTTTTTCGACGTCATCTCTCGAAAGTCGATCAGTGTGAAGCAGCTCCAAAGGCTACGGAAGAGATCCTTGTGATCTTGAATGAGCTTGAGATGTACTTCCGTCCAGCGTTCTTTGACGTGATGGTGCATCTGTGTGTCCATATTGTGGATGACATAATAGACTGTGGCCGTCATTCCTGCACAACATGATGCCATTTGAGAGGATGAATGGGATCATCAAAGGATTCGTTCAGTAACATGTCCCGTCCGGATGGAAGCATCGTCCCGGGCTATTTGGCACAAGAGTGCCTCTCTTTCTGTGAGAATTTTCTATCTGGCGCAGACCCGCCGCCGGGTGGTAGTGTTGGTTTGCCCGTTAACAAGCACGATGGGAGGCTCGAAGGAGATGGTCACTGCAATGGTCGCAGGGAACTGCACGTGGCATACTCAGATCGACGCAGCGACTTTGACAGAGCAAACTTGGTAGTGCTACAACACCTAGACGAGGTAGATCCTTTCGTGGCACTTCACAAAGAAATTATCGCAAAGAAGTATCGTGACCGGGGGGTATGCAGGACGGACGCCGAAGTTACTAGAGAGCACAACTCCACTTTCCTGCATTGGTTCAAAGAGCATATTATTGCTAATCCTCCGGAGGAGGGCTCTAAGGACGGATTGCTCATATACGCCTTAGCACATGGCCCCTCGCCCAACCTCGTAACCTATCAGGCATATGATATCAACGGATACACGTTCTACGGAGGCCAAAGATATGGACGGTGACGATCAGAACTCAGGGTGACGATGGAATGCATGAACGGCAGCGACAACGGCGCAATCGAACGATTTTATGGAAGGGTCGAGGAGATCTGGGAGCTTGACTACTGGACTGCACAACACGGCGATGTTCCGTGTCGGATGGGCTAAGAATGTCGAAGAGAAAGCCGGATTTTCACTACCATGACTATACCCGACGCCAAGAGCGCTACCGTGAACACTATCGCAAAAAACGAGCCATGGGTACACGCTAAGCACGTGACACAATGCTTCTTCATAACTGACCCGCGCAATCCCAGCCGTGTTGTCCTGAGGAGAGGCAAAAGGAACATCATTGGAATGGATGGAGTCGCCAACGAGGAAGACTATGATCAGTACGACAACCCAATGAGGGAAGATGACGATGATGATGAAGTATACGTCAAAAGAAGAATCAATACTACATTACCTAAGAAAAATCGTACTCCATGGAAAAGGCAAAGTCACAATGAGGGGCTCAATTATTCTTCGACGAACAAGAAGGGAAAAGAAGCTGACTCAAAAAACGAAACGTCAAGACCGAGGAAACTTATGTTATCGGTCAAATGATGTAATATACATATATATATATATACATATAAATACATATATATATATATATATATATATATATATATATATATATATGTTCATATTTTGTATACACACTTAGCCATTATTATGCATGGGTCCAATGATGTCTAATATATATGTTCCTATTTTGCATACATATTTAACCGTCAAATGATGCAATATATATCGCCCTCCCTTCGTTCACTGCCCTCAGGAAATAAAAGTGGGATAAAATAAAGGAAAAGAAAAAGGAAAACTAGCAGTAGCGAAGGTAGTAGCAGCGCGTTTTGCCTAAACCGCTATAGATACTGAAGTTAGTAGAAGCGAATTTCGTATAAAGCGCTACAGCTACTGAAGGTAGTAGCAGCGCGTTTTGTCCAAATACGCTACTGCTACGTCCACTTAACCCAAAATTCTCACCCGCCCTGCTTCATCCCGCCTTTTCCCCCCCAAATCCCCACTCTCCCCCGTCGCACCGCCGCGCCCGACCCGGCCCCGGCGCTCGCCCCCGACTCCGGCGCCGGCGCTAGCCCCCGACCCCGGCGCTCGCCCCCGACCCGGCCCTCGCCCTCGACCAGACCGCGCCGCCCGACCCCGGCGTGCTCGCCCCCGACCCGTCGGCCCTCGCCTCCCTCCTCTCCCCTCCCGACCGTCGTCGGGCCTGCCTCCTCGCCCCTGCACCCTCTGTAAACCCTCCTGTCGGTGTCAAAACCGGCGGATCTCGGGTAGGGGGTCCCGAACTGTGCGTCTAGGCGGATGGTAACAGGAGACAAGGGACACGATGTTTTTACCCAGGTTCGGGCCCTCTCGATGGAGGTAATACCCTACTCCTGCTTGATTAATATTGATGATATGGGTAGTACAAGAGTAGATCTACCACGAGATCGTAGAGGCTAAACCCTAGAGGCTAGCCTATGGTATGATTGTTGTTAGTCCTCTGACTGAAACCCTCCTTATATAGACACCGGATAGGGTTAGGGTTACACAGAGTCGGTTACAATGGTAGGAGATCTACATATCCGTATCGCTAAGCTTGCCTTACACGCCAAGGAAAGTCCCATCCGGACACGGGACGAAGTCTTCAATCTTGTATCTTCATAGTCCAGGAGTCCGGCCAACGGTGATAGTTCGGCTATCCGGACACCCCCTAATCCGGGACTCCTTCAGTAGCCCCCGAACCAGGCTTCAATGACGATGAGTCCGGCGCGTAGATTGTCTTCGGCATTGCGAGGCGGGTTCTTCTCCAAATTCCATATACTTGTTGAATAGTGTCCGGCTTCTGATAAATGTTGCGCCCCTTGCCTTCTACGCCCAATAATGGCCATCTTCCACGTGTAGAATGAATGTGAAAAGTCAGGGTATCTTTACATTTACCCCCCTTGCTGTGCAAATGAGCCGTCTATAAAAGAGACGGGGATCCAGATCCGGATCGCACCATCCTCCCCTCGCGAGCCTTCATCAGAGCGCCTTTGACAAAAAAAATCCACTCCACCATGGACAGTCGACGCGCCTCCTTCTCTCGCGCTCCCAGCCCTCAGCCCGGAGATTGGGGGAGATGCTCAGTCCCGCACAGCGAATTGGTGGTGCTCCAAACCAAGGGATTCCTTCCCCCGGCCTTCTTGGTTTCTGTGCGTTCCAGACTCGCCACTTATAAGGGCGGGAAGCAGGCGGAGAGCGTCCCCGATCCCTCTAAGGGAGAGCGGGTATGCTTCGTCTCTTACTTAATGAGAGGACTCGGATTTCCAATCCATCTGTTTCTCTGGGGGCTTCTGGAGTTCTACGGCCTCCAGCTGCACAACCTTACGCCTGCCTCCATCTTGCATATAGCGGGCTTCGTGGCCCTTTGCGAGCTCTTTCTGGGCGTTGAGGCCCATTTCGCTCTGTGGAAGAGATTGTTCTGCCTTGTGCCTCGTTCTCACGAAGGGTCAATATATCAAGTGGGCGGAGCCGAATTATGGCGCATCGCCGGGACCGGATACTTATCCGGAACCCCAAAGAAGGCGTCCGAGGACTGGCCCTCGGAATGGTTTTACATGGAGGACGTCCCGCTGCCAGATCCTGTTCGGATCGGCCTTCCAGAGTTTAGCAATGCTCCTCTGAAGAAGCGCCTAAGCTGGCGCCCGCGGAGCCCCCAGAGGGAAAATGACCGGGACGTCCTTTACTTGATGAGCCGAATAAGATTGCTGGCTCATGCCGGATTGACCATGATTGGAGTCATGGCAATCTGCATTATGAGGGGAGTTCAGCCGCTCCAATATAGGGGCCACCCCATGTGGGATTTCAACGGGGAGGATGATGCCACCCGCCATGGCTGCAAAGGGCCAGGATCAGTCACCGAGCTGGTGAAGACCTTGTCCGCCATGTACAAAGGGGAAGAGGAGGATTTTCTCCGCGTCAATCCACTGAACGGGTTTTCTTTGAATAATCCTCGAAGTTGGGTAAGCGAATATCTTTGTGGCCTGTCCGATCCATGTTCCCGTGGTTAAATATCTCATTTCATGGTTCCTGCGCAGGAACTGCGCCGGGCCGTGGAGAAGATACACAGCCCGCCTCCACAACCCGAGGATCCGGAACGGTCCCTCGATCCGGCCTCCGAAGAGGACTCGGATATAAAGGTGGAGCTGATCGATGGGGTGTTCCATCAACTTAGCATCGACAATGCTTTGGTTGCCATTACGGCCGACTACCCCTGCACTATTTCCGCCTCCTGTGTAACCGCGGACCAAGTCCGGATACCATGACCCACCCGTGTTTTACTTCTAATCACCGCGTATTTGATGGTGTTTCGCAGGGGTGCCTTCAGAACGGAAGCCGAGCTGCCGCGGCCGGCCCAACAAGGCAGCTCGCCCAAAGAAGCGGAAAAGAAGTGCGGTACGACTCGAGACGTCGCCGCAACAGTATGATGTGCCATCGTGTTTTGAGGAGAGGTTCACGGGAGGCACAAAGTGACGCCGTGGTTTTTCAGGAAAGAGCGCCGCCGGATCGAGTCCGGAGAAGTTGCCAATTGGACCTCCGCCAACCAGGCTCAAAAGCCGAGTCCGGAAGGGGTACAAACACAGGCGTCGTCGGATGCTCCTCCAACGGAGGATGCCGACAGATCGTCCGCCACCAAGTTGGAGGTGGAGAGCGCCATGAATCATAGGCGCCACGACTGTTCTACGTGACGCATGTTTTCCCAAGAGGCGTTGGACGCCTTTAATTCGGGAGAAGCGCACCTGCAAGCCGCTCAAGATGGCCTAGCTGTAGCCACGGAGCGGTATGTGAAAGACATACGGTAAGGAATTTTGACAGCTTATATATGCCAAGAGTCTCGAGACTTAAAATAGTTAGGATAACTGATTTAAGGATCATTTGGAATGCAGGTTCTTACCGAAAAGAATACCCGCTTGTCCTAGGAGCTTGAAGAGTGCAAGGCCCAACTTGAGGCCAAGACTGCCGCGACCGGGAAGCCACGAAGACTCCCTCCGTAATATATGCCCTTCAAAGTAGAAGTAGTTTCGCAAAGTGCGGCGTGTGCATAAATCTGACATTAATAAAGGCAGATAGCGCCGGGATGGATCCGGACAAGCAATAGCTCCTGCGCCAGCTAAAGGCCAGCGAGAGCGTGCTTACGAGGGTGCGGCAGGAGAAAAATAACCTCCAAGATGCCAACACCCAACTGGTTGAGGAACTAAAGGATGTTCGTGCCCAGTTGTCTGACTCCGTAAAGGAGAATCGACGGCTTCAGCGGCATTTTCAAGAGTGCTTAAACGAACTTTGAAAGAGTTCGGCGAGGAAGGCGACTAACATAAACATATATGTAGGTTTGCTCACAAGTCGTCCCCGAGGAGGAGATGCCCAGTTCTTCGTGTGATCTTCCCGAACCGCGGCTACCGCACGAACGAAGTTCGGCAGGTGATGAAAGGCGTCGCCAGGCCTTGTGGCCATCTATCTCCCTGCCTCAAGGCATTGGGGAGCTGGGCAGAGCGGCTTCAAGGAGCACGGCGGCGCTTCCGACTATGGAAGATATCGGCCTGCCGTCAAAGGCGCCAGGAGGCCTGGGCCATGGTAAAGACGCAGACACGAAGGCTGACCCAAGCCACATGGTCGAGGTCGGACCTGTGGCGCGGATGGAAGGAGATCCTCAGTAAGCTTAGTGTACGGCCAAGTAGAATTGGCCGCCAAGTATTCCCAAAGAAGATTGTAAATTAGACAGCCTATTAGATGGCATTGAGGAGGAATACAATTAGTCGAGTTGACTATGTAATTTAATATGACATGAAAATGTCTTCTAGCCGGATTGTAGATCGTTTGTCATAGCGTAACCTTTTCGCTCGACCTCGGGACCCAATAGTCCGGAGTGTGTCCGAATACCCTCGCGGTTATGTAAGAACCGGGCATGCATGGAGACAAGCCGTAGGGGTCATTATTGCTGTATCGCATAAGTGCCCAACTAGTTATGTTATATTACATGGATAGTAAAAACATCTTCCAGGAGAATAGTTCCGTAAGGGTTCCTTTCCTCGAGGCATGCCCTAAAGTGCATGTCCAAACTGCTAAGAAAGCAGAAAATCATCTCGGGCAGATGGATAAATAGTTTAAAAATCATCTTTCAGTTCACCGACCGAATATTCCCTTAAGAACGCTAGCTTTGGCTTCACCCAGTCCGAGGTACACATCCGCTGACCCGCAAGAATAATCGCAGAGGTGCTCCCTTTACCGCCTAGCCGAACAATCGGGAACGTAGGGGTAAGCACAGGAGCCAGGCAACCCAGCTTGGCCAAAACTTAAGTCATATCGATGCATATAATGGTGAGTAAAAGGTACATGCGGAAGTTTGACACATGTGTTGGGCATAAAGCCAGATAAATAAGCTTCGTTAAAGAAGCCCCTGTGTATAATGAGCGCTGGGTGGCGCCAAGTATGTGCAACAAAGCGCAAGCGAGCCTCTACAGTGCTTCAAGAAGAAGGAGGAGGAAGGAGAGAAATAAAAGACAGCTAAAGTATAAATTTTGGACGGAGGAAGGAGACGAACCCAGAGTCCGCGCTAGGCGAGAATCTTCGTAGACAGGCTGCGCTCCATGGGTTTGGCTCGAGTCGGTTATCCGTTGCGCCGCAGACGGTATGCCCCGCCGGTCAGGACCTGGTCAATGATGAAGGGACCTTCCCATTTGGGCTTGAGTTTGTCCTTTTCTTGTCCGGCAGGCGAGAACTAGTTCGCCAACGTTGTGCTTTGGCCCGCATTTCTGCTTTGATATCTTCGAGCCTGCTGTTGATAAAATGCGGAACGAAGCTTTTGCCACGTCGTGCTCCTCCTCCAAGGCGCCCAGACTGTCCCCGCCGATCAAGTTCGGGCTTCTCTTTCTTCATACATGCGCACGCCGAGGTGAGTCATGAATTATGTCGCAGGCAAGACTGCCTTCGCCGCATACACCATAAAAATGGTGTGAATCCGGTAGTGCGATTCGGCGTGGTCCGCAGCCCCGTGAGTACGGAGTCGAGCTCCTCTACCCAAAGGCGTGTTAGATTCCTTAAGGGACCGCACCAGTCTGGGTTTAATGCCGCCATGATTAGACCGCTTTTCCGCCGACTTGACCGTTAGTTTGAGGGTGATAGACCGAGGCGTAATCGAGCTTGATGCCCATGTTTTTGCACCATAGTTTCACCTCATCGGCTGTGAAGTTGGTGCCATTATCGATGATGATACCGTGGGGACGCCATAACGGTGCACTACCCCGATATGAAGTCTATGACCGGTCCGGATTCGCCGCTTTAACAGGCTTGGCCTCTATCCATTTGGTGAATTTATCCACCATGACCAATAGGTATTTTTGCTTGTGGGTTCCTCCCTTAAGGGGTCCAACCATGTCAAGCCCCTGCACCGCCGAACGGCCAGGTGATGGGTATAGTTTTGATGGCGGTGGGTGGCATGTGGCTTTGGTTAGCAAAAGTCGGCAACCGACGATCGTTGGACTAAATCTGCCAAGATTCTGCCCGGCCGTCGGCCAATAAAATCATGTACGGAAGGCCTTGCCTACAAGGGCCCGGCTGCGTGTCGCGGCCCACCCAGTCCGGCATGAATTTCAGCCAGGAGGTTTCGCCCTTCCTCTTCGGAGATACACTTTTGAAGGACTCGTTGTGCTTTTCTTATAGAGCTCTCCCTCATGGACTTTATAGGCTTTGGATCGCCGTACTATGCAGCGTAGCCTCATTTTGGTCTTCGGGGAGTTCTTGCCTAGTTAGGTAGGCTAGGAATGGCTCCGCCCACGGGCAATAACCGCCATTATTTCGTATGGAGGGTGTTATCTCGCTGGCAGAGCCTCCGATTGTGTCGAGTGTTCGGTGTCGAGCAAAGGCGGTTGGGTCCGGATTGTTATTTTCGACTCCCTTCCCATAGTACGGATGGCTTGAACAGCCGCTCCAGAAGATGTTACGGACGGCATCGCGCTTTGCGCCGATGCGTGCTAATACGTCCGCCGCTGGTTGTTATCCCGGCTATACGATGAAATTCGAGCCCTTCGAACCGCGGCCGACATTTTAGGACTGCGGCTATGCACGCTGCCATTTTTGGATCTTTGGCATCAAAGTCTCCGCTTATTTGAGATATCGCGAGGTTTGAATCTCGCGCACCTCTAGGCGCTTAATGCCCATGGAGATCGCCATCCGGAGGCCGTGCGTATGGGCCTCAGATTCGCCGCGTTGTTGGAGTCCGTGTACATTATCTCAAGGACGTATTGGACTGTGTCCCCGGTTGGGGACGCCAGATGATGATGCCAGCCCGTGCCGCCAACATTTTGGAGCCGTCGGCGCATGATCCAATTGAATATGCGCCGTACTCTTTAGGGAGTTCGCCGTCCATTCGGCGACAAAATCAGCCAACACTTGTGACTTAATAGCTCGTCGTGGCTTATAGGTTATGTCGAATGGGAGGAGCTCGATGGCCCATTTGGCAATCCGCCCGTCGCGTCGGTTGTTTATAATGTCGTTAAGAGGTACTTCGGAGGCTACTGTAATCGAACACTCTTGAAAGTAGTGTCGCAACTTCCGGGATGCCATGAACACCGCGTATGCTATCTTTTGGTAATGTGGGTACCGGGACTTGCATGGAGTTAGGACAGTGGACACATAGTAAACTGGTTTTTGAATAGGGAACCTGTGTCCGTCCGCTTCTCGCTCGACGACGAGCACCGCGCTAACAACTTGATGTGTTGCGGTGATATATATTAGCATTGGTTCGCCCATGTTGGGCGCGCCAGACCGGATTTGTTGCCAATCTGGCTTTTATTTCTTCGAGTCCGCCGTGGCGGCATCCGTCCACTCAAGTGTTCGTGCGCCGGAGGAGGCGGTAAAGGGTAACGCCTTTTCTCCCAACGGAAATAAAGCGGCTTAGAGCCGCCACGCATCCAAATTAATTTTGTATTTGTTTGAGGTCTTTTGGAATATCCAGTTGTGACAGAGCTCGGATCTTGGCTGGGTTTGCTTCAATTCCTCTACCGGACACAATGAAGCCTAAGAGCTTTCCGGCTGGAACGCCGAAGACACATTTTTCCGGATTGAGCTTAATGTCATATTTTCGGAGATTGTCGAATGTGAGCCTCAAGTCGCCTACTAGAGTTTCGACATGCTTGGATTTGACGACCACGCCATCTACATATGCCTCCACTGTTTTGTTGATCTGGTTTGCCGCACATGTCTCAATCATGCGCTGATATGTTGCGCCGGCGCTTTTTGAGCCCGAAGGGCATTGTGTTGAAGCGTAATGGGCCGTATGGAGTGATGAATGCCGTTATGCTTGGTCTGGCTCCGCCATCTTAATTTGGTGGTAGCCGGAGTATGCATCGAGGAAGCACAGTGAATCGTGTCCTGCTGTGGCGTCGATGATTTGATCAATGCGAGGGAGGGGGAAGGGATCCTTTGGGAAAGCCTTATTAAGGTCTTTGAAATCAACACATAGGCGCCAGGATTTGTCCTTCTTTGGTACCATCACCAGATTTGCTAGCCAGTCCGGATGTTTTATATCTCTAATGAATCCGGCTTCCAGAAGTTTGGCTAGCTCCTCTCCCATGGCCTGTCTCTTGGGTTCGGAAAACGCCGAAGAGCCTGCTTGACTGGCTTAAACTTTTAGGATAATTAGGCTGCGCCGCCAGCCGACGTGGGATTCCTGGCATGTCTCAAGTGTTCCAGGCAAAATGTCCCAGCTTTTCTCAGAGAAATTCTCGTAGCGGCGTCTACATCAGGGTTTAATTGTGCCCCAAAGGAGGTCGTCTTTGCAGGGTCCGTTGGGTGGACTTGGAATTTGACTATTTCATTCGGCTGGTTTAAAAGAGGTGGACTTGGATCTTTTGTCAAGTATCACATCGTCCCCTGTTCACCGTGGGAGCGCATCGCAGTGAGTTCCTCGGCCGCTAGGGCTTTTGGATAGTGCCTCGAGGGCTAGTGTGGCTGTCTTGTTTTTGGCGCTGAGTGCTATGTTCGGATCACTAGCGAGAGTGATGCTTCCGTTAGGTCCGGGCATTTTAAGCTTCATGGACCCATAATGGGGTATAGCTTGAAAAATTGTGAATGCCTCTCGCCCTAATAGAGCGTGATATCCGCTGCTGAACGGGGCCACTTGAAATGTGACCTCCTCAGACCTGTAATTGTCCGGTGAGCCGAACACTACGTCCAATGTGATTTTTCCTGTGCAGCATGCTTCCCGGCTAGGGATTATTCCTCTGAAGGTTGTGCTGCTTCGCTCAATGCGGTTCCAGTCTATTTCCATTTTTCGGAGGGTTTCCTCATAGATGAGGTTTAATCCGCTGCCGCCATCCATGAGTACCTTAGTAAGGCGAAAAGTCGCCCACTATTGGACCGAGGACCAATGCGGCCGGTGCTCGGGCTGTTCGAATTTGGGTTCGCCACGGCATTAAAGGTAATAGCCGTGTCACCCATGGATTTATTGTTGCTACTTGGTAGACTTCGCAAGGTTATGGAGTGTTCGCTCGCATGTTATTTGATGCAAAAGTCTCAAGACCTATCACTCAGACCGGTATTGTTGGGCTGGGATTCTCAAGCTAGAAGCTCTTCGCCACTTTTGGCCACTGCCGTAGTATCCAACATGCTCAAGGCTATGAGTTGGAGTGGCGCCCTCTGTGCTATGAATTTTGCAGGGACCGTTGAGCCATCCCTCCAAAGACGGTTCCATGCCCTTTAGGGGTTTTTGTTTTTGGTATTTAACCTGTGGTTGGTGATGATGCACCCTTTTATTTTGGACTAGGGCTGTGTTCGGGCCGGATTATCCCAAAATTTACTTTCGGTTTTCCAAGCACTCTCCATCGCACAAGACTTTTTGTACTATGGTCACCAAGTCAGCAAAGCGTGTAATTTCAATGACGACTTATGGCGCTTAGGATTCCTTCGTCTGCAATTATTGCAGAAGAGTGAGATTATGCCCTCCTCTCGGCAGTCCTTTATCCTGTCCATAACCAGGAGGAATCGCCCAAGAATGATGTAATTGTTTCAGCGGGCTCTTGCCGAATTCGGGATAGATCGCTAATGTTTGGGTGGGCGGGTGGAACTAGATCCTAACCCCGTCCAATCTAAGACTCAGGCCGAGAAGTTTCCGAACTTGGAAGTTTGGGTTTTGGATGTTATCCAATGAATCCAACCCGCCGCCGACTTTAAGTTTAGGATTTGATCGACATCCGCCCCTCCGTGGGAATCCGGCATGGAGGGTCGGGAATCCGGACATAGCTAGTCCTTAAGATAGAAGAAGAGTCGCCAGATTGTTCCTCTACCACAGTAATATGGTGGGTAGCCCGGGAGAGTTAATCTCTCTCAGATCGGTTTTAGGCCCGAACTGATCGTAGTCGATGGCGACTCCTGTATGGGATGCGATCCAAGAGCTCATTCACGGAGGAGAGCTCGATCGATCTAGCTGCTCGGCAAGTTCCGAGTTAATATTAAGATTGGTTTCGGCGACCCGAGAAGTCATCGCTGCGCGGCCGAACCGGTGATCATAAGGAAACCACCTAGTCGAAGAGTTCGGCCGGGCGGCCAAGGCTCCTTTGGCGATAATGTCGCCTTTTAAAGACGGGATGAGGCATCCTTCCCGACGGTGACGGCATTGAGGAACTCTCAATGAAAGCAACAATCTCGGTGTCAAAACCGTGGATCTCGGTAGGGGGTCCCGAACTGTGCGCCTAGGCGGATGGTAACAGGAGACAAGGGACACGATGTTTTTACCCAGGTTCGGGCCCTCTCGATGGAGGTAATACCCTACTCCTGCTGGAGTAAGATTGATGATATGGGTCGTACAAGAGTAGATCTACCACGGGTTCGTAGAGGCTAAACCCTAGAGGCTAGCCTATGGTATGATTGTTGTTCGCCCCACGGACTAAAACCCTCCGGTTTATATAGACATCGGATAGGGTTAGGGTTACACCGAGTCGGTTACAATGGTAGGAGATCTACATATCCAGACGCCAAGCTTGCCTTCCACGCCAAGGAAAGTCCCATCCGGACACGGGACGAAGTCTTCAATCTTGTATCTTCATAGTCCAGAGTCCGCCAACGGTGATAGTTCAGCTATCCCACACCCCCTAATCCGGGATCCTCACCCCCCTTTCTCTCTGCTAGGGTTCTTCGGTTAATTTACTTAGGTTTTATTTAGGGCAGTATGTTAATTAGTGAAAGATCGTGGATGTCGCCTAGAGGGGGGGGTGAATAGGCGCTTTTAAAATAATTACGGTTTAGGCTTGAACAAATGCGGAATAAACCTAGAGGTTAATTTTTCAAGCACAAAACCTACAACAACTAGGCTCACCTATGTGCACCAACAACTTATGCTAAGCAAGATAAACAACTAAGTGATAGCAAGATATATGACAACAAACAATATGGCTATCACAAAGTAAAGTGCATAAGTAGAGGGCTCGGGTAAGAGATAACCGAGGTACGCGGAGACGACGATGTATCCCGAAGTTCACACCCTTGCGGATGCTAATCTCCGTTTGGAGCGGTGTGGAGGCACAATGCTCCCCAAGAAGCCACTAGGGCCACTCAGAATCTCCTCACGCCTCGCACAATGCAAGATGCCGTGATTCCACTAAGGGACCCTTGAGGGCGGTCACCGAACCTGCATAAATGGCAACCCGTGGGGCGGTCACCGAACCCAGACACTTTGGCAACCCTTGGGGCGGTCACGGTACCCGACAAATCGCTCAAGCGATCTCCACAACCTAATTGAGACCCCGACGCTGTCTCGAGCTTTGCACCACAATGATTGAGCTCCGAACATCACTAACTGCCTAGGGCGCCCAAGCACCCAAGAGGAACAAGCTCAAGGGCACCAAGCACCCAAGAGTAATAAGCTTCTCAACTTGTAACTTCCACGTATCACCGTGGAGAACTCAAACCGATGCACCAAATGCAATGGCAAGGGCACACGGAGTGCCCAAGTCCTTCTCTCTCAAATCCCACCAAGCAACTAATGCTAGGGTGGAAAAAGAGAGGAAGAACAAGAAGGAGAACACCAAGAACTCCAAGATCTAGATCCAAGGGGTTCCCTCACATAGAGGAGAAAGTGATTGGTGGAAATGTGGATCTAGATCTCTCTCTCATGTCCCTCAAAAACTAGCAAGAATCCATGGAGGGATTGAGAGTTAGCAAGCTCGAAGAAGGTCAACAATGGGGGAAGAACACGAGCTCAAAGGATAAGGTTGAATGGGGAAGAAGACCCCCTTTTATAGGAGCTCCCGAATCCAACCGTTATGCTCACAGCCCGCACCGAGCGGTAGTACCGCTTGACATCACGGTACTACCGCTAGGGGTAGCGGTACTACTGCTAAGGGTAGCGGTACTACTGCTTGCGAGCGGTACTAAAAAATTACATCCGTGCCTACCACCGCTCGACTTGTGATGAGTTTTTGGTCCCGAGCGGAAGTAGCCACGGAAGTAGTCGCGGTAGTACTGCTCCAAGCGGTAGTACCGCTCCCAAGAGCGGTAGTACCGCTCCCAAGGGCGGTAGTAAAAAATTACTTCCGCTCCTACCCGCGGTAGTACCGCTGCAGCCTTTTCAGAACACCAAAACTACCATAACTTCTGCATTCGGACTCTGAATTCGACGAAACCAAGTTTGTTGGAAAGCTAGGGACAAGGGCTAATACAATCTTGAGAGAAATACCAATAATAAGCAAATGAGAAAAGTCCCAAAAGAAAATGGTGAGAACCCTTCCTCGGAAAAGACCGTAAAACCTCCAACACCGAAAACATCATAGAAGACGATGCAAACTCCGCTGATGAACTCAAGCTTGTCATGAAGATGACCATAAGCTCTAAGACTCACAAAGGGAACCAAACAAGAACTAAGAAACATGATGCAAGGATGCAATGGTTTGAGCTCTCGACGAACGATACGATCAAGCTACTCACTTGAGAGCCCCCCTTGATAGTACGGTTATCGATCCTATAACCCGGTCTCCCAACTACCACCATGAGACCGGTAAAATAGAAAACCTATCAAGGGCAAACCTTTGCCTTGCACATGATCACTTGAGCTAGATGATGACGATCTTGTCCTCCTCAAGATGGACCACCTTTCTTGATTGTGTTGGGTTGATGGAGACTAGATGATTGCTCCCCATACTCCACTATGGGCGCAGCCACTCTTCGCACATCTTCACAAGTCCATTGACACCACAATGGATGGAAAGCTTCAAGCACTTGATCTCTTCGTGATGCTCCACTTGAACTTGCACACGCAATCTTGATGACGATCACCACTTGATGTCATCCTTTCCATGGGTTGTATGATATCTTCCTCTTGACGCAAGCCCATGGACACGCACTCTAACCCCACATAGACTCTCACATAGACCATGGGTTAGTACACAAAGTGCAATGGATAATGCTTACCATACCATGGGATCACTTGATCCCTCTCGGTACATCTTCTACGCTTTGTGAGTTGATCAACTTGATTCACTCTTAACTTAGTATTGATCAACCTTGAATCTTTCCAACTCTATTCGCTTGGATGATGTCTTGAAGGTAAACATGAATGATCACACAATCTTCTTCTTCAAGACATGCTTGCAATAAGCTCAACACTCACATGACCAATCTTTGGATAATTCCTTAATAGCACCTTGGTCAACACATAAACTCCTTGAAACCAACACATGGACTTCAAGAAATGCCTATGGACAAATCCTTCAAATATAACTCAATGCAACCATTAGTCCATAGAGAATGTCATCAATTACCAAAACCACACATGGGGGCACCGCATGTCCTTTCAATCTCCCCATTTTGGTAATTGATGACAATCACTTTCAAGAGAGTTTATATAAGGAATTATGCATCACCATGCAATGCAACAACCAATAATGCATGCGTATGAGATGCAAATGCTTAGGAACAAAACCAAAGCAAGGAGAAAACTCTGAAGACTTCTCCATAAAACTCTCTGAAACTTCTCCCCATTGGCATCGATTGCCACAAATGGGCTTAAAAGCTAAGAAGACCAATATAAAAGGTGTTCCTCCAAAAGTTGTGTATTTCTCAACAAGAGAGTGGAATGCCATACACATATCCAAAGGTAATACTTGGAGGAAGACCAACTATATTGAGGCACCAAGATTGCAAAAGAATGATATGCCACAAAGACATAACAAAGAGAGAAACAAGCAATCAAGCAATCAAAAGATACCAATTGAAGCAAGCTATCAAAAGATATCAACTGAACCAACTAGACCAAAGATCCTACAAGCCACATGAAAAAGATATTATGATATGAGCAAAGGATTGTTCTAAAGAAACTAGAGAAGCTCCCCATGATTTGTGCACATCAAGAATTTTTGTATTTGGATACAAAGTGCACAAAATAGGATCATAGCTCCCCAAAGTCAACAGAAACTAACAACAAGTGCAAGAGAGCATATAGGAAACTAAGCCTAGCGCTTGCAACAAGCACATGGTTGAGCAACATTGTAAAAGAGGCAACTTAAGAATAGGCTCAACCAAAATGATGTGTGTGAGTCATGGCAAAGCACATGAGAAGACTAATATATGGATGAGCATAAGCATCAACATAGTCTCGAATGAATGAGATACACGGTGCAAAGCCTTTCATTCTCACACACAACTAGCAAATGGGTTCACAAGCTTACTAATAAGAAAATAGAGAACCTATGCTTGTGACAACCCGTGGTGAAGATAGATTTATGAGAGGCTCATCAAGACGAGGGGTACCAATTAAGATGGCAAAAGCCTCGTAAAGATAAGCAAGAGGAAAATAATCTTCACCACACAAGAGTGCAACAAGATGCAACGATAGAGGACACTCACTCAAGGCAAAATCTTTCACGGAGCCACCAAAGAAATAACATAGAAAGACAAGGTGGACGTGAAAGAAAAGATATCAACTAGAGATGTAATTTCTCTCAAGTGTATAACGTTCTAGGTAGACAAAATCATGATGATATATATCTACAAAGAGGGATGTACAATCAAATAGTTACAACATGAAGGAACAAGATATCCACAAGGAAGTCATAAATATACCAATAAGATATTTGCTTGAAAGCATAGCACTTGGCTAGATATGGTCTTATTGTATATAAATGAATTCCTAACGCATGAACATCAAAGACATCACAACTAGCAACATGAGATCATCGTTGAGATGCTTTGAGAAAGGAAACAAGTATCACAAGAAAGAATGAAATACATGCCATGATACAACCTACACAAGGTTGATGCAAGTAATGTGTGCATGTAGTAGATGATGATACTTATTACCGAGATACCATTGGAAGGATGTAGTAGATACCAATTGAAGGTAGATAGTAGTTCATTGATCATCCTAGCTTGACTCCAATATGCACATGGTGACAACACCTTCCTTGTGAGTGAGCCGAGCATCCAATGCATCTCCAACTGTTCCTATAAGAACAACACAAACTAAACGGTACCCAAACTCATCGGGACCAAATAGTTAGAAACACCAATACATAGGACAAACTCCACATAAATATGTGCATATAGATATGAAAATGAATATCATGCATCTCATCCAAATTGAGACTAGGTGGAGTTTCTCCCATATATTGAGTCAAAGAAAGAAAGCATGCCAAATAAAATACATGAAGAAAACATGCATGCTCAAGACTTCAAAACCCAAAACCAAAAGACAAAGAAATGCCAAGTGAAAAGGATACCAAATGAATAAAACATCACTTGGAGGATATCTATAAAAGATACATCAAGGAATGAGATATCCATTGATACACTCAAAATAAAAGATATCAAACTCCCAAAAGAGAGGATGGTTCCAAACAAACCAAGCTCTCTACAAAGTTTCATGATGGCACAAAGTACCAAAACGAAAACGGCTTTCCTTCCACCAACACACACTTGATAAGGATCACAAGAAGAGTGTTCTAAAGAAAATAGGATAGCTCCCCCACGAGTTGTGCATTATATAGGATTTGCATTTGAATACAAAATGCACAAGGTGGGATCACCACTTTCACTATATCTAGAAAGCACTAGACAAGAACGAGAAACAAACAAGATCCACAAGTGGTAGGGAAGACAAGGGAGTTGACACAAACCTTGGCAAGAGAAAAGGAAAATAAAAATAAAAGCCAATTAAAGATGATCAATAAATTCTACCACACATAAGTGAGTACCAATTGTCAAAAGACAAGAAGTATTTGGAAATAATTCCCGTGGTAGATAGCAAGGATATCCGACATCATCTTCACACCAAACACCAGCAAATTGCAACTTGTAGAGCTATCATGCCACCTAGGAACAAGATAATTTACAATATCAATTCTAGGTGACAATATCTCAAATGTACACATTTTCTAGGCTAGTAATACACACATAGCATATTACTCCCCCATAATGTGATACCAATTAAAGATAGACAAGAGGCAATTAAAAGTATCCAACAAGAGATAATTAATGGACAATTTCAATTTGAATTTCTCATGAGAGATATACCACCTAGAGACTAGATAATCTTGAAATATCAATACTAGATGGTATTACTCATGTACACACATTTATAGGATTGTGAGGTGCACAAAGCACATCACTCCCCCATAATGGGATATTCCATTAATCTCTCACAAGAGCCAACTAAGAAATAAACAAGATGCAAAAGGCTCAACACACAACACACATGTACATGATGTGCAAACCAACATGCACATACTTGATTTCTCAAGATAAGAAATTTGGAAGCACAACATATACAAGCACATGCAAGATACAAAACCACAACATGCTAAGGGACAAGTAACTTTTAATGTAAGCAATTTAAGCACGAAGTTACCGCAAGGAGGAACATTGGATATGATAGAAAGATAATCCGAATGACTTGGCTTGACACAATATGAATGATGAGGACCCTTAAATCTTCATAATGTAGCCAAGTCTCCAATGACCTCCAACAACACCTATTGATCAAGTTTGAGCTAGTTGGTCCCCAACCAAGTTGGGTCCTAAGAGGTTAGTCACAATAGGCTTGGCCACCCAAATGGTTCTTTTCTTGACACCACTTTGAGTACCAACAAACTTGGCAAACACATTGCCAACCTTATCCTTCCCAAGAGAATAGACATCATCAATAATAATTGGGTTGGATAAGTTACCACTAGTGCATGAAGAAGCGACGTGGCCTTTCTCACGACATAAGTAGCAACGTCTACTCTTCACTTTCTTCTCACTTGATTTCTCAACAAGAGAAGCATTAACTTGAGTCTTCTTGGGAAGTGGCCTTTCTTCAACTTGAGGTTGAGCATGATATTGAACTTGTGCCCTCTTCCCTTGTTGCTTGACACTAATGGCCTTCTTCTTCAATGGGCAAGATCTAACATGATGCCCTTCTACTTTGCACTTGAAGCAAACAATCTTGGCCGATTTCTTGACTTGTTCTTGGCCCTTCTTTTGTTCATCTTGGACTTCTTCTTCTTATTGGAGTTGAATCCAAGTCCACCTTTGTCATTGGGGATTTTTGCACACTCAAGATATTGTTGAGTGTGGATTTCCTTCATGACTCTTTTCCAAGTCTTTCTTCAAAGAAGTGACTTGGGCCTTGAGCTCTTTGATTTCCTCTACATGGTTAGTCTCAATACAAGTACTAGAGGAAGTATAAGCTTCATTGTTAGAGCAACAAGGCAAGGAAAGCAATTCATCACAAGATGTACCAACATTGTGAGTAGATGAATTACAAGGACTAGCACATATCAATATAGCATTTTACTAGAAGTAGTGCTAGTATCCACATGAGGCTCACTAGATGTTATCTTAGCAAGCATGGCCTCATGAGCTATCTTTAGCACATTATGGGATACTAGAAGATCGTCATGAGAGCTTGAGAGATTTTCATGGCTTTCTTCCAATTTCCCATAATTGCTAGATAGCAACTCAAGTTGAGCCCGTAGCTCAACATTCTCCTTCAAAATGGATGCTTCACAAGAGATAGAGTTAGTAGCACAAGCATCATCATCAGCAGCAAGAGGAGAAGACAACTTGGCAAGCTCTTTTGAATATGAAGCTTTAAGTTGAGCATGAGACTCGGTGATTTTGATGAGCTCACTCTTAATGACCCTTGAGCCATTTTCGAGGTGCTCAAAGTCCTCAAGGAGTTTAGCATGCACAACTTCAAGCTCCTCATTTTAGTTTCAAAATCATTGGCCACCTCAAGAGCTCTATCACGAGATTCCCTCACTCTAGATAATTCTAGAGCAAAAGTCTCCTCAAGAGATTCCTTGGTGGTTTGTTCAAGTTCAAGAGCTTGAGAGAGGTCCGCAATCTCATTAGCGTAATCACGCTCATGACGTTCCATTTTATCAATGGTGACCTCATGCTCCTCAAGACGAGATTCCAACTCATCAATATATTTCTTGCCCTCAATAGCAATAGACATGATTTCCATGAAGTTGGAACGAGCAATTTTATTCTTAAGAAGAGCTTTAAAAATCATTTCCCCCTTAATTTTTTAGGAGGCAACATCATCACTCTCTTCATCATAATCAACATCATCATCACTCTTGCCATCATCAATATCATCACAAGATATATTGGGATTCAAAGTGGGAGATACCTTTGAAGCCTTGGCCATAAGGCAAAATGCAGTAGATGATGATATAGGATCCCTTGAAGCACCATTCAAGACCACACCTTGTTCCATGGAGTGTTGGGTTTCATCTACATTGTTAGCACAACAACTCGAGGAAATACATGCATTTTTATCATGGCAACAAGATATAGCAAGCATATCATCATGAGATTTAGTCAAGCAATTTCTACATGATATGCAAGGACTATCAACACAAGCAAGTGAAACATTTGGAGTGCTCAAGTGCTAAGGCCCAAAGACGGAGCATTGCAATAATATAGTGATGAAGAATCATCCACAAAAGCACACTATCATCATTGCAATGACCGACACTACTCACCATATCATTACCTTGTGGCAAACCACATGTAGGTGAAGTAGAAGAAGTTGAGAAGACTATACGGCCGGAGGTGGAGGGAGAACAATCATCCCTACAAATCTTGGACACACCATATTTATCTTGAAGCTTCGTCCACAACTCATGAGCATCCCGAACGGCATGAGTTGAAATATAACTACATTGCTCAAAGCATCGAAAAGCACATTAGAAGCTTGAGCATTGAGATAAGAGTTTTTCTCATCCTCTAAAGATAACCTTTGGGGATCCTTTGGAGGAGAAAAACCCATATCTACAATTCGCTCTAAATTTGGGTCCATGGCCCTAAATAGATTAAGCATGCGAATTACCCAAACATCAAAATTTGTGCCATCGAAACTAAGAGTGTCAGAGAATCCTAAACCCCTAGTCGACATCTTTACTCTCTAGGCGGTTAAGCCCAACAAAGAGAGACGAGGCTCGATACCAATTGAAAGATCGTGGATGTCGCCTAGAAGGGGTGAATAGGTGCTTTTAAAATAATTACAGTTTAGGCTTGAACAAATGCGGAATAAACCTAGAGGTTAATTTGTCAAGCACAAAACCTACAACAACTAGGCTCACCTATGTGCACCAACAACTTATGCTAAGAAAGATAAACAACTAAGTGATAGCAAGATATATGACAAGAAACAATATGGCTATCACAAAGTAAAGTGCATAAGTAGAGGGCTCGGGTAAGAGATAACCGAGTGCAGCGGAGACGACGATGTATCCCGAAGTTCACACCCTTGCGGATGCTAATCTCCGTTTGGAGCCGTGTGGAGGCACAATGCTCCCCAAGAAACCACTAGGGCCACCGTAATCTCCTCACGCCCTCGCACAATGCAAGATGCCGTGATTCCACTAAGGAACCCTTGAGGGCGGTCACCGAACCCGTACAAATGGCAACCCTTGGGGGAGGTCACCGAACCCGTACACTTTGGCAACCCTTGGGGCGGTCACCGTGCAAACAAATCGCTCAGGCGATCTCCACAACCTAATTGGAGACCCCGACGCTTGTCCGCAGCTTTGCACCACAATGATTGAGCTCTGAACACCACCAACCGTCTAGGGCGCCCAAGCACCCAAGAGGAACAAGCTCAAGGGCACCAAGCACCCAAGAGTAATAAGCTTCTCAACTTGTAACTTCCACGTATCACCGTGGAGAACTCAAACCGATGCACCAAATACAATGGCAAGGGCACACGGAGTGCCAAGTCCTTCTCTCTCAAATCCCACGAAGCAACTAATGCTAGGGGTGGAAATGAGAGGAAGAACAAGAAGGAGAACACCAAGAACTCCAAGAACTAGATCCAAGGGGTTCCCCTCACATAGAGGAGAAAGTGATTGGTGGAAATGTGGATCTAGATCTCCCCTCTCTTTTCCCTCAAAAACTAGCAAGAATCCATGGAGGGATTGAGAGTTAGCAAGCTCGAAGAAGGTCAACAATGGGGGAAGAACACGAGCTCAAAGGATAAGGTTGAATGGGGAAGAAGACCCCTTTATAGGAGCTCCCGAATCCAACCGTTATGCTCACAGCCCATAGACCGAGCGGTAGTACCGCTTGACATCACGGTACTACCGCTTAGGGGTAGCGGTACTACTGCTAAGGGTAGCGGTACTACTGCTTATGAGCGGTACTAAAAATTACATCTGTGCCTACCACCGCTGGACTTGTGACGAAGTTTTTGGTCCCGGCGGAAGTAGCCACGGAAGTAGCCATGATAGTACTGCTCCAAGCGGTAGTACCGCTCCCAAGGGCGGTAGTAAAAATTACTTCCGCTCCTACCCATGGTAGTACCGCAGCCTTTTCAGAACACCAAAACTACCATAACTTCTGCATTCGGACTCCGAATTCGACGAAACCAAGTTTGTTGGAAAGCTTGGGACAAGGGCTAATACAATCTTGAGAGAAATAGCAATAATAAGAAAATGAGAAAAGTCCCAAAAGAAAATGGTGAGAACCCTTCCTCGGAAAAGACCGGTAAAACCTCCAACACCGAAAACATCATAGAAGACGCATGCAAACTCCGTTTTCGATGAACTCAAGCTTGTCATAAAGATGACCATAAGCTCTAAGACTCACAAAGAGAACCAAACAAGAACCAAGAAACATGATGCAAGGATGCAATGGTTTGAGCTCTCGACTTACGATACGATCAAGCTACTCACTTGAGAGCCCCCCTTGATAGTACGGCTATCGATCCTATAACCCGGTCTCCCAACTACCACCATGAGACCGGTAAAATAGAAAACCTATCAAGGGCAAACCTTTGCCTTGCACATGATCCACTTGAGCTAGATGATGACGATCTTGTCCTCCTCAAGATGGACCACCTTTCTTGATTGTGTTGGGTTGATGGAGACTAGATGATTGCTCCCCCATACTCCACTATGGGCGAGCCACTCTTCGGCACATCTTCACAAGTCCATTGACACCACAATGGATGGCAAGCTTCAAGCACTTGATCTCTTCGTGATGCTCCACTTGAACTTGCACACGGCAATCTTGATGACGATCACCACTTGATGTCATCCTTTCCATGGGTTGTATGATATCTTCCTCTTGACGCAAGCCCATGGACACATACCTAACCCCACATAGACTCTCACATAGACCGTGGGTTAGTACACAAAGTGCAATGGATAATGCTTACCATACCATGGGATCACTTGATCCCTCTCGGTACATCTTCTACGCTTTGTGAGTTGATCAACTTGATTCACTCTTGACTTAGTATTGATCAACCTTGAATCATTCCAACTCTATTCGTTTGGATGATGTCTTGAAGGTAAACATGAATGATCACACAATCTTCTTCTTCAAGACATGCTTGCAATAAGCTCAACACTCACATGACCAATCTTTGGATAATTCCTTAATAGCACCTTGGTCAACACATAAACTCCTTGAAACCAACACATGGACTTCAAGAAATGCCTATGGACAAATCCTTCAAATATAACTCAATGCAACCATTAGTCCATAGAGAATGTCACCAATTAGCAAAACCACACATGGGGGCACCGCATGTCCTTTCAATTAGGTTATCTATTTAGTTATGAATTTAGCTAGGTTTCAAAATTTGAACTGGACATGTGATATGTGCAAATTTGAACTGGACATGTGATATGTGCATATGTCATGTTTTGGACATGTCATGTTTGGAAAATGATCCGAGTGGCCTATGTTACGCCGAATGTTGATTCATTTCCGTTCCGGTGAATTTCAGCGCCGATATGTCCATTTTTAGCAAAGGTCATGCCGAAATTTCCCGTGAATAAAGGCATGATTTTGTGCTACATAGTTGGCATATCGAGTCTTTGGCACATAGATTTCTTTTTATGTCATTTCTCATTTATTTATACTTTTAGAAATAAATGAGGACATAATCATAGGAAACATGTCGAACAACGAAGAAACTGGGCCTTCTGACCAAGATGCAGACGAGATGGATTATGAGGGTGAACAAGAGTACCTCGACTATTTGACTGCTAAGCAAGGTTTGCAGGTCGGCCTCGACGATGGTACTGACGCCGACATCGACACCGACGGCGCCGGCACCGATGGCGGCACCGAGACCGATGGGGAAGGTACCGGCAGGGTAGGTACCGGCCCCGATGCCGCTACCGAGAAGAGGAAGCATAAGAAGCAGAGGATACGAAAACCTAACAAACTAGGGATTGGACGACTTGTGATCACAAAGATGGCACACAGCAAGTTTGAGCCGTTAGAGCCGGAAGAACCTCGCAAGTGCTATGGGAACCAAGTAGGATGCATCCTACGGGAATGCGCGGGCATCAACGACGATGACTTAAGGAGTAAAGAACATTTGAGCAGTTGCTCCTAACAAAGTTGCACAAGAGATTCAAGTTCCCTGACCGGGATGATAACATAGAACAACCGTGGGATGATCCGAAGATGAAAAAGATTAACAATCACGCCATGGGCATGTTCAGCAATGATTTGGCCTCCTGGAAACGAGGGTGAAACGAGCTATTGAGGCTGATGAACCCCTTTCCAAGATTCTGGAGGAAAATCCGACACTTACAGAAGAGGAGTTCGAAAAGTTCAAGGACACTTGCGCTACCGAGGCAGCCAAGGCTAAGGCTGCGAAAGTCAAGAGCCTTCAAAGAAAGGAACACGGAAGCATCGCCTCGGAAGCCGTGGCTACCTCGGTAAAAGGCCCATATGGGATAAGGAGGACGCGGAACGTGAAGCCGCTGGTCTCCTGCACCCTTCGCTGAAAGTTCACCAACCCCTTGGAGCATGACTTCATCAGGCCCGCTACAAGTGGGACAAGGAGAAAAGGTTTTTACACGGACAAGATCACGAGGAAATTGATTAGACTACTGGAGAAGCAACACCAGCTTGCAGCCGAAAGCCCTACTTCTCCGATGAGGCCCAAGTGGGACACCCCTCTCAACCGGGCCTTGAACGAACTTAAGGGACTCCCTTTGGATCAGCGGCCGCAATATGGTCATGTGCACGGCACTGGAGACGGCGCCACGTGGAAGGTGTTTTATAACGAGGGCCCGGAGGCCTAGAAGCTGAAAACGAAGTTTAGTCAGGCAGACATCGACGCGAAGGTGAAGCTTGCGGTCGAGAAAAAAGCAGCTAAGGACGCGAAAAAAGCAGCCGAGGACAAATATGAGTTGCTACAAAGCGGTCAATGCACCAGAATCGTCTGCGAAATGATTTCGCTACTAACTTGGTTCCAGTTATCATCAATCGGGCGAAGGAAAATCGAGACAAGGCGGTACATGATTTCCCGATGCCCGGTTTACGTCGAGCAACTCCATGAACAACAACACCATCGCACCATCACTTGCTCACGCAACCGGGCCTCCTCTCGCAGCCGCTCCCGATCATAGCAGCCCATCCTCAGTCTCAGGCGCGCTAGGTGGGCCTTCGTCTTTGGCTGAGCTCGACGTCGTCACGGTAATTACGTGTCGCACCAACATATAATATTCCATTTTTGTTGCCTTTCGGTTGTTTTACGCCACAGACATATGTGTTTGCGGTGAAAAAAACCCGTGCACCATACTCTACTTGATCAAAGGCGGAAAGGTGGACGTGGGAAAGGGTGATAATGGACCCCTCTCAACGCCGTTCCACAACTAGCCGATCCCGATGGGCACTTCAGGTTAGCTTGACCGGTGTGAAATCGGGGCACGAGGATTTGCCTCCTCCAGTACAGCATGTGGGAGCGGACGACGAGACCCCGCCGCGGATTGGAAGCTGCAAGAATTGGGTGCTGCTATGGCCGAACAATCTTATTCATCTGGAGCCGGCCGAGAGCACACCAATAACTACCACACATCAACAAGCATGTGCAAAGACCACCACCCCGCCTACGCAATTACCAGCTCCTGTAGTGCCGGGTGAAAGCGGCGGACCACATGATGAAGGGGGTGCAATAGTTATGGCTGATGTAATTTCTCCTGTAGAACAGAGAATGGATGATGAGACGGAGGTCGACCCTATGGATTACCTCAATACAAACGCCAGCGTATGACTGTGACATAGATATGATGAGTCAACCATATGACGAATCGGGCTATCGACTTGCTAATGAGGATATGGATGATATGCCGGGCAGGGTAAATGCGATGGATTGCAAAAGTCTCTCTTCATGAAATCCTCACAAGACACGCTTGAAGATGCCGCCTCAACACAGGCTCAACTAGCCGGGCGCGAGGGTCATACAAGATGCTTAGCCCGGGAACAACTGGGGCGGGGGTTAAGGAAGGGTCTGGAAGGTGTGCCCAAGAAAAGGAGAGGAAAAGATCGGGAAGGTAACTGCCTCCAAACAAGCCAGAGCACATAGCAGCAGACGATGCATTACGAAGAGCGTGTACCCGTGAAAAGTGCGGTCATGTTCCATCTCACGGCGCGAGCCCATGCTACCGCTTGAAACCATTTGGAGGCACTATCGAGGATCTCGTGGAGACTGCATGCGACCATGTGCTGTCGACTGAGAAAAGCCTACTAGCCTCGAAGGATCCAGGATATCTGACATACGCGGCTCGTGTGCCTGAGGGGAAGTGCTACATCGACACACGGCCCGCGGAGGTGTTCTTCCTGCGGTTTGACCATATCTTTGAGATGTTTCTGACAAGGCGGCTTGATTTTACAATCGTCCGCCTTTTTGCGCTACATATGAGCTCCGTCATGAAGAGTGAAGAAGTCTCGCAAATCTGTGTGGCGGATTCGTACTACATGCACGAGTCTTTCTTGAGTCTCGGCGACTTTGAGCGTGAAACTGCTAGGGAGTACCTCCAAAACTTCATGGTATAGAATAAGGACCGGAAATTGTCCTCGTGCCTTATCATCCAAAGTAAGTCAGTTCGGACAACCCTTTCGTACATTTCAATCATTCCTTCTCTCTCATATGGGGAATAATTTGAGGTGTCTTTTCCCGCAGCAACGGGCACGCCGTCCTTATCATTCTTTACCCGCAAGTCTCCCACGCCGTGTATTTTGACCCTTCCAGAGACTACGAGAAAAAGGACTACACGCACATAATGAATATTCTAGATGATGCTCTCCAAGGCTTCAGCATTAGAGGTGGCCACGTGCAGATCAAGAAACAAATGAACAAGAAGATGTGTTTCTCGCATAAAACTAACTTCTCCTGCATCCATGTCCCAAAATCAAGCAAGAAGGATGGATTCTACATCGTCCATCTCATGATTCAGTTCAACAGATCACCAAAAGCTTCGCATTAACAGCAGAAATGATGATCGTATCCACAAGTGGCTAGAATCTCATGGAGAAGCGGATTATAAACTTAGAGATGACTTCTTTCGCATCCAAAGCGACATTGCGGCGATCATCATGAAAGAAGTCGTCGATGAAGAAGGGATGTTCCACCACGGCCCTATATCGCGGTGACGTCCGAACTCGCATAGGCATGCAACTTCTAGACCTCACGTCGTTCAAGAAGCTAGGGTTCGTCCTCGATGATATGGAAGGATGGAACTTCTAGTGATTTATGATGCCGATGGTGATGATATGTGTCGGTTGAACTTGTATACTTTTTGTAGCGATGAAACTTTGTGATGTCCACGGTCCATGCCGAACTTGCGTAATGCTACTTTGTTAGTTTGCGTATGATGACCTGCGTACCTCTAGTTAATTAATTTGCGTACTGTATGTTGCATCTAGTTGCTAACCCTTTCTTTTTCGGTGTTGCTCTGGTATATTTTGTTGCATATATATGATTGTACATCCTCTTCATGAACATGCATCTCTAACAGGTACCTAGTTTCTTGATGGCGAGATGGAATTGCTATGTCGTGTACAAAGGGAAGGTTCGGGGTGTACAACGAGTGGCATGAGTGTCGGCGCCAAGTGAATGGGTTCACAGGCGCCAGCCATAAAAACTTCAAAAGCAGACAAGAAGGAGAAGCTAGTTACTTGAGGTTCACGCTAAGCCGAGAGAGGACTCATAACCGCCACCTTATGTATTGCATAGTTCCGCTCTCACTCATAGTGATAGCACTTCTTGCGATATACCTTTGTTTAGATGGATGACGTTGTTGTAGTTGCAAGTATTCGAGACTTGCATGTATCGCTATTTTCGAGATGATGACAAGATATCACTTTGTGTTGGATGATGATTATGATGAGACTATTTGTATGTACATGCTATGATTACATTTGTGGTCTCGCAGGCATTTGTATGTGTATCATGATGACATTTCTATGTGCTAAAGATTCTTCTATAAAGCCTGTTCAAATACAAAACAAATATGCCAAAAAAAACAAAAAAACCTACTTAAATTAGCAGTAGCGAGTGTATAAAAGTTAGCAGCAGCGCCGCGATAGCAGTAGCGCGTCAAGGTAAAGCGCGCTGGAGCTACTAGCAGTAGCGAGCTTCCGCAAACAGCGCTGCTGCTACACTTGTGTAGCAGTAGCGCCGGTGAGCACGCGCTACTGCTATCTGTTAGCTGTAGCGCCTTATTAGTAGCGCCTATCCCCGCGCTACTGATACATCTAAAACCCGCGCTGCTGCTAGCCTTTTCCCTAGTAGTGTAATGGCGCACCAAATGTGCGCCATTACTATTTATTATTAGTGGCGTGTTAATAGTGGCGCACCTATAGTGCGTCATTAATTGCAAAAACTGGTGCACCACTAATAGCCTTTTTCTAGTAGTGAAAGGAGAGATTTTTAGGAGGTACGCTATCTTGTTTTGTTATTATAGTGCCAAAAAACGTTTTACATTATGGGACGGTGGGAGAATTTATTTGGCATGTATCACAACAGAGTCGGTTGCCCCATGTATCATATTTACAGTACATGTGAGTGAGTGAGTCGGTAACTTCATGCTTCATGAGAGGGCATGTGTATGAACCATATTGGGCCTAATAATCAAAGCTAACCATAGTTCGACTGATGGTCCTAGGCATTGAGCTATCTTGTGGCCAGTGAAACTGAAACACGAGAAAGTAAGAGTTTCCAGGCTTCCTTGAAACGGTCATGCATGCCGTCTCAGTCTACTAATTGCATATACTTCACGCGATGCATGTTTAGTTGCACCTTGCCACAAATATAAAATCAAATTCACAACAGGAAATTTGGGAAATGTACTACCATATAATACCACCCTGACATGGAGTTTATTACAGCCTAAATATAACATATTTTTTGCCAGAAAATATGCCATCTTTAGCTATTTATAGCATCTTCTTATTCATCAAAAAATATCTGCGGTGAGAATATGCCATCACGGATTCGCTTAACCACCATTTCTTGCTCATCATTCTTCTTTGGAAATTTTGAAGGATGAGGTGGTGTATCAAGGGCATCACAATATTTGCATTGCTCGACTCCTTTCAGAACTACCTCTGCATGTTGGGGGCTCGCTCTAGAATGGATCTTATTAACATAAATTGATGTTGTAGTGAGCTAAAGCCAATAAATTCTAGCTCTTTCAAAACCGAGTTCTTGGAGCCACCGAAGTGCATTTCCCAGTGAGGAGTCTTTCTTTCAGGGTACCATCGTCTGATTTTTTTCATCCAAATTACATGTATGTTCCCATATCTGTATTTGTGTGACCAATTCAATACATATGTAAGCTTTAAATCATTTTCCATTGAAGTGAAAAACTATAGTAAGCAATGTTGAGAAGGAAACAAAATTAATATAATTAAGGAAGGAAATATTGAAAAAAATACATCACCTCAATATGTAATATTTCGATACATGGTGCCGCCACAAGAAAAGCTATCATCCATAAAAGGTCAAATTCAGCAAAGATGCCACACACGGACAGCTTCCTTAGCTTATTGAATGCAGGAAGGAGTTGCTTCATTTCAGGTTCAATCCAAATCTGATCAGAAGATTAAAAAGTAAGTATAATTCTCAAGCACAGTATTGAGATTATCAAATAGTAACTTGTACTATGTTGATTCTCCATCATATAGATAAACACATATACAATGTATCTCTGAAAGATGTAAAAACATGAACACAAAATGGAAGGAATATATATACGTAGCAGAAACAAACTACAACTTACGTTTTCGCCCATGAAATCCAGTGTGAGAGTATGTATGCAAGTGGTTCCACGTAGAAGCTCGCTTAATTTCAATTCACGTTGACTAAATGCCGCATCATATAAGAATTCTAGTTCCCTAAGAGATGGATAAAATCAAAGGCCAAAGGAACATTGTGAGATACCCAAGTGTCCCATCTGAGCTTCTCCAATTTTGGAAGGCAGACCAACTCAAGTCTCTCAAAACGACAATTGGTGAGTTCTAGAACACAGAGTTTTGAGTTTGGTGCATCAAATGTAAACAGAGAGTGATCACCAGTATCACACCGAGAGAGGCATAGATGCTTAAGTTGCTTGCAGGACTCAAACAACAGATGGTGCATATCCAATTTGTCAATGCGTACATTGTATAGAGAGAGAGTCTTGTGAGGCAATGGAGCACAATAGGGTAGATACTGAAGAAATTATCTATATTTTGGGCTCGTTGTAGCATATCCTCCTCCTCAAAATTTGACTCCCAAAGATTTATCTTATCAAGAATGGCGAGATCCAATTCTTTCAACAAACCACTCTCTACTGTGTCACTTACCAGTGGGCCGACTTCGCACAAGAAAGTGTTGATTGGGTAGATCTTAAGGTGCAGAGTAAAGATGCTGGTTTCTCTATGCTGGTTAACCAAGAACCTCCGGGTTGCTTTGGTTAGAGAGGCCATTGCTTCCTCCATATCCTTCGCCTCGATAGGGTTTTGGCCTGGAACTGGTAGGAATTCTTTGGCATTAATGCTGATCTCGGGCAGCAACCAAGGAAGGCGCCTCCACTGTGTAGACAGTACACTTGTCCGTGCAGCAGTGCGTGCATCGACTCTCGCCAAGATGGACAGTAAAATATCATCTGTCAGCATGCTCAGTCTATCTTCCTCTTTTGGTTGCTGCGAAATTATGAATCTATTTAGTTACTGAATTCTTGTATTCATCAATTCAGAAGTAGTTCTCTGTTCAAAATAATAATAATTCAAAAGTAGTTCTTTTTTGCGGGGGAATTCAAAAGTAGTTCAAAGCACTAACTGCGCAAAACAGAGGAGGACAAAAGATTATCCGTGTGAGAAGAATTGGTTGCATCTAGATACAAGAACAACACATGCTTTTTAGAGGATAAATATTTGTATAAATAAGAAATTCAATGGGCTTGTATGACAAATTATGAACAAGAGAGGCTGGATGAACAACTGGTAATAGCCAAAAAGGAGAGGCGGCCATGCTTATATTTTCGCCTTGGAGAATCCAGGGCGGCCGTTGCACCTTATAATCTTAGGAGTGACTCCCCCAGAAGCCATATTTGCAGCGTTGCCGATTATCCAGAACCAAATTGAACAGTGGAACAATCCTAGCACGATGGGTCAGCGGTGGCAGAGAAATCTCATCCAAAGCTGTCGTCATCTAGGACTAGAATTAGTTCACCATCAGCCTACTCCTAGGGCTTGTTTGTGTTCGAGAATTCGAGTACCTGATCGATCATGGTGTGGAGGAGGTCGAGCGGTGCTATGGGGCTTAGAGCATTACTAGTAGAACCCTCAAACCCTCAAATCCTTAAAGCAGTTTTAAGGGTTGAGAAGTGCCACTTTTTGACACTTTTAAGGGTTAAAAAACAGAGGCAAATACTAGAACCCTCAAACCCAACCCTTATAACGGAATATTCCGTCGAGCACCTCGGGCATTCCGTCGAGCACCTCGTGCACGACGGGCGGAGGGTCGGCGATTGGGGGCGCGGGCGCGGTCTTCGTCCGGGAGGTGGTCCTCTTCACGACCGGGGTCCCTCCCGCGGCGAGCTTGGCCACCGCAGCACCCTTCGGCCCAACCGACGACGTCTTCCGACGGCGCTTGGTGGTGGGCGGCTGCGGCGGGGCGAGGAAGGAGGCGGGGCCAGGGCGATCAAGCTGCAGAGGAACGAGCAGCGTCTTTGGCAGCCGCCGCTTAAGCGCCGAGGGCGTGGGTGGCGGCCACCACCGACGCGTGACCTGCGCTGGCTCGGGACGGGCGGCTGCTTTGGCCGACGTGGGCGTCATGAGGCGGCGATTGGGGCGGGCGACGGGCGGGAGCAAGGGAGGAGGCGGGCGTGAGGACGGGCGGGCGGCGGCTCCATGGCCAGCGGCCCGGCGATTGGGGGCGGGGCGACGGCGGGGGGCAAGGGAGGAGGCGGCGATTTAACCTGATTTTTCCCTCCTGGCACCAAGAACGGACAAATAGAGGTTGGGGTTGTTTCCCCTCTCCAACCCTCACTTTTAGAGGCTGGGAGAGCGACCCGGGCTCTAACCCTTAAAATTGTTTACAGGTTTAGGGGTTAAAGGGTTCTAGTCTTTGCGTTTTTTTCGTCTCAACCCGTAAAAAAGCGGTTATTTTTTAGGGTTTGAGGGTTTGAGGGTACTACTAGACATGCTTTTAGGGGTTTGGTGGGTGAATTGCGTCTTGTAGGCGAGGAGGTCGCCGGACAAAGCGGCGGCACGTGGGTACGCGGGGTGGAGGAGGACGCCTTGGGCGCTGGAGCAGAGTCGATCGGCGAATAAGGCTTGTCATAATGGGGAGGAACTTAGGAGTAACATCACACACTCCAATACAACTTTGCTTGTGTGGCACATATTTAATAAAGAGAGAGGTGCTTGTGGAGGTAGTAACATAGTCTAGGGAAGTGTGTAAGTTACTACCTTATGTTCTTGCCCATTGTGACCAGCCTAACAACCGAGGTGCTCCCTGACACGCGGGCCCAATTATTTAATGATGGTATTTTAATCTCCCGGGGAGTGTAAACATGAAAAGCTCTGTACTTGTAGTTCCAATGTTCCATACATGTTTTGATATACTAGCAAGCATGCCCGTGCGTTGTAACGGGAGAAAAAAAGTTATAATCTCCAATGCCGTGATCATATTTTGATGCATCACCGAGATATAGTATCACTCTCAATTCCGTGAAATCATGAACATTTTTTTAAACACGTGACCATATTAGAAATCGTGAATATTTTTCTAATTCATGGACACTTTTATGATTTTTTGAAAATTTAAAATCAAGAACATTTTGTGAATTCATGAACATTTATACTATTTGCAAACAATTTTCTTTTTGACAATTTACTTGCATCGGCGAACATTTCTAGAATGGACGAACATTGTTTTGAAAATTGGTGGAATAATTTTTTAAATTCACGAATAATTTTTTGATTTAACGAATATTTTTTTAAATGCATGGTCACTTTTTGAAACAGCAAGCATTTTATGAATGAATAAACTATTTTGTATTTTTTCAATTTTTAGCATATTTTTTCATTCATGAACATTTTTTGAATTGGAGAAAATTTCTTCAACATTTTTTAATACACAAGATTTCCAAAAAAATCGTAAACATTTATTGATTTCCTGAAAAGTTGTTTTCAAAATTTCTACATTTTTTTAATAAGCAAACATGTTTCCATAAAATCTCAAATATTTTTTGAATGTACAATCATTATATGATTTACTAAACCATTTACTTCGAAATTATCATTTTCTTTTTATTTTTGAAAAAACATTAAGTCCCGAATTATTTAAAGTAGAGTAGAAAAAACGAAAATGAAAAAAGTTAAAATTAAAAAATTAAAAACAGGTCACACGGTCATGGCCTGGGCCAAACGGGCGTGCTGCGTCTTTTTCCAGCGTGCAAAGGCGTAGTATAGGAGGTCACCACTATATGGGCCGGCCAGACGGGGGTTTCTTTTGTGTGAAATGTTTTTTTATCACTTATAGGTGGTATTGGTGGGTAATCCTATATACTCCCTCTGGAAACTAATATAAGAGCGTTTAGATCACTACTTTAGTATTATAAACGCTCTTATATTAGTTTACGAAGGGAGTACTTAAGAAGTTCATCCCCACTAACTCAATTTCTTCACATGCAAGCTATCCACATCATCAAGCCTATCCACATCATCAGTAACACTGCTACATCATCATCAGCAATTGTAAAGTGCATAATACCACGTCATTCGTTCGGTTACCAGCGTACGTAATTAATGGGTGGAAGATGAGCCATCTCTTTGTTTCCAGCATAAACCAAGCGGCAAACCCCTCTCTCTGAAATCTCAACCGACCGACTGCTCCCCCTCCCACCCGACCCACAAAAAGGACATCAGTTTTCTCCCCGGCAGCTGAGAGCCGATCTCTGCATCGGGGCACTCGGCACAACAGCTGGCCTTGCGACTCTTTGGGATTTATGTTCCCTTGATGGTGTGGTGCCTTGCATCGTCGAGACGGCCGCCGCGATGCCAGGCCAGTTGGTTCCACCAGAATCAGATCGGCCGATGTTGAGATTGGGCTCTGGACATGGCTTCCTTTTCAGCCTCACTGGTGCAGCGCCGAGCAGGTCGAGAGTATCTGGTGCTACCAAAACTTAGGTGCTACCGTGATACGGGCTTTTGGGCCGTCGGATTCTCAGATCGGACGGCTCCTAGTAACTCAGCAACATTTGCAGAAAAGCCTATTAAGAGTCTAAAAATTACGCATAGGTCGAGCAGATCCAACAACTCCTAGATGCCATCCGATCCGAGAATCCAACGGCCCAGAAGCCCGTATCACGGTAGCACCTAAGTTTTGGTAACACCAAATACTCTCCCGGTCCTCAGATCCGTGATCCGTCGACAAGAGGAGCAGGTGCACACGACCCGAGGGTGCCGCTACCCTACAACCTACAAGTGCCCAACCCCGTCGTGTGATGGCCTCAAGAACAACAGCGGATACAAGACGTGAATCGGAAGAAATTCGGGATGAGTTACAGAGAGAAGACGTGAGGGTGAGGGTGAGAGTCCAGATTTATTTCAGTACTTTTATTCGATTCTGATAACACAGAGTCCAGTTTCTCTTTGTTTACAATACTACACACTTTTCCATCTACTCCCTCCGTTCCTAAATATAAGTCTTTGTAGAGATTCCACTAGAAACTACATACGGAGCAAAATGAGTGAATCTACACTCTAAAATGCGTCTATATACATCCGTATGTGGCTCATAGTGAAATCTCTACAAAAACTTATATTTAGGAACGGAGAGAGTATCATGTAGGGTCTTGAGGCGATGATGGTAACGCCACTGCTGTGTGCACTATGCACTAACGGCACGACCTCTAGCGCCAACAGATCTACCTACCTGCCCATGAGGACCGAAGCTTGTACTTCTAGTGTTGGCTGATTGGATCATATATATTGAATCAATATAGAAATATAATTAATGTATCCCTCTCGAGGTTTCTAGAAATCCATTTTGATGAGTGATCCATTGGTTTCAATTCAAATATAATTATTTGTTATTGTCCTTCAATGAGTTTCTATTCTTTAAATTTATTTTTGTATGAGTTTTCTATTGAATTTAGTAATTGTTTCTCTCTTATTTTTGTTCAAGCTTAGTATGCTTGATAACGTAAGACTGTTTCTCTTTTTTGTAGTAGCTAGTTAGAATATTTTTCAGCTAGCTACCACAATATTTATCCCCTCCCTCTTTCAGATTTTGTCAAATAGATCCAGCAAATTTTCAGACTTTATGATACCTTTTTTTTTTATGATAGTAAGTCGACTATAGCAGTTGTGTTGCAGTGCTAAATTATACTTATTCATGTACAGAATATAAACAAATGTAATAGTACTCATTTTATTGTTATGTGATGCTGCAAAGCTATAAATGTTATATCGCAATGTTGTCCAGATTGTAACAACTTAAGTGAACATCTAGATGGTTGAGATAATGTTACAAAACTGAAATCTTTTAGCCTAATCTCAAGTATGGATAGGAAAGGTTAATTGTTATTCGTCACAAAAAAAATAAGGTGTCTTGATTGTTTTCCCCTCAATTGTCAAAACAACATTTGATGTTTGTTCTGATAATGCATACACGATGAGTGCCTTTTAGTACATTATTTGTTATCACATGCATATAATATAGCTGATATTCTTTTCCTTAAGAATTCATTGCTTCCAATTCCACCGCAACGCGCGGGGTATCTTCTAGTATGTACAACTTTAGGGACAATTCATTGCTTCCAATTCCGCCGCAACGCGCGGGGTATCTTCTAGCATGTACAACTTTAGGGACAATTTACATGACCTACCGCAAGAAGCAATAGCTCATTTATTATTAGGTACAGATAATTCAAAATAATTATATGATCTTCTAGGCCACAAATCAAATAGCTTAGGTATTAGCCTCCATTTTTTTTATGCATATAAGATTTGTCAAAAGTCAAACTTATTTAAGTTTGATTAAATATATATTAAAAAAATACCAACATGTACTCTCTCCGGTCATTTATACTCTGCATATATGAATTGTCTGAAGTTAAACTTACGTAAAGATTGACAATATTTATATGAAAAAATAGCAACATCTACTATACTAAAGTTATACAATATGAAAATTAAATTTGTGGCACATTTAATGATATTGATTTTGTATTGTGAATATTGATATTTTTATATAAAGTTGGTCAAACTTAACAAAGTTTGACTTAATATAATCCTATGTACAGAGTAAAAAAGACAGGGAGTAAAATACTATACAATACAAAAGTTAATTTCATGATGCATCTAATGATATTTGATTTTTCCCTGCAAAAATAATATGATATTGATTTTGTATTGTGAATGTTGATATTTTTTTTATAAAGTTGGTCAAACTTCATGAGGTTTAAATAATATGATATTTTTTTTAAAGTTGGTCAAACTTCACGAGGTTTGACATTTTATACGCAGAGAGTACTTGTGAAGTGCTATTATTTGGGTAAATCACTCCCTCAAGACCAAATTGATAGAGTATGATGTGGCACGTGCAACATAACATAAGAGCGAGAGGATGGCTGCCGGCAGTAATGCATACGCTTGAAAGCCTGAAACGACGATGACACGCTGGGCAAGGGACACGACGATGACAGCCTAAAAAAATGTCCACGAAGGAGCCCGGCTTGCAGTCCCCCGGCATGTATTCCACCAGCGGCGTGCATAAACCATTTCGGGACGGAGGTTGTAAAATATAAGGCAACAGAAGCAAGAGCTTTCCACAAGCAAACTAAGCAAAGCAAGTCACAGCACCAATGAAATGCGTAGCACGAAAGAAACGGCCAGCATAATAATCACCACATAACCGCCCAGACGTTATAAGCTACAGCAGTAGCAGCTGACAGGTTCACTTGAAAAAGTGCACAAACGGTTCACAGTAGCAAAGGGCGTCTTTCTTGTTTTCGGGTCGGGAATGCTAGAAACTAAGCGAGTTCGTTCCTCTCAAAAGTACTCTTCTTCCATGTAGACAAGACTGGCGGCAGCCGCAACATGCGTTACAGGAGACGGTCTCATTTCTTGTTGTTGTTGTTCAACATCTTGAGCGACTGGAGCCCAAGCAGCAGGTCGCCCGAAGTCGAGAACACCTTGTTGTTGGAGGCTGCGATGGTGTGGGCGATCTCCCTGGCGGCTTCAATCTGCCTGAGCGCCACGAAAGCAGGGTTGTTGGCGATGGCATTACCAATCAGCTCTGCACTCTTTGCCTCTCCCTGTTCAGATACACAAAGGTGCATCAGCGTTCGAATCAGGTGCTCTAAAATTAAACAAGTAAAATGTACAACTAGTGTTAGGCAAGTGCTACAAAACTCAGCAATTGTAAAGAAAAGAAATGTACAGAGCTATGAACACTAGCAGTATGCCTATACTAACTACCACTGGAAGTGACACTGGAACATAGAAAATGGTTAGTCTGAAACTAAATTCAGTCATATGAACATACCACCACTGGAAGTCTGATACTAAATTCAGTCATATGAACATAGCACTGGAAGTCTGAAACTATGTTCAGTCTACGAGCATAGCACTGGAAGTCTGAAACTATATTCAGTCCTATGAACATAGCAATGGAAGTCTGAAACTATATTCAGACATATGAACATAGCACTGGAAGTAGTACTATGAACATAGCACTTGGAAGTCTGAAACTATATTCAGTACTATGAACATAGCACTGGAAGTCTGAAACAATGTTCGGTCATACAAACATGCCACTGGAAGTCTAAAACTAAACTATGGACATAGCAATCCAATCATCATATGAAATGTACAAATTTACTAGTCAGGAGCAAGTGCTCCCAAACTCAGCAAATGCAGGGAGATATATGAAGACTTAAACAACACTAGCAATATGCCTCTACTAACTACCACTGGAAGTCTGAAAATAGGTGAAGCCATATGGAAACCATGTACCATGAACTTAACAAATGGAATGTACATTTCTACCAGTGTTTGGTTCAAATGCGCTACCAGTGTTTGGCTCAAATGCGCTACCAAAACTCAACAAGTGTAAAGAAATATATGATGAAGCTATGAAGACATAAAGAACACTGGCAATATGCCTCTAGTAACTATGATTGAAACCGTAAACAGGATAAGTAGGTTTAGTAGTGTTCAAGAGAAATATCTAGTCCCTGTTTTGCTTACCTGTGCCCTGATAATTGCACTCTTCTTGTCTTGCTCAGCCTTCTCAACAATGAACTTGGCACGCTCAGCTTCCTGAGCAGCAACCTGTTTGGCTTCAATGGCATGGGTGAACTCTTTACCAAAGCTGAGACTGGTAATGGACACATCATCCAGAGCGATGTTAAAGTTCTTCGCCCTCTCTGTCAGAATCTTCCTGATCTCCCTGCTCACAGCCTGCCATTACATGAAGGATAAGTCAGTAACATATTCCAAGTAAGACCAGCTATTATTTCCTATGGCATGGAAAACATGTACACACAGCAAACATGGTGAAGCTGTACCTCTCTCTGTGTGATTAGCTGACTGGCATTGTACTGGGCAACCACAGCTTTGAGGGTTTCATGAATGATTGAAGGCAATACTCTCTCATTATAGTTCTCCCCCAGGGTCCTGTACATAGTTGGTAGTCTCTCTGGCATAGGTCGTGTCAGAACACGAAGACCAATTCTCACCTGTCCAAATTATCAAGCAGTGTCATATATATGCAAGGAGCTGCAGTGTAAATGCTACTTCTGAAAATAAGTGCATGGCCACTACCAAATTCACATAGTCAGAATGATATAACTTGTTCAGCGTCAGCTAATCGTCTTAAATCATCATGGTAACATATAATCATGAAGCAAAAAAGTACTTGTGACTGCTGTTAACAGATTCAAAGCGAATGGGTTGAAATGCTTATTCACAGGCAATATATAATGGCGACCACTGCTAACAGATTAAAAGCAAAAGAGCTTATATGCATATTCACAGAGCAGTAGACACTAGAGAGTCATAGGCTACAATGATGATGGATTTCATAGATCAACTGACATGGGTTGCATTAAGATCCAAATGAATCAACAAACATTGACTCCATCGATGCCAGCTATTCCATAACAGCTGTTGTCACGGTAACTGGAGACTCGGAAATGATAATGGCAAACACCTGACATGTACCAGATTCCACCCACCTATCCAAATTGGTACAAAGTTCAGATGTGCTCAATCCCCTTGCAGGCTACAGTTACAGAATATCCTCAGAAATGACAATGCCAGAACCGTTTTACATGTACCAGACTAGGTCCAAATTGCTAGCCAATCACTTCACATGAGCAGAGTATCAACAAATATCTACAAATAAGACTCGTACAGGCTACACTTCCAGAATGTCAACAAATATGAACAACATGGCCACCTAAAATCAGACCCCTTGGTCGGTCCCAGGCATGGATTCTCACACGCAGGTAAACAGTAAATCAGGAATCTGTGCTAGGTGCGGAGGGATCGAGAGAGGAGAAAGTTACCATCTGGAGATCCCGGCTCCCGGAGGTGCTCTCGACGAGGTTGGGTCGCGCGCGGACGTCGTAGATGATGGGCCTCTCGAACCACGGGATGACGATGTGAGTCCCCTCGGGGTAGACCTGCAGGGAGCAGACCCAGAAATCAGGGGGCCGACAAATCGCCCAAAAAAAAACCGCGGCGCGCGTCGCCGGCGCGGCGGCCGAGATCCGCGGATCCGCGGGAGGGGAGGGGGCGGCGGCTACCTTGTCCTTGATCCCCTCGAGGCGGTTGAAGACGATGGCCCGGTGGCCTCCCTCGACGTTGTAGAGGGTCTTGTTGCCGAGGTAGAGCGCGGCGCCACCCAGCAGCCCGAGCTTGACCAGCGCGCCCGCGCCCGCCGGCGCGCTCGGCATCCTGGCGCCCTTGAAGTTCATCTCGCTCGCCGGCGGCGAAGGCGGAGGCCGGGGTTTAGCTAGGGTTTACTCGGCCGATTTGGGGGAGAATGGGATGCGGGGGAGGAGGCGGGCGGAGGGTGGGGAATAGGGGGAGGGGGAGGAGGAGGGTGGGGGTGTTAAGTGGGCCGGGCCGGTGGATCGGGGCCGTCGGATCTCGGACGGACGGCGCGGATGCGGCGGCAGGGCGCGTTTCTTTCCTCTGCTGCAAGAAAGGGGAATGGAGGTGCTGCCTTCCGGCCCAAGATGGTCTCGCGCGCCTGACTCCTGGGTCCCGCACGGGTGGGATGGTTGGGGCATTTCTCTCGCGTGACTGGTCAACTTGCGCCCGTGCACGACTAAAAAAAATTATTTTTGTTACGGGGACACACCTAAAAAACTTGCGCTCGTGCACAGCCTAAAAATAAGTTGCGCTTGTGCACTTGTCCTTGTCATTTAACTTTTTTGAGTGCGCCAGTGCACTCCTGCACACCCTTAAAACTAAAACTAAGTCGCACTCCCGCACACGCTGACGCTCCCTCTGTTCCAAATTACTTGTCGCAAAAATGGATAAAAATTGATGTAACTAGAAGAAAAATACGTCTAGATACATCTATTTCTTCGACAACTAATTCCGGATGGAGGGAGTAGTAATTAAGGACGGTAAAACTGAACCCATTTCGAACTCTCTCGCACCTTCACTGATTTAGGCCGTTGGATCGTGCATCTCGGCCGTCCCTGGCCGTCTAAGGCACTGCTTTCATCCATGCATGGGCCAATAATGGGCCAGTTGTACTGGGGTCGCTATTCTCGCGGCCGAGTCGTAAGCTTCTCGTTCACTGACGTTCCCTGACATCGGATGCCGAACGAATGATTGTGATTTGTGCTCCGCGTCTTCGTAGCCCCGCCCACTTCGCTCCCCTTCCCGCACCCAACCAACTCCCATGCGTGTGGGGTGGTTGGGGAATGGCCGCGCTGGCTTCCAGCTTGCGCCCATGCGCATGATAAAAACTTTTCTTTTTTAGAGTAAAACCCCTATATTACTCAGAAATAATGTTCTTACAATCCTCAAAAAAAGAGTAGCCACGCAGGTGAAACACTATTCACTAACAAACCATCTGAACCAACCAAGATCGTAACAAATTTCGCAAATCTGATGGCCAACATTGTTAGCCTCTCACCTCATCCTAGCCAAGCTCAAACTGTGCAACAGATGAATGACCATAAGCACTTTTCTTAAATCCATCAAGGTAGGCATGTCCATAGCATTGTCAGGAAGAAAGGAGTGCACAAATAAACAATCAGTTCCCAGGTCAATGGGACAGTGTGTGGTAAGTCCAATGTAAAGGCATGCCAAACAGGTACGGAGCTTAGCTCTTTCCACGTTAGAGCGGGCCGACAAGAAATTCCGTGTGAAAATAAGGACCTCACCGATCGATCATCTCTCAACAAGCCATGCACTTGAGCCATGCTCAGCAACAAAGCTGGCATCCACATTTATCTTTGCACAATCCATCTGAGAGGGCATTCAATCATCATGAACCTCCAGCGTGGTTGCACTTGTTTGGTGTTCAGCAATCACTGGTTTACCCTTTCCATTACACCCAACAAGCAAGGTGCCATGTAAGCCATCAACAGAGGACCTATAACTATCTAGAAAATTAACAAAAGCGCCAAAATGGACCTCGTCCATCCCTAAATATCACATTGTTCTTTAGATGTCGGGCTCTCGGTAAAATAAAAACCTCTAATCGCACAATATTTCTCACATTATCAAGTAAGACCAACAACCAATCTGGACCACCAGAGTTAACAAAAACCTACTCTTTAGGAAACTCCCAAACCTCTATAATAGCCATACATAGAGCTCGTGCCCTTGTACAAGAAACAATAGTATGGAAAATATCCTCATCAACATTACATAAATGTATCTCAAAAAGCATTACCACAAATGGAACAGCTGCATCGGAAATAGCATAGCACAACGGGCTGGCATCATATTAACTTGGACGGACAGACTATTAGATGACACGCGCCACACAAAAACTTCAATATTCTGAGGCACATTAGCTTTCAAAATGTCATTCCACAATTTCCTCTCCCCATTCAACCCCACTGCATTGCCTATTATCCTATTATGTTACTTTAATAGAAGAGCAAGATTGTAGGCACTGTTGACTGAGAATAAACCGCTATTTTTCATAACGTGAAGCCACAAAGTCCTCGCCCATATAAGGAATCCGAAGGTTAGAAATCTCGTGGCAACAGGTGGATAAAACAAATGCCTCACAAGATTCACATCTCATCTTCTTGTTCTAAGAAAGAAAAGATCAGCCGTCAATTTTAATCTTGTTCTATTTAACTTTGCAATAATTTTAAGACCTGAATTGCAGGTAAGCCAATTATCTTTTCAAATATTCACATTACTGGCGTCCTGGGCCCTAACACCTTCCTTCAACAGCTCCAGGCCATATATGATACCTTCCCTACACGTTGAGGTAGCCTTAGGAAATATTGTGTCCAGTAAATGCATGTGAGGGTAATATTTGGCGTTTAGCAATCTCGCACATAGATACTCTGGTTTGATCAACAAATGCCAAGCCTAGCTAGCCAAAAGAACCTGGTTAAATGAACGAAGGTCATGAAAACCCATAACTCTGGGTCCTATAAGCATTGTCGGATTTATCTTAAGCTAACCAACGAGTTTTCCACCTGCTCTTGTCATCCCTCCACTAGAAATTATGGATCACTTGGGAAAGCTCATCACATAACCCACCAGAAATTTAAAGATCCCATAGCATAAGTAGGTAAGGCTTTGATAACCGTTTTAATAAGAGTTTCATTAGTCCCACTCGAGACATATTTCTCCATCCAATTAGAAAGTCCCTTAAGGAACTTATCTTTAGTAGACTGGACCTTACCTGCCTTCATGCGTCCCACTGGAACGTGCAAACCATGATACTTATCCTCGAGACCATCAACTTTGCCTCAAGGATGACCATAGTAGAAATTTGATTTTCTAAACTGCACTCCTTCCCGACAATTGTCCAGTGCCCTTTCCATACATAGGTAAAAAAAAATTGACAACCATCGTGTCGTAGCATTGAGGCTAGAAAATAAATGACCATCGTGGGGTGGCAGGAAACTTGGTACAGATACACGCTCATGCCGATGACCTAACGCGAGGAGACCTTGCAGGCACAAGGAGGCAACGGATGGGGTAATGGATGAAACAATACTCTTTTCTTTATTTCAAAATTGGCCCCTTGGGATGGATGGGGAGCTCCTCTATTTTCAGTCCATTCACGGTAAACATTCTTGAAACAGTTGACCAAAAAAATCAGATCCATTAGTTGCTTCTCCCTCTTGGCTGCAGTTCGTCTTTGCGCCCATGGTTATAATTGGTCTCTTCAAATAGCTAACTTGACCTCCATTTTATGTTTCACATAGTTTGCTTGACTTTTGGGCTGTAGTTTGTCCCCGCGCCAATTGGCGCAACGAGTTGTGGTATTACCCGTTGGGAGGAGGAGGGGGCCGAATTGGGGTTGTACCCCAAGTAGGATTCGACCCCCAAAAGAGGGTTCGGCCTCCTCCCTTTCCTTCTTTTCGGGCGTCCCACTTTGGGACCTTTGGGCCCATTAGGGGCTGCCCTCTTGGGTCGGCCCAAGAGGAACTTCTTCCCTAAAAAATAAAGTTCTCTGTAACCTTCCGAAAACTCTTCATATGTAGATCCGAAATTTTTCGGACATGTTATACCTTTCTGGAATTCCTGAAACCCTTCTGGGACCAACCGAAACACTTCTGAATGCATCCAAAACACTTTTCGTGCTCATTCTCTCAGACTTTGTTCTCATATTAATTACCACCAGTTAAGCATGTGACCCTACAGGTTTGGAAATAAGCGGACATGACCGAACACTTTCGTGTTAACAACTAGCACCAGGATCTGGACATCCTTGATAACCCTCGCCTATTTACGAAGTTCTCGAGCGAACCTTTTGTTCCCGAATACCATTCCCTTTGCTTCACGATACCTTACAAAACCAAGGTGAGATATTATCAGTATCCTCGTCATCGACGCTTTGATCACTATACCATTTATCCTTGTTACCGATTTGTTCTCTTTACTCGTATATCTATATTCTGGTATCCCGTGATCTTAACACATGTGTCTAGCAGCACGATAATGATACCGTAATACCGAGTGGGCCCATATAGTATCTCTCTATCGTTTGAGAAAATCTCAGTCTTGAGCTATCGATACTGAGACATACATTTCTGGTATACCCGTAAGTTACTTTTATTAACATCTAGTTACGAAGTGACATTCAGTAACCCCATAGTAACCATCTGGTATGTTAGCATACAATATCTCATGGTCTAAGGAACTAAGTAAGTGTTAACGCTTTATATGAAAACACCAAGAACATAGTAACAATGTGACCTCTCGCAGGAATAAAACTACCCAACTCCATTGTTCTGATAACAAGGTGTTCTCATAGTACCGTAACAATGGCCATGATCAGGAAAACAAGATCATTGTCAATGCATGAGCTTGTAGAGGCATGCCTAGGGATCATATTGTTATTTATGTTTCCACACATGCAATGAGTTTCATCCAAATCTCATATTCAAGAGTCAATGCAATTAAGGCACATAATATAAAGTTAATTACAAACATGGAAATACAATAATACATTTAATATCGCCTCCAGGGCATATTTCCAACAATACCTTCATCCAAACATTTGACATTGATGCGTGTAACATTGAAACTTGCACTACATAAGTGTACAGCTAGCTGGCATTAAGTATTTGTAATTTGCTACTCCATCTAACATTGAAATTTGACATTGATGAGTATATGATTCATAGCCCAGTCAGCAAAAATAAGAAAGCGCCACACAACACAGAAAAGGAGATAGAAAATCACCACATCTAGACATCCACGATGCAAAGCGGTACATACGGTAACACGCTTGGTCTACATCAGTTGCAGGCCATCGTTGCTGTTCAGGTCAACATTTATGTAAAAGTTTTGTAGATATTACAGGGAAATGTTTATTTTGAGTGAAACGGTATGCTATATCCATGAAGTTACAAACTATGATTGGCCCCAATAAGTGATTGTGGGCCACACTGAACTTGGACAAGGACATGTGAGCTCTGTCAGGGAAGACATAATCAACCCACTAACAGATCATTAACCTCCGATTCATTCTGTCATTCCCATATACGACGTGGTCACTCCCAGATACAACATTGTTGTTGCCGGTTACCTTATTGTTCCCCCCGGATACGGTATTGCCATTCCCATTTACGACATGGTCGTTTTCAGATACAACATTGTTGCTCCCAGATACAACATGGTTGCTACCAGTTAGGACATTCTTGTCCCCAGATGTGACAGTATTATCGCTCCCAGATACGGTGTTGTCACGAGATACAACAGTTGTTGTCATTCCCAGATACAACATTGCCCTCCCCAGATTTGACAAAGTTGTCGGTCCCAGTTATGACATTTGGTTTTTGTTGTTGGAGTGTTCTTCTATTACACTTCACATAAAATGACATGTTAGTGAAAGCCATACCCGGTGAATGATCAGCGGCGGTCAGACCCTTGAGCAGTGTCAATCCCTTGGGTACCTCGCCAACCAATGAATTATTTGAGAGATCCGTAGTGAAGGTGGTCAAGTTCACCCAATCCACAATGGAATGGTGCCAACCAGTTGGTTGCTGGCAAGGCTGAAGCGACTTGAGTATGCGTTGCAATCCAGCGAGGCTAGTCGGGAGTGACCCATTGAGGTAGTTTGCGGCAAAGTCAACCGAAGCAAGAAGTGGCATGCAAGAGAAATTGACACGGGCAAGCGGACCAGACAAGGAGTTGTTCCGGAGGCTGAGCTCACGGAGAGATGACAATGACGATATGGATGGCGGCAATGATCCAAAGAAGTTGTTGGAGTGCATGACCAACTGCTCTAGTGACGTGAGGTCGCAGAACATGTCATCTGGGAGGCGGCCGGAGAAGCGGTTGATGGACAAGTCTAGCAAGGTGAGGACCTTAAGCTTGTGGAGGCGCGAGCTCAGCTGGCCAGTGAGCTCGTTGGATTCGAGTGAGAGCTTCTTCAGCCCAACGAGGCCAAAGAGCGCCTCAGGAAGTGATCCCGTGAAAGAGTTGGAGCCGAGAAAAAGCTCCTCCAGCCACGTGAGGCCCGCCAGAGAGGCTCCTGGGATGGGCCCCGCAAGGCCATGCCCGGGGAGCCGTAGTGCCGTGTTTCTGACGGCTGGCACCATCACAACCCACACCTTCCCAGCTGCAGCACGAAGTGCCGCGCCACGCGGCTCGAAGAAGGACACCCCCGCCGCTGAGGTTCCCGGCAAAGCCCCGCAATGCGCGGAGGTCGTCGGGATGACACCAAGCCACGCACGCGGCGGGCAAGATAAGCGCCAATAAGTTGAGCAGCAGCCAGCATTTCGCCATGGTGGTATATGTAACTATGGGTACACGGACACGAGAACTCAGCAGGAAACAATTTTGGGATGCATGAGGCTTTGGTCGAGTGACACCACAACGCTGTTTGGGTGGTGCATCGTATCTTATACACGTGTGGCTCAAAAACAATAAGTGGTGCTGGATATGGTGCACGGTGCTGTCCGTCGACTGAATTCGTGGGTGGGCATGCCTTGCAAGTACTAGTCCGTGCCCACAACTGCCAGCTGCCAAACTTGATTTTCAGGCATGTCGACTGAAATTCGTGGGTGGCTACGAAATAGAAGAATATCCAGGCAACGTCTCTGACAATATGATCATGTATGTCTTCTCCTCCTCACTGGACGCCATTAAAAAATGAAGGATGTTATGGAAGCAAAAGAAATGAAGAAAATTAGCACAAAGCACACACTTGATGATGCACCATGTAGCCATATATATAGCGTCCTGGCTAATACCATCAACAAATATAGAACCAAGATGATAAGAAACTGGAGTAATGCATTGTTACTTCTATCCTCCTTACACAATAATAATTGGCTGACCTGTGCATCGTCCATAACTTGGATGACTAAGCACCACAGGATAACCATGCGTCCTGAAATAAGCGAACTGGTGCTGAATCAAATTATCCCATGTAAATGCTCCAAGATACTAAGAGCTCCTACTGGTTCCGCACCACCTTCTCGTTCATCGCCTCGACAAATATCAAGAGAAACCAACCCACCTCATCCGCATGAACGGCCCTGCTATGCTCAGTTTAGTGATTTAGGTTAGCCATATATATTATAAAATTGGAAAGGAATAAGGAAAACCAAGATATGAGAAAATAAAGGGCCACACAAAATCTGCTTGTCAATTTGCACTCTCTCTGTCCTATACTGTAAGACATTTTTTGACACTAGTTTAGACGGATGGAGTATATAACAAAGATCTAATCTGTCCTTAAGGCTTCTGCTCCAGAGGTGGAGACGTGGCAGAAGGCGACTCGGGGGCGATCCGATCTATCGCCGCCCGCCTCCCCTCATCCCCCTTCCGTCCCTCGCCGCCGCCGGAGACGGCCGCCGGCAAAGCCCGCACGGACGCCGGGGAAGGTGGCGGCGGGGATCTCGGCGCCCGGATCGATCTCGTCGGCCTACGGGCCGGAGTATCACATCGGTGGCCTGCGGATCCTTGGGCGGCGGCCCTATCGGCGAGGCGGCGGCGTCCGGTGGTTGGAGACGTCTGCAGGTGACGTTGGCCAGCATACTCGATCGGCCGCGCGGGTGGCGGGTCGCTGGTGGAGTCCGGCCATGGCGTGGTTCTCCGTTGCGTCAGATCTGGAGGTTCCCCTTTCTCCTGATGCCTCTGTCGTCGTCCCTATGGTTTGCGACTGCAGGCTCCGGTGGTGGTGAGCCCTGGTGGTGTACTTTGGGTCCGGGGAAAACCTTGGCCAGTCTAGCCGGCCCGGCGGCGGCGACGCCCATGGGCGCCGCTTTCCTTCATGAAGGCGCAGCTGAGGGCCCAATCTACCCACCCCGATCCCCGGCCGGGTGAAAACCTTCAATCCTTTTCGGATCTGGCGGCAGCGGCGCTTTTTGCGTCGTGACCTTCCTGGAGGTGTCGTCAGGGGCACTGGGGCTCGGTTGGGAGTGCAGAGGATCTACAGGTGGAGGGGATAGGACCAGTGGTAGAAGGTGGTGTTCGCGAAGGAGGAGCGGCGTTGCATCTGACACGTCGACGATGACGGGTCTCAGCGGCATGGAGCAGCGGGGTCTCGCTGCTGGGCGTGTGTTGATGGACGAGCGCAGGATGGTGGCATTGTCTGGCGTCGTGGTGGCGTCGACGGCAGCTAGACCGGGCAAGGTATATGTAGCAGTACATCTCTGAAGATGGATTGGCGGCAGGTGGCTGCAGCGGCCTCATACACGGCAGGCGTCCTGGTTGAGGAGTGCATCAGACCGGTGGGTGGCCCATACCCGGCAGGCGTCCTGGATGGAAACTCAGGGCTTAGATGTTAAGTTTGGCTGCGAGGTCTGTTTGGTATTGGGTCCGGACTATCAACATCCGGTGTTCCTCCTTTTTTTTAAAAAAAAGAAGGCGAGGCGACCAAGATGAACAACCAGAGGCGGCAGCAGCAGGGATACGCCGCGGGTTCCTCACTCCACAAACTCACGTCCTGGGCCAAAATTAGACATCCCTATCCCTATGTAAACTTCTGTTCCTTAGTTTGATTTGTCACCAGATCTGTCTATTGTTCATGGAATTATCTCCCAGTTATTCTGGTGTGGTAAAGGCGAATAAGCACCCACTGATACTATCTGATTTTTCTCCACATCTGTCTATCGTTCATGAAATTGTCTCCCAGATATTTTGCTGCTGTAAAGAAGGCCTTTGATTTCAGAAAGAAGATAGTGTGAGTCGCCTTCTCATTTTACAAGAGCTCATACTGCCATACTGGTTCCACATTACCTTCTCATTCATCGCCTGGACAAATATATGATGTACAAGATGGGGTCACAACCTCAACTATACAGGAGAACTAGGAGATGGGCCCAAGACACAATATACACGCACACAATATATTCAACAAAGAGAAACCAATCCACCTCGTTCGCATGAATGACAATGCTGTCCTCAGTTTAGTGATTTAGCCATAATCATAAAATTAGAAAGAAATAAGGAAAATCTAGATATGAGAAAATAAAGGGCCACACAAAATCTGCTTGCATTTCTTTCCTTTGGGTCGGGAGGGTGGATCGGGGCTGTCGGATTTTGAAGGGACGTCGTGGATGGGGCGGCGGGGTGCGTTTCTTTCCTCTGCTCCAAGAAAGCGGAATGGAGGTGCTTGGCTTCTGGCCCAAGATGGTCTCGCGCGCCTGACTCCTGGGTCCCACACGGGTGGGATGGTTGGGGCATTTCTCTCGTGTGGCTGGTCAACTTGCGCCCGTGCACAACTAAAAAATATATTTTTTACGGGGACACACCTAAATAAGTTGCACTCGTGCACACCCTAAAAATAAGTTGCGCTTGTGCACTAGTCATTGTCATTTAACTTTTTTGAGTGCGCCCCGTGGACTCCTGCATGCCCTGAAAATAAGTTTTTTTTTTGCAGGGGGAGCTGAAAATAAGTTGACAGTAATTAAAGACACAACGCTGACACTAAGCTAGTGGTGCTTGCAGCCAAGTCATCACTAAATATCGCCTTTACAGGGTAACCAGTAATAAGGATAAGATAGACTAAGTTATGGTACAAAAGTGAAGAGAACAGCTAACAAGCGAGCCCCGGCCGCGTCGCTCCCGCCAGCGACATGGGTGCAACCCTAGCGCTGCCTTCCTCCAGCCATTCCGACCTCTCCTTCCCCTCGCCAGCACTGGCAGGCAAAGCCCGTAGTGATGGCGGCGACAACGATTCTCCTCCTCTCCATGGCAGGGGTGCAAGATCCACGAGGGGCATCTGCAATGGTGGCAGCAACAAAAGGAGGCGGTGGGCGGTGGCGGTTGTCGCTTCCATGGCCGATGGGTGCACAAGGATCTTCTCTGGTGAGCTGTCGGGCGATGGTCGTGAATCTAATCCTCGTTCAGATCCGTCGCGCGCGTGGCTCTTGGCCTGCATGCGGCGTGTGGGTGGGCTGGTCAAGGGTAGCTGGAGGTCCTCTGCGGGCGTTCCGGCGACTGCGTACTTCTTCACGGCGCGGCTCCGCCCGGATCTAATCAGCTGCAGGGGTCGGGATGGCACGGCTTCGGTCATGGTAGACGATGGCGCCCGTCTTTGATTTTGTTTTCTTGTCAACGGATTGTCGTTACAGTCTGCATCACCTTGCTCAGGTTGCGCCAGGGGAAACCCTAGATCTGGGTCTCGTGTGCTTCATGCGAGTGGACAAAGATAGGGAAGCACAATTGTGCTTCACCGCGTGTGAGCACAAGTTAGTTTACTTGAAAGCATGGGTTAGCAAAGTTTGGAAGCACATGTTAGTTCACTTTGAGCTTTTTTTAGTCAAAAACAATCATCGAAACATATGAACATGGGATCTACTTTTAAAATCAGGACGCAAGGAACACATTGGTGACTAATTGTTCGTGATTTGGATGCACAGTTCAAAAGATAAATCATTTTGAAAACTTAGATCGACAAGAAAACACAAATAAACTATCTGTTTGTGACAAGCGGCGCACATGCGATGTGTCACTTGTCACCATTAGAGGAGGAGAGGATGACATTTGCTGGGGGAACCCTCTTAATTAGTCATTTCAAATAGACACGGATATTATATTTATTCGACCCAGTGTGTAAAGATAGCCCACCATCAACCTATATCTCTTTGGGGCGTCTTGACTCCCACAATGTAACATCCCGGATAGTACCCTAATTATAATTGTTTTCTTTTCATTTTTGCATCATGCCATCATGTCATCATGCTTTAATCCTGGAATGGGGTTGGATTAAATCCTCAGAGTATTAAAAATCCTAATCTTAAATAAAATGCAACTCAATAAAATGAATAGATTTTTATCTATTTTAAATTGAGGGTTTCACATGGTGACTTCTCTTTAAAACCAATAAAAAAACCTTCCAATAATTGTAGGGAGACAAAATAAATTATTCCAATTTTGGGATCACCAACACAATTTCAGTTTAAACCCTAAGCTAACATTGTTATTTTATCTTTGGGGATTGATGGTTTACTTTACTTTATAGTCCGCCAGTCCTAAAATAAGTGTTTGTACCAAAACTGAGACACTTATTTTGATATGGAAGGAGTATTATGGTGCAACTATTTTGTCTCCTATCTGTTGTCTCTACCTTGATCATAGGGCTCGTTGGTACCCTTGAGACACAAAATATTGGAACAAGGAGATGTAAAAGAGGCGGATAGGAGAGGGAGGCTATGCCAAAGATGGTGATAATAAAGGTGATTATGGTAGCTGGAACCAAGTCTCTCGGGAGACTATGTAGTCATCAAACACTCATGCATTGGTCTAGTTTATCCTTAATAACCGGGGTAACCCCCGTGAGTCGGATAGGGCAAAGGTTGGACAATCTATCGAATCCTCAACGCGGCGGTAGTCAGTCATGGTGTCCTTGACACATCTCTCACTTATGTATTTGCAAAATATATTTATCAATGTTTACCAGTGCATTGTTGATCTGTATAATATTATCCCTAGCGGGTGTACAGAGCCGCTGGTGCAACCCTAGCCTAGCCTATTTTCTTTGTATCTTTACAATCTCTGCAATAACTGTTGGTTCGAGAAACTGGGATGATTGAGATAACCAAGGCATGCATACATTTCCTTGCCAAGCTTAATTCATGTTCTGGATTTGATAAATCCTATGGGCTCTAGGAAAGAAGTATGCACATCTGAAAACAGGGACATGGATCCTCTGACGTACCTATCCCTGCCTTACCCTGCCTTTGGGCCGCTGACAGGTGGGACCCACATGTCAGTGACCCAATGGTAGGATAGCCCACGTCAGGGGGTCCTCGTCCCTGAAAACAGATCGAAGGTAATCACTGGTCACAAAACGAACTACGAGGTGCACATGGCAAACGTATCCATATTGCATCACTTGAGAAGTGTATAGCTAGATGACATTGAGCAGTTATAACTCATAGACCAATCTTCATATATGCTAAAACATCACACATTACAGATAACAGAATAGATGAAATAACCACATCTAGACATCCACGATGAAAACTTGTACATAAGCTGCAAGTCGCCATTGCTGTTCACGTCAGCATTTATTATGTAAAAAGTTCTATAGATATTTTAGGGAAAAATTATTTTAAGTAGGTAGGATGCTATATCCATGAAGTTACAAACGGAGTGGGCCCACCAAGTAATAGTGAGCAACATTGAACTTGGCAAGGACGTATGAGCTGCACCAGAGAAGCCGAAATCAATCCACTGACAGATCATTAGCCAGTTACGACTTTGTTGTCCCCGGACACGACTTGGTTGCTCCCTGATACAACATTATTGTTCCCAGTTACCCTATTGTTATTGCCCGATACAGTATTGTTGCTCCCAGTAACGACATGGTTGCTGTCAACTATGACATTGCTGCTCCCAGATATGACTGTGTTGTTGCTCCCAGAAACATTATTGTTGTCCCCAGATACGACAGTGTTGCCGTTCCCAGATACAATATTACCACTCCCAGATCTGACACTGTTGTTGGTCCCAGTAATGGTATTTGGTTGTTGTTGTTGGAGTGTTCTTCTATTGCTCTTCATATACAATAGCAAGTTAGTGAAAGCAATACCTAGTGAGCGATCGACAACGGTGAGGCCCTTGAGTAGTGTCAAACCCTTGGGTACCTCACCAACCAAATGAATTATTTGAGAGATCCAAGTACCTTCCAGGTGAAGCCCATGGGCGCTTGAGGTCGCCAGGGTGGTAACGTCGCATAGGCCACCGGCAGGAGAAAGCGCCAAGAAGGCGAGCAGCAGAAAGCATTTCGCCATGGATTCAGCTGTGGCCTGTGGTATGTATACACAAAGCAGGAACACTCAGCAAGAAACCAGTTTGGGGTGCAGGTGATTCTCAAGTGATCTTGCCAAAAACTGCTTGGGTGGTGCATCTCATCTTATACTCGTGCATGAATGTGTGTAACCATGCGTTGCAAGTACGTACTACTAGTCAGTGGCCACAATAGTCAGTGTGCGTGCGGAGTGCCAATTCAAACTTTGTTTTCTTGCATTTTTCATGCATGAGGTGTTGTCTGTGGACTGAAGAAATTGGTGGGTGGCATGGACCATGGACCCAAGGTGGCAGCTCCTGCTCCTCAGCTTCACTGGTCCCGTCCCGTTGTCGTGGACAGGTCCGCCATAGCTCATTCATGTTTCTCGACTTTTCTCAATAAGCCAACTAATGCAAATGACTTTCATGGCATATTTCTTGCACGCACAATAAAAGTATTAGCTTCGAGAACAAACTTTGTTATACGCGGACAAAATGATCTTCCGGTACTTCGTGAAAATGCTGCGCGCATGTCTGTTCACATGGTATGTAGGAAAACTTGCTGCTTGTGCATGGTGTTCTGTTTCTAGAAAAAAAAATTGCATAACAGTGAAGGCAACAACCACAGTCTGTCCTTCATGTAATACTTGCATAAACTGACGCTCAGACGTTTTTTTAGGAAAGGAGGATGTACCCCAGCCTCTGCATATGGACGATGCATGCAATCATTGAACATATAAACGCTCCTAGCCTACCCGCCAACCTGAGGCCTCCGCTGCAGCGCTGGTTGGGTGCGTGCGATGTATTTCTTGTCGATCGATTTTGGCTCTTTGGCAAGCCGACCAACCGTTAGACCGTATTGCGTCGTCGCTGGTGGCAAGAGTCAATGGCTGGTGGGGCTTTTTAAGTGTGGGGTCAAGAAATTGTTCTGGGTTTTGCTTCTACAAAATGCACGCTATTTTGGGATGGGACCATGAAGGATGAAAACCTGGGCGATTCTGGCGGTAAAAAATCCCCCTGCCGCCGCCGCTCTTCTCCTCCTCTCTTCCTCGTCTGTCCTCCTTCCCGATCTGAGCACGGCGCCTCCGCCTCCCAGTCTTCTCTATCCGGCCAGTGGATCCGCAATCGTCTCTCCCTCCGCCCCAGTTTGGCATCCCAAAGATGAGGATCAGCACGTCCAGGAGGTGGCGCCGTCTCCTCCTCCGCCCCACCCTTTCATGGGGCTCGCTCAGCTGCCGGTCGACCGTGATGGAGGCGATGGTGAGGTCGAATGGTGGCGTCTGGTCCCAGATCGGGCGCAGGTTAGGCGAGGCCGGTGGTGGGGTGAAGGAGTAGGGGAGGCCTGCGACGAGGACATGAAGCAGCGGGCTGTCGCAGTGGAGTGGAGCTGCAGGGAAGAGGAAGGAGGCTGGCCATAGGGGCAAGGAGCAGACCGGCCCTCATGGAGGCGGTCTTTGCCGCCATCGTTCTCAATCTGAGCTTGCCTTCCCATCGCTTCCGGTGACAGCAGCTAAAGGAAGGAGAGAAGAGCTCGACGAACTGCGGCTCATACTGAGACCCGCCGTCCTCGACTTTGACAAGATCAGATGATCTTATTTTCTTTCTCTTTTCACAAAGTGGTCCAGGCAGATATGGTGCAGTGGAAGACAGATCAGGTTTGAGCAGACCAACCTTCCTTTCTGTAGAAAAATTTCCCTATAGTTATTGTATAATGACTGGAGAGAAATGATGTTGTAGTGCAGTTTTCAGTGTTGTGTATGTGTTGTCTGTAGGAATGATGGTCAAGAAAATGGTCCAGGCAGAGATAGACTAACATAGTTCTAGCTGCTCACATAATTTCAGTGTCGTGTATATGTGGTTGCAGTGTAGTTTTGTTGATTTACATGCATTTTCAGCATTATAGCATTGATATACTACCTCAATAAAATAGTGAATACATATAATATATGTAAGCTACATTCAGTTGTTTTCGTACTAATCCATTGATTCTTTGTTCCTCAGGTTACTTTACTGATCCTTGCGGTATGGTGTGTTGCAGGATGCGCTATTAAAGAGGATTTCAGTTTGGTTTTCCAGCCACTTCCCCTATGGCCTGGTAAGATGAATTGGTAATCTTCTGCCAGCCGAACAATATTTTTATCCAGTCTTTACATGTGTTTCCTGGCTGAAACTCTCAAAGCTATGGCAGTACATACATCTGCCCACTTGCATATGTGTTGGTAGTCTGATTGCATCACCGTGGAGGTTGTAGGCCACCATAGGTGCATGGTGTGCATTTATTTTCTTCTCCTCTTGCATATGTATTTATGTCCTTATATTTTTCGCTAGCAGAAATTAATACAGACGGGGCACTCATTGCCGATGGTGTCCTCCAGCTGCCGGCAGCGTCCTCCCGGTGGCGGGGTTCTGGCAGGATCCTCAGAAAATTCTCTTGCAGGTGGTCTGTTTCAAATTACTTAATTACTGAAGTCCCAATACATTCATTGCTTAATTTTGGTATGACTTATCTAAATGCACTCTATTGAGTGTAGTGCCATTGACAACAGGAACAAAGCAAGATTTTCTCTCACAAAAGACGAAACATCAGAGTTTCTTGCTGTTTGCATAAGCACGGTGAGTTGTTCCCTTGCAGTACCTATTTTATCTCTGTAAGCTGCAATGCTAAGACCATTAGGTCTATCCCAGTTCATGTACCAATCCCTTCTTCCAGGTCTCTCTTCTCTCTCACGTACTCCTTCTCTGGTGAATAGAGTGGGACGAATCCAACCATGGGGGCAATAGATCAGGCCAGATCCAATCCATCGTGGCCCCTCCCCAGTGAGCACCCACTACTAGGGAAAAGGCTAGCAGCAGCGCGGGTTTTAGGTGTATCGATGGCGGCGGGAGTGGCGCTACTAATAAGGCGCTACAGCTAACACATAGCAGTATGGCGCGTGCCCACCAAGCATCTCTTGCTACACAAGTGTAGCAGCAACAACACGCTTAGTGGAAGCCTGCTACTGCTAGTAACTCTAGCGGCGTTACGGCTGGGCCAGCTTGCTATCATGCAGGCGCTGCTGCTAACTTTCATACACTCTGCTAATTTTAGTAGTTTTTTGTTTTTTTTTCCAGCATATTTGTTTTGTATTTGTACAGGCTTTATAGAAGAATCTTTAGCACATACAAATGTCATCATTATACACATACAAATGCCTGCGAGACCACAAATGTAATCATAGCATATACATACAAATAGTCTCATCATAGTCATCATCCAACACAAAGTGGTCTCTCGTCATCATCTCGAAAATAGCGATACAAGTCTTGATTACTTGCAAATACATCATCATCCCTCTAAACAATGATATACGCGAGAAGAGCTATCACTTTGAGTACATGAGTTCAGATCCCTCTCTCGCATTAAGCGTGAACCTAAACTAACTACTCGCTCGGAAACCGTAAAGCTGCACACCTGGGCACGACATCTGCGGCCACTTGTCGATATATATACTCTGGCGTAGCACTTATTCACCATCGATGATCTATGCACCTGCATCGTCACATGAGTCGATGATATGCAACATATATATATAGTTGAGCAACAGAAAGAGACAGACTTGGCAAAAATAGAAACAACATATCATAAGCATAAATAACAAAGTTCATCGTACCCCAAAATGCCCTAACTAGAGTGATTTTCGCTAGTCGAGGAGGAGGACGGTTTAATTACATCACAAATGAAGTTTCACCGTGCATAACTCAAAGTTTTGTCATACAGCTTAAACTTTGATAATCTTCAAGATTTTAGCTTAACTAATGGCATTTCACATAATTTCTCTAGGGTATGGGGGCCATAGCCCCCCTTGGCTAACAAATTAGTTTGTTCTTTTTTTATCCCGACTAGTATTAGGAGTCTAGGTCACTAGCAGGGGGTTAGATTATGAGTCGGTGAAGAACGTGACGGTGTGTGTTGATGACACCAGAAACAGGGTTAATTAAGATCAAAATATGGGCTAATTCCAAGCTGGGCACGGTAAAGCAAGTCACATTCATGCATTACAACATGTCAAGCTTGCATAATCACTTCCTAATTGAACAACACTACTGCACCCACAACATAGACCGCCCCGGCGAGATAATGGGAACACAATGTGCATCCAATGGCGATGTATATAAACGTCATGTTGATTGCAGTGTTTCTATAAACGGCATGACTTATTGTGAGAATGTGCAAAGCACAAAAACTGGTTTGATCGAGCCGTGGAGCTGATGACTTATTGTGAGAATGTGCAAAGCACAACAACTGGTTTGATCGAGCCGCGGAGCTGACGGCTTATTGTGAGAATGTGTAAAGCACAACAACTGGTTTGATCGAGCCACGGAGCTGCTTCTGAGACCTCTACAACTGCCTACATCACAAGATATGCCTTTTGGTTAAGCCAAATAGTCGAGTGTTAAAAAATTGTCGAGTGTTAAAAATGTAGCCACATCATAAAAACTATAGAGCTGATGGCAGGTTGAGACGGCGTGTCGGTCTTACATCTGTGCCATCTTGGAGAGCATGTTCAAACGGAACTGAACATGTTCTCTGAAGCATCTTGGAGTACCTTAATACTACAATCGGAGTTGTGTTGTTGTGAACCTGAGAAAACCTCTCAAAACAGGCATTTGCCGTGCTTTATAGATAAAGCACAAACCAAAGTATGCAGCCGAACAGTACAAGATAGTGAGGAATCCCTCTTACAAAGCAGGCACGGGATAACGGGACAATATAAGCTCACACGGCTATCCTTCCGCTCCTCACAATTTGCTCACTCTGCAACCGAGAGGCTTACGAAAGGGAACTATGTTCTATAGCGCGCCACCGTCCCCTCTCCCATCAAGGGGGAGGGGGGAGCGCAGATGGCTCGACTTCACCGTGTGGTACACGAAAGATCAACATGTGTTCTCCTACCTGCTGACCATGCTGCCGCGCGAGATGGCTATCCAGGTGGCGTCTTGCCACACAGCTGTGGAACATGGTGCAAGGGATGTTTACCTCCCACACCCGTGCAAGGATCATCAGCGTCGAGGATTGCGCCTGGCGAATCCATGAAGGGAAACATCGGCATCACCGAATATGTTGGTAAGATCAAGACTTTATGTGATGAACTAATTGCTTCAGGGAAGAAGGTTGATGAAGAGGATGTTGTCTCTCACATCCTTGGCGGGCTCGATGAGGAGTTCAACCCGGTCGTTTCTACTATGTACTCCCGGGTAGAGCTGGTCACTTTCCCGGAGTTGTACTCGCAGCTCCTAAGCTTCAAGATCCGCATGAGTCTTCATGGAGGATCCTCTCATCTACCAATGCCCCTGCTCATGAGCGCTTCACCAAGAAGAACGACAACAACTGCTGTGGTGGTGACCATGACATAACTTCCCCAACAAGAAAGGCGGCGGCGGTGACCGTGGTCGCGACAACTTTTCCAAGCCGCCTGATTGCTGGGTCCCGCACGGGTGGGATGGTTGGGGCATTTCTCTCGTGTGTGGATGGTCAACTTGTGCCCGTCGCGCCAACTAAAAAGATTACTTATTTTTTTTACGGGGACACACCTAAAAAGGTTGCGCTCGTGCACAGCCTAAAAATAAGTTGCGCTCGTGCACTTGTCCTTGTCATTTAACTTTTTTGAGTGCGCCCGTGCACTCCTGCACACCCTAAAACTAAAACTAAGTCGCACTCCCGCACACGCTAACGCTTCCTTTGTTTCAAATTATTTGTCGCAAAAATGGATAAAAATTGATGTAACTAGAAGAAAAATACGTTTAGATACATCCATTTCTTCGACAACTAATTCCGGATGGAGGGAGTGGTAATTAAGGACGGTAAAACTGAACCCATTTCGAACTCTCTCACACCTTCACTGATTTAGGCCGTTGGATCGTGCATCTCGGCCGTCCCTAGCCGTCTAAGGCACTGGTTTCATCTGCATGGGCTAATAATGGGCCAAATGTACTGGGGTTGCTATTCCCGCGGCTGAATCGCAAGCTTCTCGTTCACTGACATTCCCTGACATCGGATGCCGAACGAACGATTGTGATTTGTGCTCTGCGTCTTCGTAGCCCCGCCCACTTCGCTCCCCTTCCCGCACCCAACCAGCTCCCATGCGTGTGGGGTGGTTGGGGAATGGCCGCGCTGGCTTCCAGCTTGCACCCATGCGCATGATAAAAAACTTTTCTTTTTTAGAGTAAAACCCCTATATTACTCAGAAATAATGTTCTTACAATCCTCAAAAAACAGTAGCCGCCACGCAGGGTGAAACACTATTCACTAACAAACCATCTGAACCAACCAAGATCGTAACAAATTTCGCAAATCTGATGGCCAACATTGTTAGCCTCTCACCTCATCCTAGCCAAGCTCAAACTGTGCAACAGAAGAATGATCATAAGCACTTCTCTTAAATCCATCAAGGTAGGCATGTCCATAGCATTGTCAGGAAGAAAGGAGTGCACAAATAAACAATCAGTTCCAGTCAATGGGAATGGTGTGGTAAGTCCAATGTAAAGGCATGCCAAACAGGTACGGAGCTTAGCTCTTTCCACGTTAGAGCGGGCCGACAAGAAATTCCGTGTGGAAATAAGGACCTCACCGATCGATCCTCTCTCAACAAACCATGCACTTGAGCCATGCTCAGCAACAAAGCTGGCACCCAGATTTATCTTTGCACAATCCATCTGAGAGGGCATTCAATCATCATGAACCCCCAGCGTTGTTGCACTTGTTTGGTGTTCAGCAATCACTGGTTTACCCTTTCCATTACACCCAACAAGCAAGGTGCCATGTAAGCCATCAACAGAGGACCTATAACTATCTAGAAAATTAACAAAAGCGCAAAATGGACCTCGTCCATCCCTAAATATCACATTGTTCTTTAGATGTCGGGCTCTCGGTAAAATAAAAACCTCTAATCGCACAATATTTCTCACATTATCAAGTAAGACCAACAACCAATCTGGACCACCAGAGTTAACAAAAACCTACTCTTTAGGAAACTCCCAAACCTCTATAATAGCCATACATAGAGCTCGTGCCCTTGTACAAGAAACAATAGTATGGAAAATATCTTCATCAGCATTACCGCAAATGTATCTCAAAAAAGCATTACCACAAATGGAACAGCGTACCAGAAATAGCACAACGGGCTGGCATCATATTAACTTGGACGGACATACTATTAGATGACACGGGCCACACAAAAACTTCAATATTCTGAGGCACATTAGCTTTCTAAATGACATTCCACAATTTCCTCTCCCCATTCAACCCCACCGCATTGCCTATTATCCTATTATGTTTCTTTAATAGAAGAGCAAGATTGTAGGCACTGTTGACTGAGAATAAACCGCTATTTTTCATAACGTGAAGCCACAAAGTCCTCGCCCATAGAAGGAATCCGAAGGTTAGAAATCTCGTGGCAACAGGTGGATAAAACAAATGTCTCACAAGATTCACATCTCATCTTCTTGTTCTAAGAAAGAAAAGATCAGCCGTCAATTTTAATCTTGTTCTATTTAACTTTGCAATAATTTTAAGACCTGGATTGCAGGTAAGCCAATTATCTTTTCAAATATTCACATTACTGGCATCCTGGACCCTAAGACCTTCCTTCAACAACTCCAGGCCATATATGATACCTTCCCCACACGTTGAGGTAGCCTTAGGAAATATTGTGTCCAGTAAATGCATGTGAGGGTAATATTTGGCGTTTAGCAATCTCGCACATAGATACTCTGGTTTGATCAACAAATGCCAAGCCTAGTTAGCCAAAAGAACCTGGGTAAATGAACGAAGGTCACAAAAACCCATAACTCTGGGTCCTATAAGCATTGTCGGTTTTATCTTAAGCTAACCAACGAGTTTTCCACCTGCTCTTGTCATCCCTCCACTAGAAATTACGGATCACCTGGGAAAGCTCATCACATAACCCACCAGAAATTTAAAGATCCCATAGCATAAGTAGGTAAGGCTTTGATAACCGGTTTAATAAGAGTTTCATTAGTCCCACTCGAGACATATTTCTCCATCCAATTAGAAAGTCCCTTAAGGAACTTATCTTTAGTAGACTGGACCTTACCTGCCTTCATGCGTCCCCTTTGGGCGAACGCAAACCATGATACTTATCCTCGAGACCATCAACTTTGCCTCAAGGATGACCATAGTAGAAATTTGATTTTCTAAACTGCACTCCTTCCCGACAATTGTCCAGTGCCCTTTTCATACATAGGTAAAAAAATTGACAACCATCGTGTCGTAGCATTGAGGCTAGAAAATAAATGACCATCGTGGGGGTGGCAGGAAACTTGGTACAGATACACGCTCATGCCGATGACCTGACGCGAGGAGAACTTGCAAGCACAAGGAGGCAACGGATGGGGCAATGGATGAAACAATACTCTTTTCTTTATTTCAAAATTGGCCCATTGGGATGGATGGGGAGCTCCTCTATTTTCAGTCCATTCACGGTAAACATTCTTGAAACAGTTGACCAAAAAAATCAGATCCATTAGTTGCTTCTCCCTCTTGGCTGCTGCAGTTCGTCTTTGCGCACATGGTTATAATTGGTCTCTTCAAATAGCTAACTTGACCTCCATTTTATGTTTCACATAGTTTGCTTGACTTTTGGGCTGTAGTTTGTCCCTGCGCCAATTGGCGCAATGAGTTGTGGTATTACCCATTGGGAGGAGGAGGGGGCCGAATTGGGGTTGTAGCCCAAGTAGGATTCGACCCCCAAAAGAGGGTTCAGCCTCCTCCCTTTCCTTCTTTTCGGGCATCCCACTTTGGGACCTTTTGGCCCATTAGGGGCTGCCCTCTTGGGTCGGCCCAAGAGGAACTTCTTCCCTAAAAAATAAAGTTCTCTGTAACCTTCCGAAAACTCTTCACATGTAGATCCGAAACTTTTTTGGACATGTTATACCTTTCTGGAATTCCTGAAACCCTTCTGGGACCAACCGAAACACTTCTGAATCCATCCAAAACACTTTTCGTGCTCATTCTCTCAGACTTTAGTTCTCATATTAATTACTACCTGTTAAGCGTGTGACCCTACAGGTTTGGAAATAAGCGGACATGACCGAACACTTTCGTGTTAACAACTAGCACCAGGATCTGGACATCCTTGATAACCCTCGCCTATTTACGAAGTTCTCGAGCGAACCTTTTGTTCCCGAATACCATTCCCTTTGCTTCACGATACCTTACAAAACCAAGGTGAGATATTATCAGTATCCTCGTCATCGACGCTTTGATCACTATACCATTTATCCTTGTTACCGATTTGTTCTCTTTACTCGTATATCTATATTCTGGTATCCCGTGATCTTAACACATGTGTCTAGCCAGACGATAATGATACTGTAATACCAAGTGGGCCCATATAGTATCTCTCTATCGTTTGAGAAAATCTCAGTCTTGAGCTATCGATACTGAGACATACATTTCTGGTACACCCGTAAGTTACTTTTATTAACATCTAGTTACGAAGTGACATTCGGTAACCCCAAAGTAACCATCCGGTATGTTAGCATACAATATCTCATGGTCTAAGGAACTAAGTAAATGTTAACGCTTTATATGAAAACACCAAGAACATAGTAACAATGTGACCTCTCGCACGAATAAAACTACCCAACTCCATTGTTCTGATAACAAGGTGTTCTCATAGTACCGTAACAATGGCCATGATCAGGAAAACAAGATCATTGTCAATGCATGAGCTTGTAGAGGCATGCCTAGGGATCATATTGTTATTTATGTTTCCACACATGCAATGAGTTTCATCCAAATCTCATATTCAAGAGTCAATGCAATTAAGGCACATAATATAAAGTTAATTACGAACATGGAAATACAATAATACATTTAATATCGCCTCCAGGGCATATTTCCAACAATACCTTCATCCAAACATTTGACATTGATGCGTGTAACATTGAAACTTGCACTACATAAGTGTACAGCTAGCTGGCATTAAGTATTTGTAATTTGCTACTCCATCTAACATTAAAATTTGACATTGATGAGTATATGATTCATAGCCCAGTCAGCAAAAATAAGAAAGCGCCACACAACACAGAGAAGGAGATAGAAAATCACCACATCTAGACATCCACGATGCAAAGCGGTACATACGAAAACACGCTTGGTCTACATCAGTTGCAGGCCATCGTTGCTGTTCAGGTCAACATTTACGTAAAAGTTTTGTAGATATTACAGGGAAATTTTTATTTTGAGTAGGAAACGGTATGCTATATCCATGAAGTTACAAACTATGATTGGCCCCAATAAGTGATTGTGGGCCACACTGAACTTGGACAAGGACATGTGAGCTCTGTCAGGGAAGACATAATCAACCCACTAACAGATCATTAACCTCCAGTTACGACTCTGTCATTCCCATATACGACGTGGTCACTCCCAGATACAACATTGTTGTTGCGGTTACCTTATTGTTCCCCGGATACGGTATTGCCATTCCCATTTACGACATGGTCGTTTTCAGATACAACATTGTTGCTCCCAGATACAACATGGTTGCTACCAGTTAGGACATTCTTGTCCCCAGATGTGACAGTATTATCGCTCCCAGATACGGTGTTGCTGTCACCAGATACAACAGTGTTGTCATTCCCAGATACAACATTGCCCTCCCCAGATTTGACAAAGTTGTCGGTCCCAGTTATGACATTTGGTTTTTATTGTTGCAGTGTTCTTCTATTACACTTCACATAAAATGACATGTTAGTGAAAGCCATACCCGGTGAATGATCAGCGGCGGTCAGACCCTTGAGCAGTGTCAATCCCTTGGGTACCTCGCCAACCAATGAATTATTTGAGAGATCCAGGCAGTGAAGGTGGTTACGTTCACCAATCCACAATGGAATGGTGCCAACCAGTTGGTTGCTGGCAAGGCTGAGCGACTTGAGTACGTTGCAATCCGCGAGGCTAGTCGGGAGTGACCCATTGAGGTAGTTTGCGGCAAAGTCAACCGAAGCAAGAAGTGGCATGCCAGAGAAATTGACACGGGCAAGCGGACGAGACAAGGAGTTGTTCCGGAGGCTGAGCTCACGGAGAGATGACAGTGACGATAGGGATGGCGGCAATGATCCAAAGAAGTTGTTGGAGTGCATGACCAAATGCTCTAGTGACGTGAGGTCGTAGAACATGTCATCTGGTAGGCGGCCGGAGAAGCGGTTGATGGACAAGTCTAGCAAGGTGAGGACCTTAAGCTTGTGGAGGCGCGAGCTCAGCTGGCCAGTGAGCTCGCTGGATTCCAGTGAGAGCTTCTGCAGCCCAACGAGGCCAAAGAGCACCTCAGGAAGTGATCCCGTGAAAGAGTTGGAGCCGAGAAAAAGCTCCTCCAGCCACGTGAGGCCCGCCAGAGAGGCTCCTGGGATGGGCCCCGCAAGGCCATGCCCGGGGAGCCGTAGTGCCGTGACACGGCCGCTGGCACCATCACAACCCACACCTTCCCAGCTGCAGCATCGGCGCCGCGCCATCTTGACTCAAAGAAGGACACCCTCGCCGCTGAGGTTCCCGGCAAAGCCCCGCAATGCGTCGAGGTCGTCGGGATGGCACCATGCCGCGCGCGCAGCGGGCAAGATAAACGCCAATAAGAGGAGGAGCAGCCAGCATTTCGCCACGGTGGTATATGTAACTATGGGTACACAGACGCGAGAACTCAGCAGGAAACAATTTTGGGATGCATGAGGCTTTGGTCGAGTGACACCACAACGCTCTAGCTTGGCTCAAAAACTGTTTGGGTGGTGCATCGTATCTTATACACGTGTGGCTCAAAAACAATAAGTGGTGCTGGACATGGTGCACGGTGCTGTCCGTCGACTGAATTCGTGGGTGGCGGAAAAAAAGTGCGGTTGCACACCCCCCCCCCCCCCCCGCGTCGCCTCCTCTGGCGACTCGGGGGGAAACCCTAGTCGCGCTGCCGCCGGCCCGTCCCCACCCCTTCCCCTGCTTCGCTACCGCCGGAGGGAACGCAGGCGAAGCCGTGCGTGACCCAGGGAAGGCGGCGGCGGGGCTCTCTTCGTCGGCTCTGTTCCCGCGCCGGTGTCGCAGTCGCCAAGTGGTTCTAGATCCGCGCCGCTCCGGGGCGGCGGCCTCTCGTCCTGGCGGGAGGGCCGCGCGACAGAGGGCGTCGGTGGCGGTGCTGCTCGGCGGCTGTTGCCCTGTGGCGGGCTGCGGGGTCAGATCTGGATCCCTCAAGGTGCGGCGCCCTGCGCGAGTTCGTGGTAGCGCTGGGGGCTCTCCACGGCCATGGGGGCGCGGTGCAGGCCGCCCATGCTCCGGTGGTGCTGCCCAGGGCGCGTGCCGGCGTCGCCCTGTGGCTCGCATTGGTGGTCCGGGCAAGGCGTGCTTGGCGGCGGGGATGGATCTGGCTGGTGGTGGTCGGGGTGAGATGGTCAGGATACGGCATGGCTGGATCTCCACTCTGGTCGACGCTGGTGCTCGCGGTGAGCAGCAGCGTCACCAGAGGTACCTTTCTGCTTGCTCCGGCGGGGACGCTCGTCGACGAGTTGCAGGAGGTGGTAAGGTCTCGTGCTCTTTGCTTTGCCAGACTGGGCGGCCGGCGTAAGCGGTGAGGTTCGAGGTGCGATGCTTCAGCGAAAGCCTGTGTCGGCCTTTGTGTCGACAACAATAATGCGACGGCGGTGTGATGGCAGCCTTTGGGCGCCATTTTTTCCTTCTTGAAGGAGTCATTGTGAAGCTCCCGTAGCTCATCCTTACAATGTGCTCCGGGCGAAAGCCTAAGATCCACTGTTGGATCGATCGGACTACGACGATGTCATTGATGTCGTTACCCCCTTGGGGGCGCAGTCTTGGAGCCATTGATCCGTTGTTGGTCGTTTCTAGTCTTAGCTCGAGCATGATTGGTCAGGCTGGGGTTGTGGGGTGTCTGGTGGTGGTGGTGGAAGCGATCTATGGGTATGGCTACTGCCTTGGTCATCCTGGTGCTATGTGTTGACCTCTCTTTTGGGGGCTCGTGGAGTCGGTGAAGTCTTGGAGCTCAGTGCCTTTCGGCGACGCATGAGGTTTGGTTGCCTCGCATAGTGTTCTGGTTCTCTCTATTTGTGATGGTGGCCGTGGTGTGGCTCAGAGGAGGTGCAGGGCTGTCTCGGCGAAACATTGCCCTTCGGCGCGGTCGGCGGCTCTCTCTATCGCGTCGTGCCTCGGCAGTGGGAAGCCCTTCGACGGTGGTTGCGACTCTCCTAGCTCTTCAAGGTGCAGAGTGATCGCAGTGCAGCAGGCAACTTCTTCTCTACGTCTACTCGGTGTTGATTCTCCCTTCGACTGATCCAACAATGCTAGTTTCCCGTTTCTTCTCGGTCTGCTTAATGGTGTTGGGTGCTAAGTTCTTGGTGTTGGCTAATTGTCATAGCTTGTTTCTGGTTCTTCTCTGTTGTTCCTTATTCCTTCTTGTGTGTGTTGGGTGCTACTTCCTGTAGCCGTTGTGTTGTATCTCAGTCCCTCTTATGATAATGAAAATGGTTCAGGCCGGCGTAAGCCCGCCGTAGCACCGTCAAAAAAAAAAAAAATCGTGGGCGGCCATGCGTTGCAAGTACTAGTCCGTGCCCACGACTGCCAGCTGCCAAACTTGATTTTCAGGCATGTCGACTGAAATTCGTGGGTGGCTACGAAATAGAAGAATATCCGGGCATTGCTACGGACCATAGAAAAATTACGTCTCTGACAATATGATCATGTATGTCTTTTCCTCCTCACTAGACGCCATTAAAAAATGAAGGATGTTCTGAAAGCAAAAGAAATGAAGAAAATTAGCACAAAGCACACACTTGATGATGCACCATGTAGCCATATATATAGCGTCCTGGCTAATACCATCAACAAATATAGAACCAAGATGATAAGAAACTGGAGTAATGCATTGTTACTTCTATCCTCCTTACACAATAATAATTGGTTGACCTGTGCATCGTCCATAACTTGTTGGATGACTAAGCACCACAGGATAACCATGCGTCCTGAAATAAGCGAAGCGGTGCTGAATCAAATTATCCCAAGGGGAAGAAGGGCGGCACCTTGTACATGCTCCAAGATACCAAGAGCTCCTACTGGTTCCGCACCATCTTCTCGTTCATCGCCTCGACAAATATCAAGAGAAACCAACCCACCTCATTCGCATGAACAACCCTGCTATGCTCAGTTTAGTGATTTAGGTTAGCCATATATATTATAAAATTGGAAAGAAACAAGGAAAACCAAGATATGAGAAAATAAAGGGCCACACCAAATCTTCTTGTAAATTTGCACTCCCTCCGTCCCATAGTGTAAGACATTTTTTGACACTAGTTTAGACGGATGGAGAATAAAGAGTCCTTAAGGCTTCTGCTCCAGAGGTGGAGACGTGGCAGAAGGCGAGGCGACCAAGATGAACAACCAGAGGCGGCAGCAGCAGGGATACCCCGCAGGTTCCCCACTCCACACACTCATGTCCTGGGCCAAAATTAGACATCCCCATCCCTATGTAAACTTATGTTCCTTAGTTTGATTTGTCACCAGATCTGTCTGGAATTATCTCCCAGTTATTCTGGTGTGGTAAAGGCGAATAAGCACCCACTGATGCTATCTGATTTGTCTCCACATCTGTCTATCGTTCATGACATTGTCTCCCAGATATTTTGCTGCTGTAAAGAAGGCCTTTGATTTCAGAAAGAAGATAGTGTGAGTCGCCTTCTCATTTTACAAGAGCTCATACTGCCATACTGGTTCCACATTACCTTCTCATTCATCGCCTGGACAAATATATGATGTACAGGATGGGGTCACAACCTCAACTATACAGGAGAACTAGGAGGTGGGCCCAAGACACAATATACACGCACACAATATATTCAACAAAGAGAAACCAATCCACCTCGTTCGCATGAATGACAATGCTGTCCTCAGTTTAGTGATTTAGCCATAATCATAAAATTAGAAAGAAATAAGGAAAATCTAGATATGAGAAAATAAAGGGCCACACAAAATCTGCTTGCATTTCTTTCCTTTGGGTTGGGAGGGTGGATCGGGGCTGTCGGATTTTGAAGGGACGTCGCGGATGGGGCGGCGGGGTGCGTTTCTTTCCTCTGCTCCAAGAAAGCGGAATGGAGGTGCTTGGCTTCTGGCCCAAGATGGTCTCATGGCTACTGACTCCTGGGTCCCTACACGGGTGGGATGGTTGGGGCATTTCTCGTGTGGCTGGTCAACTTGCGCCGTGCACAACTAAAAATATATTTTTACGGGGACACACCTAAATAAGTTGCACTCGTGCACACCCTAAAAATAAGTTGCGCTTGTGCACTAGTCATTGTCATTTAACTTTTTTGAGTGCGCCCCGTGGACTCGTGCATGCCCTGAAAATAAGTTTTTTTTGCAGGGGGAGCTGAAAATAAGTTGACAGTAATTAAAGACACAACGCTGACACTAAGCTAGTGGTGCTTGCAGCCAAGTCATCACTAATTATCGCCTTTACAGGGTAACCAGTAATAAGGATAAGATAGACTAAGTGATGATACAAAAGTGAAGAGAACAGCTAACAAGCGAGGTCGCTCCCGCCAGCGACATGGGTGCAACCCTAGCGCTGCCTTCCTCCAGCCATTCCGACCTCTCCTGCCCCTCGCCAGCACTGGCAGGCAAAGCCCGTAGTGATGGCGGCGACAACGATTCTCCTCCTCTCCATGGCAGGGGTGCAAGATCCACGAGGGGCATCTGCAATGGTGGCAGCGACAAAAGGAGGTGGTGGGCGGTGGGGGTTGTCGCTTCCATGGCCGATGGGTGCACAAGGATCTTCTCTGTTGAGCTGTCAGGCGATGGTCGTGAATCTAATCCCCGTTCAGATCCTCGGCGTGGCTCTTAGCTGCAGCGGCGTGTGGGTGGGCTGGTCAGGGGTAGCTGGAGGTCCTCTGCGGGCGTTCCGGCGACTGCGTACTTCTTCACGGCGCGGCTCCGCCCGGATCTAATCAGCTGCAGGGGTCGGGATGGCACGGCTTCGGTCATGGTAGACGATGGCGCCGTCTTTGATTTTGTTTTCTTGTCAACGGATTGTCGTTACAGTCTGCATCACCTTGCTTAGGTTGCGCCAGGGGAAACCCTAGATCTGGGTCTCGTGTGCTTCATGCGAGTGGACAAAGATAGGGAAGCACAATTGTGCTTCACCGTGTGAGCACAAGTTAGTTTACTTGAAAGCATGGGTTAGCAAAGTTTGGAAGCACATGTTAGTTCACTTTGAGCTTTTTTTTGTCAAAAACAATCATCGAAACATATGAACATGAGATCTACTTTTAAAAATCAGAACGCAAGGAACACATTGGTGACTAATTGTTCGTGATTTGGATGCACAGTTCAAAAGATAAATCATTTTGAAAACTTAGATCGACAAGAAAACACAAATAAACTATCTGTTTGTGACAAGCGGCGCACATGCGATGTGTCACTTGTCACCATTAGAGGAGGAGAGGATGACATTTGCTGGGGGAACCCTCTTAATTAGTCATTTCAAATAGACACAGATATTATATTTATTCGACCCATTGTGTAAAGAAAGCCCACCATCAACCTATATCTCTTTGGGGGCGTCTTCGACTCCCACAATGTAACATCCCCGGATAGTACCCTAATTATAATTGTTTTCTTTTCATTTTTGCATCATGCCATCATGTCATCATGCTTTAATCCTGGAATGGGGTTGGATTAAATCCTCAGAGTATTAAAAATCCTAATCTTAAATAAAATGCAACTCAATAAAATGAATAGATTTTATCTATTTTAAATTGAGGGTTTCACATGGTGATTTCTCTTTAAAACCAATAAAAAACCTTCCAATAATTGTAGGGAGACAAAATAAATTATTCCAATTTTGGGATCACCCAACACAATTTCAGTTTAAACCCTAAGCTAACATTGTTATTTTATCTTTGGGGATTGATGGTTTACTTTACTTTATACTCCGCCAGTCCTAAAATAAGTGTTTGTACTAAAACTGAGACACTTATTTTGATATGGAGGGAGTATTATGGTGCAACTATTTTGTCTCCTATCTGTTGTCTCTACCTTGATCATAGGGCTCGTTGGTACCCGCAGACACAAAATATTGGAACAAGGAGATGTAAAGGGCGGATAGGAGAGGGAGGCTATGCCAAAAGATGGTGATAATAAGGTGATTATGGTAGCTGGAACCAAGTCTCTCGGGAGACTATGTAGTCATCAAACACTCATGCATTGGTCTAGTTTATCCTTAATAACCGGGGTAACCCCCGTGAGTCGGATAGGGCAAAGGTTGGACAATCGAATCCTCAACGCGGCGGTAGTCAGTCATGGTGTCCTTGACACATCTCTCACTTATGTATTTGCAAAATATATTTATCAATGTTTACCAGTGCATTGTTGATCTGTATAATATTATCCCTAGCGGGTGTACAGAGCCGCTGGTGCAACCTTAGCCTGGCCTATTTTCTTTGTATCTTTACAATCTCTGCAATAACTGTTGGTTCGAGAAACTGGGACGATTGAGATAACCAAGGCATGCATACATTTCCTTGCCAAGCTTAATTCATGTTCTGGATTTGATAAATCCTATGGGCTCTAGGAAAGAAGTATGCACATCTGAAAACAGGGACATGGATCCTCTGACGTACCTATCCCTGCCTTACCCTGCCTTTGGGCCGCTGACAGGTGGGACCCACACTTGGTGGGACCCACATGTCAGTGACCCAATGGTAGGATAGCCCACGTCAGGGGGTCCTCGTCCCTGAAAACAGATCAAAGGTAATCACTGGTCACAAAACGAACTACGAGGTGCACATGGCAAACGTATCCATATTGCATCACTTGAGAAGTGTATAGCTAGATGACATTGAGCAGTTATAACTCATAGACCAATCTTCATATATGCTAAAACATCACACATTACAGATAACAAAATAGATGAAATAACCACATCTAGACATCCACGATGAAAACTTGTACATAAGCTGCAAGTCGCCATTGCTGTTCACGTCAGCATTTATTATGTAAAAAGTTCTATAGATATTTTAGGGAGAATTTATTTTAAGTAGGTAGGATGCTATATCCATGAAGTTACAAACGCGAGTGGGCCCACCAAGTAATAGTGAGCAACATTGAACTTGGCAAGGACGTATGAGCTGCACCAGAGAAGCCGAAATCAATCCACTGACAGATCATTAGCCAGTTACGACTTTGTTGTCCCCGGACACGACTTGGTTGCTCCCTGATACAACATTATTGTTCCCAGTTACCCTATTGTTATTGCCCGATACAGTATTGTTGCTCCCAGATGCTGACATGGTTGCTGTCAACTATGACATTGCTGCTCCCAGATGTGACTGTGTTGTTGCTCCCAGAAACATTATTGTTGTCCCCAGATCTGACAGTGTTGCCGTTCCCAGATACAATATTACCACTCCCAGATCTGACACTGTTGTTGGTCCCAGTAATGGTATTTGGTTGTTGTTGTTGGAGTGTTCTTCTATTGCTCTTCATATACAATAGCAAGTTAGTGAAACCAATACCTAGTGAATGATCGACAACGGTGAGGCCCTTGAGTAGTGTCAAACCCCTGGGTACCTCACTGACCAAATGAATTATTTGAGAGATCCAAGTACCTTCCCGCCGAAGCCCCGTCGCACTTGGAGGTCGTTAGGGTGGCACGTCGCGTAGGCTGCCGGCAGGAGAAACGCCAAGAAGGCGAGCACCAGGAAGCATTTCGCCATGGATTCAGCTGTGGCCTGTGGTATGGTATGTATACACAAAGCAAGAACTCAGCAAGATGCCAGTTTGGGATGCTGGTGATTCTCAAGTGCTCTTGGCAAAAACTGCTTGGGTGGTGCACCTCATCTTATACTCGTGCATGAGTGTGTGTAACCATGCGTTGGAAGTACGTACTAGTCAGTGGCCACAATAGTCAGTGGCCACAATAGTCAGTGTGCGTGCGGCGTTACAATTCAAACTTTATTTTCAGGCATGGTGCCGTCTGTCGACTGAAGAAATTGGACCATGGACCCAAGCTGGCAGCTCCTGCTCCTCAGCTTCACTGGCCCCATCCCGTTGTCGTCGACAGGTCCGCCCTAGTCCATACATGTTTCTGGACTTTTCTTAATAAGCCAATAATGGAAATGACTTTCATGGCATATTTGTTGCACGCACAATAAAAGTATTGCCTTCGAGAACAAACTTTATTATGTGTGGACAAAGTGATCCTCCACTACTTTTTTTTGACTACTTTGTGAAGATGCTGCGTGCATTGGCTTTTCACATGGGAGAACTTGCTGCTTCTGCATGGTGTTCTGTTCTCTAGAAAAAAATTACTACCTCTGTCAAATTGAACTGCCAAAACGTTTTATTTTTAGAAACAAAGGATGTATGTAACACTGAAGGCAACAACATGATCAGTCAAAACCACCCCTTCCAACTTTTTGGTTGCCTCTGAATAACATGATCAGTCAAAATCACTCAGACTAAATTCTTCTCAATTTATAAGTTATAACTTCCATGATCACATATTCAAAAGACACAAATTCATGATATTACCACAACATGTATGTGATTCTATTTTCAGCGGTGCCACATTTCCACGGGAGGAGCGGTCCATGGCATTGTTCTTCAACCGATTTTACCTCCGTGTAAGCCTCCGGTCCCTGTTCGCCGCCCTCGTACATCACATCGGCGGTAGCCATGGTCCTCATCATTGCGTAATCTGTGGGCCGCAGATGGAAGTACAGGTACAGGCAGCCTGCTCGAGTTGATCTTCAAAGTAACTAGACGATACCCCGGACGTTGCTGTGGGAATCTTGTTAAAAAAGCATAACTAAATACTAAATAAACAAAAACTAATGTATGATTGTTTTGCATGACTTGTTTCCCTTTGAAAAGGATACACATGAAGTGATAAGGTCGCATGTTTTGCATGAGTAAACTAATGCAAAAGAGCAACTTATGACTTCATGAAATAAATGCTAAATAAATAAAATCTATAGAAAAGTATATTTTTTGTCCTTCAACCTTGACGGAGTCTAGATTTAGTCCCTCAGCTACGAAATCGGGCAATTTGCACCTCAAACTTTTAACACCGGAAAAATTTTGTCCCACGACACAACAAAAGCGGTTTCCGAGCTGACTTGGCATGTTTTTGACCGGTCATAGTTCAAGTGGCAGTATTTTTCTATCCTACTCATCCTATCTCTTCCTCCCTCCTTTATCTCTCTCTAATGGGCATTTCATCGAGCAGTTATAGTGCACCGGCTGCACAAGCACTGTGGTGGCATGCTAGGGTGCCGGCAGTGATGACGCCGAGCTAGCGCTTGAGCCTTGAGGGGCTCTACAAACGCATGTCTCTGTCGCTGTGCCAGCTAGGTGTCCCTGTTGCTGCGCCGGCAGGAGGGAATCGTGCTGCAGCTTGTCGGGAGAAGCACGGGTTGCCCGTACCAGCATAGGCCTCCTCCACGGCATGACATGTGCAGGCGCTCCACTTCACCGTCGTAGTAAACCACACCAAATGAAGCAACGCCGGAGGCCCTAAATCGCTGACGCCCAAATCGTCTTCCTCGACTCCGGTGACTGCCGCCGCACCGTGATCTCCTCCTCCTGCAAGCTCTAGTTCTCCCTGTCGGCTTCCTAAGCTCCCCGTGGTCCTACCTAAGCCTCACGCATCCTCCCCAAGAAGCCCCTCGTCCACGAGCTCGCCCCGCTGCGAGCCTGTGCTCCGCCACCCGCTGTCATCGACACAGTCGTCCTCAGGTGCTTATCCGTCGTGTCTGAGCACGCGTACGTGCTTAGAGGTGAGCCCCTAGTCTTTTCTCCCCTCTCCCCATGCCATCTAGCTCGATGCCCGCATAGCACCGCCTGTCGTGGCCGGCGAAGCTTCGGCCACCCCGCGTGCCCGTGCTTGCTTTCCCAGACGCGCGGACACCCCAGCTTGCTCCAAGGCATGGCGCAGCGTCTCCCTGCTAGCACCCGCCTCATCCAGATTCCGGAGCGCCACCGCCAGTGCAAGCTAATTTGCCAACGTGAGGAGCGATTTGCCGGCTCCTTTGCCATGTTGGCGTGGACCAGTCAAAATCCATGCCAAGTCAACAGTGAAACGGGTCGGCTGATACAAGGGACGAAATTTGTCCGGTATTAAAAGTTTGAGATGAAAATTGCCTGGTTTCGTAGTTGAGGGGCTAAATCTAGATTTCGTCAACAGTTGAGGGACGAAAAATATGCTTTTCTCTATAAAATCTAAATGTAAGAGTATCTTGCATGATTTGGTTCCCTTAAAAAGACATTCATGAGCTGATAAGGTGGCATATTTTACATGAGTAAACTAATGCAAAAAAGTAACTTTTTGCTACATCATGACTTAGTGATCTGGCATTGTTGCATGAAGAGGAAAATTAGATAATGGGGTGCAATTATTTAGGACTTGAGGATTAGAAAACTAACTAGAAATTAACCATGAAAAATCCAATGTGTCACAGGTTTCTACTATCATATCCTATTAATGACATTTGATCATTTTTCCAACAATTAGAAGACTATTAATTAACGATATTAGACCATCTTTCCAACAACTAGAAGGCTATTACCAAGTAGGCTAAGCGTCCTCCTAGGTGAGGTTATCAACAAGTCGAGCTAGCAGAGACTATAGCTCTAGTGTATTTGGTAGAGGTATAAGATAGGATGTGTACATGCTATAGGGTTAATTACACAGGCACTAGAATAGGTGTGGTCTATGTGAGGGAAGGAGGAGAAAGAGGTAAGGGTAGGGAAGGATGTGAAAGGGAAGGAGGGGGAGGAGGAAGAGGAGAAGCGTGGGTATTAAGTGGGCCGGGTCGGTGGATCAGGGACGCCCAAGTCTGAATGGACGACACAGATGGGGGCTCGGGCGTGTTTCTTTCCTCCCCTCAAAGAAATGAACGCCAGCTCTGGCTTCCGGCACAAGATGGCCTCGTGAGCCTGTCCCCTCGGTCCCAAACGTTAGGAATGGTTTGGGACAGTGTTTAACAGGCAGCCGACAACTCCATAGGGAGACATCATACCTGCACAACTTAGGTAACGGAAAGAGGGCCAATCCGAGTTGAGGACGGCATCATTCCGGTGTATCCATATTTACTAGCGGCGGCGCGGGAGCATGATGGTGAGGGGCGGGTGCGGCAGATGCAGGAACTCAGGGTAGCGTAGCCATGGTGTGCAGGCTGTAAACCTTAGGCGTCACCAAACCTACATCTATAGTGAATACAAGTCAAAGATTCGACGATTCCACATAACTAGTCAAGTAAGTCTGATGTATGATCTTAATCTGTATAGTACGAATCAACGTCATGAAAACTAGAGAGAGCCAGGACAATCAGCTTTGGGAGTGATTTTTGCATGAATTTTTCTATGTGTGAAGATATTGACAACACCATTTTCTATGCGCTTCTAGCTTTTTTTCATCGAACTACGCAAGCTTTGTTAAGAAATTAACATCCGATTACAATCACCCAACAAGCTACTCCCCCCGTCCTATAATATAAGACCGTTTTTTTACACTAGTACATCAAACCAACTATCAGTCCCCTCGAAAGTGCTAGAACGCTTCCCACAAAAATGAGCAGGGACATTCAGATCTCCCACATGCTCAACTGAAAAGGACACAGAAGTAGCAGCTATCCCAAGCACCGGGGGTCATCCTGCTTTTCAAAAAAAGAAAAAAGAGATAGATGCAGCAATAGAACGTGAATTGCTGTCGGACAACCAGAGGATACAACATACTCCTATATAAGTGACATATCCGAGTGTGGCTATTGCTTTCTAAGACGCCATATCTCCGCACTGACGTATCCGGATTCCCGTACGGTGCAACTGAGCTGATGTCGACACACTGAGGGAGTAGACATGCATTCACGCTGAGCAAAAGTTTGGCTAGCTGATATTAAGCAATTATATTTAACCATATAATCCATAGCCAATCATCATATATACGTATAAGAAAGCGTCACAAAGCACATAGAAGAAGAGATTAAAAAAAACACATCTAGACATCCACGATGCAAATTTTTACATAAGCGAACACTTGGTCTACATCAGCTGCAAGCCTCCCATTACTGTTCAGGTCAGCATTTATGTAAACGTTTTGTAGACATCGGGAATTTTTTATTCAAAGTAGGAATAGGATGCTATATCAATGAAGTTACAAACGGGATTGGCCCCACCAAGTGATTGTAAGCCACACTGAACATGGACAAGAAGATGGAATCAATCCACCGACAGATCATTATCCTCCGGTTACAACTTTGTTGTTCCCAGTTACGACATGATTGCTCCCAGATACGGTATTGTTGTTCCCGGTTACCATATTGTTCCGGCCGGATACAGTATTGTTGCTCCCATTTACGACATGGCCAGTGTCACTTACAACATTATTGCTGCCAGATACGACATGGTTGCTACCAGTTAGGACATTATTGCTCCCAAATACAACCGTGTTGTTGGTCCCAGATAGAGTGTTGTTGTTCCCAGATATGACAGTGTTGTTATCCCCAGATAGAACATTGCCACCCCCAGACCTGACAGTATTGTTGTTCCCAGATATGACATTTGCTTGTTGTTGGAGTGCTCTTCTGTTATGCTTCACATACAATGGCATGTTAGTGAAAGCCATACCTGATGAATGATCAACGGCGGTGAGGCCTTTGAGACATGTCAAACCCTTGGGTACTTCGCCAACCAATGAATTATTTGAGATATCCAAGCAGCGAAGGTTGTCAAGCTCACCAATCCACGACGGGATGGTGCCAACCAATTGGTTGTTGGCAAGGGTGAGCGACTTGAGCGCGCTACAATCAACAAGGCTAACCAGGAGAGACCCACTCAGGTTGTTTGCGGAAAAGTCAACTGAAGCAAGAAGTGGCATGCCGGAGAAGTTGATATGGGAAATCGGACCAGACAGAGAATTGTTCCGGAGGTTGAGCTCACAGAGAGAAGACAGTGATGAAAGAGACGGCGGCAACGATCCAGACAAGCCATTGGAGTGCATGGCCAAATGGTCGAGCGACGTGAGGTCACCAAACACGTCAGGGAGGCGGCCACAGAAGCGGTTGACTGACAAGTTCAATAAGGTGAGGTTCTTGAGCTTGCCAAGGCATGAGCTCAGCTTGCCAGTGAGCTCGTTGGACTCAAGGGAGAGCTTCCGCAACCCAGCGAGGCTGAAGAGCTCCTTGGGGAGGGAGCCAACGAAAGAGTTAGAGCCGAGGAAGAGCTCCTCCAGCTGCACAAGGCCCGCCAGGGAGGCTCCTGGGATAGGCCCCGCGAGGCCATAGCCGGGAAGCCGTAACACCGTGACACGGCCGCTGCTGCTATCACAACCCACACCTTCCCAGTCGCAGCACGAGGCGCCAGACCACGCGGCCCGTAGAAAGGCTCCCCCGCCGCCGAGGTTTCCGGCAAAGCCCCGCAACGCACAGAGGTCGTCAGGGTGGCATGACTTAGCATGCGTCGCCGGCAAGAGAAAAGCCAAGAGGAACAGGAGCAGCAGCAGCAGCCAGCATTTCGCCATGGTGGTATGTAACTATGTGTACACAAACGCAAGAACTCAGAAAATGCTCTTGGCACAAACTGCTTGGGTGGTGGTGCATCTTATAGACTTGTTAACCATGCATTGCAATTGGTTCAGTGGTATAGTAGTACTAGTCAGTGGCCACAACTGCCTGCAAGTCAGTGGTTGAAACTTGATTTTCATGCACGGTCCCGTCCGTCGACTGAATTAATGGGTGCCCATGCGTTGCAAGTACTAATCCGTGCCCACAGCTGCCTGCCAAACTTTGATTTTCATGCATGGTGCTATATGCCGACTGAAATTCGTGGATGGCTCAAGCTGGGAACTCCTGCTCCTATACTCTACTGGTCCTGTCCTATTGTCGTGGACAGCTCGGCCCTAGTCCAGTAGGGTTTGTCAAAACTTCATAATATGCTGACTAATGCAAGGACTTTATCGACGTTTATACCAACTACTCCCGCCGTTTCTAAATATAAGCATTTTTAGAGATTTCAATACGGACTACATGCGGCTGTATATAAACATATTTTATAGTGTAGATTCACTCATTTTACTCCGTATGTAGTCCGTATTGAAATCTCAAAAAGAGCTTATATTTAGGAACCGAAGGAGTAGAAGAATATCCCGGTTATTGCTACAGACCAAAGAAGATAACATCTCTGACTCTGATGAATATGATGATTTATTTCTTTTCCTCCTTGCTGGACGCCTTTGAAAATGAAGGAAACTATGAACACACAAAAATGAAGAGAATCAGCACAAATCATACACTTGGTTCATCGTGTGGCCATATAGCGTCCTGGCTAAAACCATCAACAAATATAGAACCAAGATGATAAGAAACTAATGGTTACTTCTATCCTCCTCGCACAGCAATAAGTGGTTGATTGTGCATCCATGACTTGACAAGTAAGCACCACATGATAATCATTCGGCCTGAAATAAGCGAAGCGTCGCCGAATCAAATTACCTTAGTAGGAGAAGGGCGGCTACATGCTCCAAGATCCAAGAGCTTGTACTGGCTCGGCATCACCTTTTCATTCACCTCCTCGAAAAAAAATCAAGAGAAATCAATCCACCTCCTTCACATGAACGACCATGCTGTCCTCAGTTCAGTGATTTAGCCATAATCATAAAAATGGAAACAAATAAGGAAAGTGTAGGGCAAATAAGCCGCGGTGGCGCACCGGATGCGACCGGCCCGTGTATGCTGAGCAAAAGCAGCGTCCGGAGTGCGCATACCAGGTAGCAGGTAGACGTGCGTGTGTGTGTGTGCGCGTGATGCATGGGTGTGTCCATGTGGGTGAACACCGCACGAGTGCGTGCGTGGGGTAGCCGTTGGAGGTCAGGGACGCGGCGGCCACGCTGGTTCGTTGCGGGCTGGGCGCGGAGAGCGCGTCATGCACGCGCGCCGAGCGGGCCGAACCAGGTGGCGTGGTGGGCACGGGAGTGCGGGTCGTGGCCCGATGTTGCCCGGGTATAAAAGCCGCCGTGGTGATCGTTGTAACGGTGTGGGGTTTAACGAGTACGAGCTCGTGGAGTTGGCGTTCGTGCGCCGGGAAAAACCTCACCGTGTCACCCCTCTCTGATCTTCTTCTTCCTCTGTCGTGTGAGCGACGGCGTCGAGCAAGAGAGAACCAAGCGAGAGAGGGAGGAGAGCTAGGGCTAGGGCAGCTCGGCAACGACAGAAAACCTAGATATAAGAAATAAATGGTCACACAAAATATACTTGTAATTTTGTATATATAACAAAGAACTAATCCATCTTTGTTTCTTGAAATGAAGAGCTAATCCATCTTCAAAGCCACTATGCTCCATAGAATTTGAGCGCTGGAACACTCGGGGCATTGATTTTCTGACGGCCGCAACTAGGTCGCTGCTGCTGCAGAGTGCTCTCCTCGCAGGGTCTGTTTAGTAGGAGGTGAAGACAAAGGTGGAGACGTGGCAGAAGGCAAGGTGGCCAAGATGAACAATCAGAGGCGGCAGCAGGTGAGACATGTCCACACCCACGGGTTCCAAATCAGATATCCCCGTCCCTATGTAAACTTCCGCACTTTAGTTCAATCTGTCTATCATTCCTGGAATTGTCTCCCAGTTATTTTGGTGCTGTAAAGGCCTCTGATTTGTCTCCACATCCGTCTATCCTTCATGAAATTATCTCCCAACTATTTTGATGCTGTAAAGAAGGCATTTGATTTCAGAAAGAAGATAGTGTGACTCACAAATGACGACGACTCGAGTCAGAAAGAAGACAAGATTGCTGGGTATAGACTATAGAGACAGTAGGTTTGCCTCAGTGAAAAAATAGCGTGCTATAGCAAAATCATGTTGATCTTAAAACATGCTACTAGCGAGACATTGTATACAGATTTGTTTAACGAGTTAATCCTCAACATGTGATAGTCTGTTTAGGGCGCTATTTTTTCCAGTGGCTTGCCCTAATCCATTCTTGTTTGTCAACTTTTCTTGGGCAGACTAATGTAAAGGACTTCCATGGCATATTCTTGCGCACACAAAAGGAGTATTAGCTTTGAGAACGTGCGTTACCTCGTCTAATAGAGCGTGTGGTACTGGTGAGTCGTATAGTACGTCCATAGCCTACTGCAAGTATTATACTCCCTCCGTTCCTAAATAATTGTCTTTCTAGCCATCTCAAATGGACTATAACATACGGATGTATGTAGACATGTTTTAGAGTGTAGATTCACTCATTTTGCTCCGTATGTAGTCACTTGTTGAAATCTTTAGAAAGACAACTATTTAGGAACGGAGGGAGTAGCAGACAAAAAAGCAGCAAAAGGACATGGTGAATCGGAGCCTGGGCTCATTACTCTCGATCTTGAACAGTAAATTCATAAAAAGATGAAATATTTTGGCATGCAAGATGCTCGGGTGCGCAAAAAAAAAAATCATTGGGAGGAGATGAGCCTGGACTAGATAGCATTACCGCAATTACCGCGTGAGAGGCCGAACTGAACCCCTGTCAGCCTGCATAAGGTGTATAGAATGGTATTCTACACCGGTTGCATAATATATAGCTGATGTCAACACAATGAGGGAGCAGACGGTGCATTCACGCTGAGCAAAAGTCTAGCACTGCATAAGCGTCTTGATGCCAACAACATTAATCTCTGCTCTTTTGCTCCATTCCTTCATCCAAACATTCGGCGTCAATGCATGTAACATTGACATTTACACTACAGAACTGTACAGCCAGCTGATATTAAGCAGTTATAATTCACCATATGATCCATAGCCCAATCAGCATATATATATAAGAAATCATCACACATCACAGAAAATGGAAAGAGATGAAATAATCACCACATCTAGAAATCCACCGTGCAAATTTGTACATAAGCAAACACGCTTGGTCTACATCAGCTGCCACCCGTCCATTGATGTTCAGGTCAGCATTTATGTACAAAGTTTTGTAGAAATCTTACGGGCATTATTATAAGGGAAACTTTATTTCTAGTAGGAAACGGATGGTGTATACATGAAGTTACAAACTGCGATTCGCCCCAACAAGTGATTGTGAGCCACACTGAACTTGGACAAGGACATGTGAGCTCTGTCAGGGAAGGCATAATCAACCCACTAAGAGATCATTAACCTCCAGTTACAACTCTGTTGTTCCCATATACGACATGGTCACTCCCAGATACGACATTGTTGTTCCCAGTTACCACATTGTTCCCCCCAGATACAACATTGTTACTCCCTTTTACAACATGGTCGTAGTCAGATACAACATTGTTGGTCCCTGAAACGACATGGTTGCTACCAGTTAGGACATTTTTGTTACCAGATGTGACAATGTTGTCGCTCCCAGATACAGTGTTGTCGTTCCCAGATACAGTGTTGCCACCCCCAGATCTGACAGAGTTGTTGGTCCCAGTTATGACATTTGGTTGTTGTTGTTGGAGTGTTCTTCTATTAGGCTTCACATACAATGACATGACAGTGGGAGCCATACCCAATGAACCATCAGCGGTGGCGGGGCCTTTGAGACGTGTCAAAACCTATGGTGCGTCGCCAGCCAATGAGTTATTTGAGAGATCCAAGTAGCATAGGTGGTCAAGCTCACCAATCCACGACGGGATGGTGCCAACTAATTGATTATTGGCAAGGCTGAGCGACTTGAGCTTGGTACTATCTGCGAGGCTAATCGGAAGAGACCCACTCAAGTAGTTGGCGGAAAAGTCAACCGAAGTAAGGAGTGGCATGCATGAGAAGTTGACATGGGCAATCGGGCCAGACAGGGAATTGTTCCAGAGGTTGATCTCACGGAGAGATGACAGTGATGATAGAGACAATGGAATCGATCCAGAGAATCCATTGGAATGAACACAAAAAATGGTCCAGCGACGCGAGGTCACCAAAGACGTCAGGGAGGCGTCCGAAGAAGCAGTTGACGGACAAGTCCAGCAAGGTGAGGTTCTTGAGCTCGTGGACCTGCGAGCTCAGTTGTCCAATGAGCTCATTGGATTTGAAGGAGAGCATCGATCCACAGCCCAACAAGGCTGAAGAGCGAGGTAGGGAGGGAGCCCGTGAAAGAGTTGGAGCCGAGGAAGAGCTCCTCCAGCTGCACAAGGCCCACCAGGGATACTCCTGGGATGGGCCCTGCGAGGCCATACCCTGGAAGCCGTAGCACTGTGACACGACCTCTACCGCCATTGCAGCCCACACCTTCCCAGCCGCAGCACGAGGCACCGGTCCATGCTGCACGGAGAAGGGCGCCCCTACCGCCGAGGTTCCCGGCAAAGCCCTGCAACGCAAGGAGGCTGTCAGGATGGCATGACTTAGCGTGCGCCGTTAGCAAGAGAAACACCAAGAAGAGGAGCAGCAGCCGGCATTTAGCCATGGTAGTAGTATGTAAATATGTGTGCACAAACGCAAGCACGCAGCAAGTGCTCTTGTCTCAGCACAAACTACTTGGGTGGTGGTGCATCTTATAGACTTGTTAGGCTACCCGTAATGGGAGTATTATAGGTAGTATCATGCATACAAACTAAGCAATTTTGATGAGGTGACATATAATAAAATAATTTCTCGCAAAAAAAAGACATATAATAAAATAATGAAACAGAATGTTGAGTATCATATAGTGATACCGTATCATACAAAATGATGTGGTACTATGTTTCATGCATGACAATAAATGAAGTCCTTATAATACCAAGATGTGATACTATGCACTACGAATGTAGTATGATACACTACTATCACATGCATGATACTAGTATAAGATACTCCCCACTACAACCAGCCTTAGGCTGACTATAGTGGTGGTATATTATATCATGCACTTGGGAAGAGCAAATACGATGATGTGACAGAGAATTAAATAAGAGAGAGGGGGTTAGAGTAACATAGGTAGATACCGTATTATATTAAACGCTATGCTATTTTGTGCCATGCATGTCAACAAATAAGATAATCTAAGATATTACTTCATAATGGTATGCACCATAAAGGTGGTATCATACACTAGTACTCCCTCCGGTCCTTTTTACTTCGTGTATTACAATTTTGCCAAGTTAAACATTGCAAACTTTGACCAAATTTACGTTAAAATATTAATATCTACAATACCAAATATCACTATGAAACTACATTTCATAACAAATCTAACGATATTTATTTCACATTGTGAGTGTTGAAACTTTTTCTATATGTTTGGTCAAAATAGAAATACTTTTACTTTGCACAAAACTTATATGCAAACTAAAAAGGATCGGAGAGAGTATATGATACTCCGCACTATGAGTAACTTTAACCACGTGTTGCAATTTGTTCAGTGGTAATAGTCGATGGCCACAAGCCTACAATTGTTTTTTTTTTATGAAATACACAATTGATTGAATCCACAGGGAGAGAAACCCTAGCCATCTTCACTCGCGTGGGTGCAGGCGCGGGTGCAAGCTCGCGAAAACGGCCGAAACTTGCGTGCGAGCTCAGCCTGGCTGGGGGGCCTATTTTGCATCAGTCCGGCCTAGCCCAGAACAACGTGCAGCCTACCAAACGTTGCGAAAATTGCATGATGGGTGCAATGCAGGTGCAAGGCAAGAAGCCAAACACGCCCTTGATGCAACATGTAGCCATATAGCGTCCTGGCTAAGACCATCAACAAATATAGAACACACATGATAAAAAAACTCGAGTGATGGTTACTCCTTGCACAATAGTAATTGGTTGATTTGTGCATCCATAACTTGGATGATGACTAGACACCACAGGATAACCATGCGTCCAGAAATAAGCGAAGCATTGCCGAATCAAATTATCCAAGATACCAAGAGCTCGAACTGGTTCCGCACCATCTTCTCATTCATCACTCGACAAATATCAAGAGAAACCAATCCACCTCGTTAGCATGAACAACCCAGCCATGCTCAGTTTAGTGATTTAGCCATATATAATTATAAAATTGCAAAGAAACAAGGAAATCCTAGATATGAGAAAATAAAGGGCCACAAAAAATCTGTTTGTAAAATTGTCTTTAACAAGGAGCTAATCTATCCTTAAGGCTTCTGCTCCAGATGTGGAGATGAACAACCAGAGGCAGCAGCAGGAGGAGGGATACCCGCGGATTTCTCACTCCACAAACTCACGTCCTGGGCAGAAATCTGACATCCCCGTCCCTATGTGAACTTCTGTTTTTTAGTTTGATTTGTCACCAGATCTGTCTATTTTTCATGGAATTATCTCCCAGTTATTATGGTGTTGTAAAGGCAAATAAGCACCAACTGATACTATCTGAGTTGTCTCCACATCTGTCTATCACTCATTAAATTATCTCCCAGATATTTTGCTGCTGTAAAGAAGGCCTTTGATTTCACAAAGAAGACGGTGCAACTCAAAAAGATGACGACTTGAGTCAGAAAGAAGACAAGTTTGCAGGGTACAGAGACAGCAGGCCGGAGAATTACGAATACTGACTCCCTGAATGCATGGTCAGGATGAAATCCATTGATGAGCTGCATAAATTAATCACTGCGCCACGGGTAACCAAAAGATATCATCTTCTCCCTTCGCTAGTTATCTCCAGTGAAGAGTGTGTTGCTTGCAGATTGCCATAGTGCTGGTTGTAAGACAGGTCATGTGCCTAGATCAAACATCCCAATCCCTGGTAATTATAAGTATAAAAAATTGTTTGGATTGAGATATGTCATCTCTCTTCTTACTCGTAAAAGATTATCTCTGGCGAGAAAATGCCATCTCTAATCCGCTTAACCACCATTTCTTGCTCATCTTCCTTCCTTGGAAATCTCGAAGGACGAGGTACCTTACGGGCGTCGCAGTCACCGCACTGCTCCTCATCTCTCAGAACTATCTTCTGCAAGTTGGGAGATCGCTCCAACATGGATCTTATAAATGTAAATTGTTGTTCTTGCGATTTAAATACAGCAAATTCTAGCTCTTTCAGAAGCTTGTTCTCGGAGCTGCTATCCAAGTGCATTTCCCACTTTGGACTCCTTCTGTCAAGGTAGGAAGCGGGTCTGGCCTCACCCACATCACATGTATGCTCCCATACCTGTATTTGTGTGAGCAATTCATTAGAACTGTCATAGGAATCAAGTTTTAAATAACTTTGCACTAAAATTTGTGAAAAACTGATGCTCCAAGTGTGAGCAAGAAAAGAAACACAGACAAAGACATCACCTCAATATGTAACATTTCGACAGATGGTGCTGCTACAAGAAAGGCCGTTGTCCATGAGATGTCAAATTCAACAAATATACCACGTACAGCTTCCTTAGCTTGCTGAATGCGGTGCGGAGTTCCTCCATTTCAGGTTCCAACCAAAGCTGACCACAACATTGATTAATTATAAATTAAACAAAACAAGAATTGATAGTTTGCAAGCACATAGATGAGATCATCAAAGAATTTACAGCTATGTATGTTCTCTATCATACATAACACATCCATGATATAACTTTCATATATGTGACGACATGACGAAACCAAATAAAGTACTAGTACTTACGGTTTCACCTTGGAAATCCAATGTGAGAGTATGTATGCTTGTTACTCCATGTAGAAGCTCACTTAATTTAAATATGTGTTCCTCACAAACTGAACCACATGAGAGTATTAATTGCCCAAGTGATGGGACAAAACCAAAGGTCAACGGGGCAGACCGAGATATCCAAGACTCGCAAAAGAACTTCTCCAATTTAGGGAGGCAGACAAGGTCGATTCTCAGAAAGCGACACTTCTCAATTTCAAGAACACAGAGTTTTGAGTCTGGTGCATCAATCTTAAAGACAGAGTAGGAACCAGTATCACAATAATAAAGGGTTAGATGCTTAAGTTGCTTGCAGCAGTCAAACAGGACATGGTGCATGTCCAATTTGTCAAAGCCTACATTTTTTAGATAGAGCTTTGTGAGGCAGTGGAGCACACTAGGGTGGGCAGTGAAAAAATCATCTATGTCTTGAGCTCGCTGTTGCATCTCTTCGTCACTACGGTCGAGACTCCGTGTCTCATCAAGAATGCCGAGATCCAAATCTTTCAACAAGCCACTGTCGATTGCATCACCTAACAGTGGGCCAACTTCGCAAAGTGAAGTGTTGATCAAATAGAGGTTAAGGCACAAACTTGAGACAGTGGATCCTCTCTGTTGTTTATCCAACAAAGTCCTGGTTGCCTTGGTCAAAGACGCCATGGCTTGTTCCATATCATTTGCCTCAACAGGGTCAGCGCACGGAGCGGATAGGAAATCCTGGACATCGATGCTGAGCTCAGGCAGCAACCAAGGCAGATGCCTCCACCGTGTAGAGAGCGCACTTGTCCTTGTAGCCACAAGTGAACTGAGTCTCCCCAAGATGGACAGTAAAATATCATCAGTGAGAGCGCTGAGCCTATCTTGGTCGTCCAGTTGCTGCAATATATATAAATCAAGCATCCATTATTTAGCTGCCACATACGTAGTAGCTTATTCAGAAATAGCAAAACAGAGCATAGTTACATATGGTGACAGGAACTACAATCTCTATAGCCCTTAGATTGTTTGATTATCTCTACTGCCTGCTCGTGCTGCTGCTACTAGTACAGTATACCAACTCTGAAATTAGAATTCCAAGATGGGAACGCAACTAAGGCTGTTGATGCTAAGGCTAATCTGACGGCTGAATTTTGCCCCGAGGCGATCACGGAAACCCTCGGCACGCCTTCCAGTTAATGCTCAATGTCAGAGGCGGCCGAAACCCTCGGCGACTTGCAAGCTCAACAGGACGGAGCGGCGGAAAGAAGTAAGGAAGGAGCAGGGTTTCACCTCGGGGCTGCACGTGCGGGAGTCGTCGGCGCTGAAGAGCCCGCTCCTGAGGTCCGGCGGGTACTCCTCCCTCGGATCCTGCGCGGCGACCATCGGCAGCGGCGAGGCGGGCTTCCTGGGAGACGATGAGGGTGACACCGCGGTGGGCTGGGGACGGAGATGCTTCTCCGCAACGCTGCCAGCGCGCGGGAGGAGGTCCCCGGCGGCGAGAGCGCTTCTTCCGTGGAAGAGCCGGCGGTGAGCAGCCACCGGAGTAGGGATTGGGAATTTTTGGTTTGGGCTGGATGGGACTGCGACGCAAAGGCCTAGCGAAATTTTTTTTTTGAGCGAGGCAAGGCCTAGCGATTGGGCGAAAAGAACTTGGGAGTGGGCCTACATGGTTTCCTTCTGTAGACAAATGGACCGGCCCAAAATGCGGTGTCTCCCAGCATTTCCCAACGAAGGAATATGATGATTCTAAGATATTTTTGGGCAAGCCCTAAAAACATATATATTTGGGCACAGTAAGAGAATGAGAATAAGATATGCTCAAAAAAAGAGAGAATGGCGAATCAACCTGTGGTTGAGTTTGTTAGGTGGACAGTGGTATCTCCAACCCACCAGGGTTCAAATCCTGGTGCTCGCATTATTCTTGGATTTATTTCAGGATTTCCGGCGATGCGCTTTCAGTGGGACGAGACGTTTCCGTCGACGACGAGGCGTTTTCGGTGACTTCGTAGATCTCAAGATGATATGCCGGCTCAGTCTCTCGGAGGTGCTCATAGGGGTAGGGTGCGTGTAATGCGTTAAGCGGGGTGAGTGTATGCGCGTGTATATGAGCGGTTGTGTCTGTACTGATGCTCAAAAAAAAAAAAGAGAGAATGACAATAAGAAGCACTGAATAAGCTAAGAAACAACTAACACAGCCTAATGCGGACGGGGGCCTCGGTTATAAGGATATGCATTCTTTTAATATGGCCATGCTAGCGAAACAATGATGGGGGTTGATGTCGTTTCTGATCCTGCTACGTCCCCGTCTGCACGGGTGCTCAGAGTCAAATACTACCTCAATGGGGGTTTGTTGAGTGCAGAGCCGAAGGATGGTATATCATATACTTGGGGCAGCATTTCTCATGGCATAGAATTGTTAAAACATGGTGTTACCAAACAAGTTGGTGATGGCTCCAGCATTGACATTTTGGCTGACCCTTGGCTGCCCAAAAAGTGGTCCGGATGACCAATTACGCCTCTCAAGGCGATTTAGTTCCGTCGAGACTTGAGGACCTTATTGGCCCTCATCAATACTGGAATTACATCGTACGTCGAGTGCCAGAAATACTCGGCAAAGGGTCTAATATACTTGGCAAAGCCTTTGTTGTGCATTGTTCTTCACGGGAGTGGCAACTTGCTTGTCACCTTTCTTGAAGTTCCCGTTCTTTTTCATTTGTCCTTTTTTCTTGAAACTAATAGTCTTGTTCACCATCAACACTTGATACTCTTTCTTAATTTCTAGCTTCGCCGATTTCAGCATCGCGAAGAGCTCGGAAATCTTTTCCGTTATCCCTTGGACATTATAGTTCATCACGAAGTTCTAGTAGCTTGGTGATAGTGACTAGAGAATTCTGTCAATCACTGTCTTATCTGGAAGATTTACTCCCACTTGATTCAAGTGATTGTAGTACTTAGACATTCTGAGCACATGCTCACTTGCTGAGCTATTCTTCTCCATCTTGTAGGCAAAGTACTTGTCAGAGGTCTCATACCTCTCGACATGGGCATGAGTCTAAAATATTAATTTCAGCTCTTGGAACATCTCATATGCTCTGTGGTGTTCAAAACGTCTTTGAAGCCCCGATTCTGAGCCGTAAAGCATGGTGCACTAAACTATCAAGTAGTCATCATATTGAGCTTGTCAAACGTTCATAATGTCTGCATTACACTAGTAGAAAACAGGGCATACGTTCGGGCCTGGTCAGCTCATTAGTCCCGGTTCGGTCACGAACACCCATGGGCCCATTGGTGCCGGTTCGTGAGGCCAGGGGGCCTGCCGGGCCGTGTGGGGGCATTGGTCCCGGTTCGTCTGACCACTTTGGTGGGGAGAACCGGGACCAATAGGCCTCGCTCCTGGCCCAGAACTATTAGTCCCAGTTGGTGCCATGAACCGGGACCAATGAACCAGCCAGGGGAGAGAGCTTTTGTGCGTAAAACATTAAAAGAAAAAAGAATTTTCATAAAATAAATTAAAAAAGAAAATAAAATAAATAAGTAGAAACAAAAAAAAACTTTAATAAAGTAAAATAAACAAACTTTAAGAAAATAAATAAAAATAGAACAGTAAATAGAAACAAAATAAAATAAAAAAGCAAAAAAGAAAGAATTTTCATAAAATAAATAAAAAAAGCAAAAAAAAAGAAGAAACAAAATAAACTTTAATAAATATAAGTAAAAACAAAGAAGTTTTAAAACATTAAAAGAAAAATGATTTTTCATAGAGAAAATTTTTGTTAGAAACTTTAATAGCAAAAATAATTATCATAAAGAATTTTTTGTTACAAATTAAAATAACAAAATATGTTTTTGAATATAATGATAAAACACAGTAATATTAAATAGCAGGAAAAAGAATCACTCAATAATCTATTTTTATAGTAAAGTTATTCAAAAACTAGTGGTTCACACAAATTTTAAAAAATTCAAATTAAAACTATTCAAATTGGAAAACAAATGGCACTAACAGAAAGTTTATAATTTTTGTGACCTAAAATCAAAAGGAATTAAAAAGATAAAGAAAAAAACAAAAGAAAATAAATAATGTAGAAAACAAAATAAAAACTAGAAAAAGATAAAAAAAAATGCCACCTACTGGGCCACCACGGCCTAATAATCGACTAGAAACCCTATTGGGCGTGATTCAGTTAGAGAGGCCAAGCAGGCCTGACAGCAGTGAGACAAGTTCACGCTAGTGGGCCTGCAATAGTGAGGAGTTTAAATGGGTGGGCAGAGCAGCTTACAAGCAGTGCGGCCCTCTTGACTAGAGGTGGGACTAAAATTTGCAGGCTGCTGGCAGGCGGCCTGAGTTTTTGGTCCCGCTTGGTGGCACCAACCGGGACTAAAAGGGTGCATTGGTACCGGTTCGTGGCACCAACCGGGACCAATGCCCCGCCTTTAGCACCAACCGGGACCAATGCCCCGCCTTTAGTCCCGGTTGGTGCCACCAACCGGGACCAAAGGCCTCTGCTTCCCGCCCGTTGGGCTGCTGAAAAGAGGGCGTTGGTCCCGGTTGGTGGCATCAACCCGGACGAAAGGGGCTTTAATCCGGTTTGTCTCAAGAGCCGATACCAATGCCACAGGTATATAAACAAGACTTGTGAAATTTTCGATTCTCATCGCAGTTTCGGCGACGCCAACACCTACAACGCCGCCATGGCTGCCGCCGTCGCCGCTTCGCCCCTCGCCGCAAGCGCCGTCCTCGCCGCCCGTCCCGCACCGTCGACCCTCGCGCCCGACGCGTCGTCACCTCCAGCGCCCGTACGCTGTCGCCGCAAGTCGCCCGTTCTGCGTCGGCCGCGCCGCCCTGCCCGACCACGCCGTCGTCGGCCCGCCCCGACCACCCCGTTGTCGCCCTGACCACGCCCAGCGCCCACCTAACCACACCGCACCTCTCCTTGGTCAGGCCGGCGCCGCCCACTTGTGAAAATTTTCTCCATCATTTTTTTTGCATTTTTATAAAAATGTATATATGTATGTATGTTCTCTGTGTATATATGTTCATGTATGCAAAAGATAGATTTTTAGAAAAGTTTTATCTATGTATATATGCTGTCTGATTTAGTGCATTTTAGGTTAGTTTCATTTTTAGAAAAGTTTTATATATTTAGGAAAGAAGGAAGAAGGAAGAGAAGGGGGGCGGGGGTATGTCATTGTCGATATACCTCCCTGGTAACTTCGACATGAGCGGGGGTCGATATACCCCCTCCCCGATAACTTCGACATGAGGGGGGTGGGGGTCAATATACCCCCTCCCCGATAACATCGACATGAGGGGGGTGGGGGTTCATATGATGTTTTTTTGTGCATATGATGTTTTTTTTCATATATGTATTAATTTTTTTATTTAGGTTGTTAATTAGTAGATATCGATTTTAGGTTAGTGCATAGGTTAGTGTAGTGGAAAAAGTAAAATAAGGAAAAGGAAGAAAAGAGAAAGAAGAAGAAAAAGAAGGAGTGGAAAAAGGAAATAAGAAGTGGAAGAAGGAGAAGAAGAAAGGAGAAGAAGAGGAGAAATAAATAAGAAGAGAAAAACAAAGAAAAAAAAGAGGAGAAGAAGAAGAAAAATAGAGTATTTTCTATTTTTTTCTTCTTCACCTCTATTCCTTTCTTCTTCTCCTCTTTTTTTCTTCTTTTTTTTCTTCGATCTTCTCTATTCCTTTCTTCTTATCGATCCTCTTTTTTCTTCTTCTTCCTCTTCATATTTTTATCGGGTATGTCATTGTCGATATACCACCTCCCCGATAACTTCTACATGGGGGGGGGGGGTCGATATACCCCCTCCCCGATAACTTCGACATGAGGAGGGGGAGGGGGTTAAGGGGTCCAGGGTTCGAGGGTCGAGGGTTCTAGGGTTCTAGCTAGGGTTGAGGGTTCGAGGGTTCGAGGGTTGTCGAGAGGGTTTGAGGGTCGAGGGTATGAGGGTTGTCGAGGGTTCGAGGGTCGAGGGTCGTCGAGGGGTCGAGGGTCGTTTGCCACTAATATATCCATCTATCATGTTTGTATAATAATTGCCATGTTGTAATATTTGCAGAAACTATGGAGCACGGCCGAGACGAGGAAGCAGAACAGGTGTTGGGGGACATAATCGCAAACGGAGGTGATGTCATGTCGTTTCTCAACGAAAGCGATGGTCTGGAAGGAGAGGGTGAAGAAGGCTACGGTTACCGAACAATGGAGGAGGAAGGACATGATTATGATGGCTCCGGCGATCGAATCTTGGTGCAAGAAGGAGACCGTGATGACGGCTCCGGTGACCAAACAGAGTCCGGCCAGGTATATATATTAATTAAGCCTGTGCTAACTAGCTAATTAATGCATTCATTGTTTTGGTATCTACACATATTAACTCTCATCTTTCTTTTCTAGCCCTCCGGATCGAGCTCAACTTTGGTAAAGAAATGAGGCCCGAAGAAAAAGTTGGGCCCGGATGAAAGGTTCACGATCACAGCAATCGCGCCCGATGGCCTACCGATTGAACCCCGTCGGACCAAGGAGGCATTTGCTGCTCAGTGCGGGGTTCTTGTTAGGGACATGATCCCGATCAGCATCGAGCTATGGAATCAGCCTAAGAAGGAAGAGCTTCAAGTTTCTTTTGTCGAAGATGCACAGAAACATGATCTTTGGAATGCGCTGAAGGTAAATTTCACCCTACCGAAAGAGGAGGATCCGGAGAATCCAGTTATAGAGCCATTGATCAAGTCTGGTGCTCTCAAGAAGATGGCAAATCTATTCAGGAGGTGGAAGAATGATCTGAAAGCAAAGTTTGTCGACAAAAAGAAGACACTGGAATTCACTGACCGGTATGAGAAGATCAGAGATCAATGGGACGCATTTGTGGCCAACAAGACATCGGAGAGGAGTAAGAAGATATCAGCGACAAACAAGATAAATGCTGCGAAGAAGGTGCACCACCATCGCACGGGGTCAGGTGGCTACCTCAAAGCCCGGCCGTTGTGGGCCAAGGCTGAGAACGACCTACTTGCTAAAGGGGTCGAACCAGAGACATTGAACTGGCGAGACCGTCCAAGGACTTGGTTCTTCGGGGTTGGCGGTGTTGGAAATATGCCCTAGAGGCAATAATAAATTAGTTATTATTATATTTCCTTGTTCATGATAATCGTTTATTATTCATGCTATAATTGTATTGACCGGAAACAGCAATACATGTGTGGATACATAGACAACACCATGTCCCTAGTAAGCCTCTAGTTGACTAGCTCGTTGATCAATAGATGGTTACGGTTTCCTGACCATGGACACTGGATGTCATTGATAACGGGATCACATCATTAGGAGAATGATGTGATGGACAAGACCCAATCCTAAGCCTGGCACAAAGATCGTGTAGTTCCTATGCTAAAGCTTTTCTAAATGTCAAGTATCTTTTCCTTAGACCATGAGATTGTGCAACTCCCGGATACCGTAGGAATGCTTTGGGTGTACCAAACGTCACAACGTAACTGGGTGGCTATAAAGGTGCATTACAGGTATCTCCGAAAGTGTCTGTTGGGTTGTACGAATCGAGATCGATTTGTCACTCCGTGTAAGCGGAGAGGTATCTCTGGGCCCACTCGGTAGGACATCATCATAATGTGCACAATGTGACCAAGGGGTTGATCACGGGATGATGTGTTACGAACGAGTAAAGAGACTTGCGGTAATGAGATTGAACAAGGTATCGGGATACCGACGATCGAATCTCGGGCAAGTACAATACCGCTTAGACAAAGGGAATTGTATACGGGATCGATTGAGTCCTTGACATCGTGGTTCATCCGATGAGATCATCGTGGAACATGTAGGAGCCAACATGGGTATCCAGATCCGGCTGTTGGTTATTGACCAGGAGAACGTCTCGGTCATGTCTACATGTCTCCCGAACCCGTAGGGTCTACACATAAGGTTCGATGGCGCTAGGGTTATAAAGGAAGTTTGTATGTGGTTACGAATGTTGTTCGGAGTCCCGGATGAGATCCCGGACGTCACGAGGAGTTCCGGAATGGTCCGGAGGTAAAGATTTATATATGGGAAGTCCTGTTTTGGTCACCGGAAAAGTTTCAGGTGATATCGGTAATGTACCGGGACCACCGGGAGGGTCCCGGGGGTCCACCAAGTGGGGCCACATGCTCCAGAGGCATACATGGGCCAAGTATGAGAGGGCACCAGCCCCTACGTGGGCTAGGGCGCCTCCCACCATGGCCCATGCGGTTAGAAGGGGAGAGGGGGCAAACCCTAAGGGCAGATGGGCCCTAAGGCCCATACTCCTGCGCCTCCCTCTCCTCCCCTTGTGGCCGCCACCAATAGATGGGTTTGGGGCTGCCGCCCCTCTGGGGGTGGGAACCCTAGAGGCGCACCCTCCTCCCCTTCCCCTATATATATGAGGCCTAGGGGCTGCCCAATACACGCGATTCTATCTCTCGTTGGTGCAGCCCTGCATCTCTTCTTCCTCCTCCTCCTCTCCTGCGGTGCTTGGCGAAGCCCTGCAGGATAGCCACGCTCCTCCATCACCACCACGCCGTTGTGCTGCTGTTGGATGGAGTCTTCCTCAACCTCTCTCCTCTCTCCTTGCTGGATCAAGGCGTGGGAGGCGTCAGGAGCTGTACGTGTGTTGAGCAGCGGAGGTGCCGTCTGCTCGGCACTAGGATCTCCGGTGATTTGGATCACGACGGCAATCTGACTCCTTCAACCCCGTTCTCATGAACGCTTCCGCTTAACGATCTACAAGGGTATGTAGATGCACTCTCCTTCCCTCGTTGCTAGTTTCTCCATAGATAGATCTTGGTGACACGTAGGAAAATTTTGAATTTCGCTCGTTCCCCAACAAAGTGGCATCATGAGCTAGGTCTATTGCGTAGATTCTTTGCACGAGTAGAACACAAAGTAGTTGTGGGCGTTGATGTTGTTCAATATGCTTACCGTTACTAGTTCAATCTTGTTTCGACGGTATTGTGGGATGAAGCGGCCGGACCGACCTTACACGTACTCTTACGTGAGACAGGTTCCACCGGTGACATGCACTTGGGTGCATAAGGTGGCTAGCGGGTGCCGATCTCTCCCACTTTAGTCGGAACGGATTCGATGAAAAGGGTCCTTATGAAGGGTAAATAGCAATTGGCATATCACGTTGTGGTTTCTTTATGTAGGTAAGAAACGTTCTTGCTAGAAACCCATAGCAGCCACGTAAAACATGCAAACAACAATTAGAGGACGTCTAACTTGTTTTTTGCAGAGTATGCTATGTGATGTGATATGGCCAAGAAGAATGTGATGAATGATATGTGATGTATGAGATTGATCATGTTCTTGTAATAGGATTCACGACTTGCATGTCGATGAGTATGACAACCGGCAGGAGAATATAGGAGTTGTCTTTATTTATTATATGACCTGCGTGTCATTAAACAACGCCATGTAATTACTTTACTTTATTGCTAACGGTAGCCATAGTAGTAGAAGTAATAGTTGGCGAGACAACTTCATGAAGACACGATGATGGAGATCATGATGATGGAGATCATGGTGTCATGCCGGTGACGATGATGATCATGGAGCCCCGAAGATGGAGATCAATGGAGCTATATGACATTGGCCATATCATGTCACTACTATATAATTGCATGTGATGTTTATTATGTTTATGCATCTTGTTTACTTAGAACGACGGTAGTAAATAAGATGATCCCTTACGACAATTTCAAGAAGTGTTCTCCCTAAGCGTGCACCGTTGCTACAGTTAAGTCACTTCTAAGCACCACGTGTTGATCGGGTGTGATGGATTCTTACGTTCACATACAACGGGTGTAAGACAGATTTACACACGTAGAACACTTAGGGTTAACTTGACGAGCCTAGCATGTACGGACATGGCCTCGAACACGAGACCGAAAGGTCGAGCATGAGTCGTATAGTAGATAATGATCAACATGAAGATGTTCACCGATGATGACTAGTCCGTCTTCACGTGTTGATCGGACACGGCCTAGTTGATTCGGATCATGTAATCACTTAGATGACCAGAGGGATGTCTATCGAGTGGGAGTTCATAAGATGAACTTAATTATCCTGAACATAGTCAAAAGACCTTTTGCAAATTATGTCAAAAGCTGGCGCTTTAGTTCCACTTTGTTTAGATATGTTCCTAGAGAAAATATAGTTGAAAGTTGAAAGTAGCGATTATGCGGACGTAGAAAGCTTATGTCCTTAATGCACCGCTCGATGTGCTAAACCCCAAGCGTCAGTTCTGTGGATGTTGCGAACATCGGACATACACGTCTTGATAACTACGTGATAGTTCAGTTAAACGGTTTAGAGTTGAGGCATGAAATATGTTTTTTGAAATGTCGCGGAACATATGAGATGTTTCGAGGGCTGAAATTAGGATTTCAGGCTCGTGCCCACGTCAAGAGGTATGAGACCTCCGACGATTTTCTTAGCCTACAAACTAAGGGAGAAAAGCTCAATCGTTGAGCTTGTACTCAGATTGTCAGGTACAACAATCACTTGAATCGAGTGGGAGTTAATCTTCCGGATGAGATAGTGATGTTTCTCCAAAGTCATTGCCACCAAGCTGCTAGAGCTTCGTGATGAACTATAACATATCGAGGATAGATATGATGATCCTTGAGGTATTCGCGTTGTTTGACATCGAAAGTAGAAATCAAGAAGGAGCATCAATTGTTGATGGTTGGTGAAACCACTAGTTTCAAGAAGGGCAAGGGCAAGAAGGGACACTTCATGAAACGGCAAATCAGTTCTTTGCTCGGTGAAGAAACCCAAGGTTGAACCCAAACCCGAGACTAAGTGCTTCTGTAATAAAGGGAATAGTCACTAGAGCGGAATTACCCTAGATGCTTGGTAGATAAGAAGGCTGGCAAGGTCGATAGAAGTATATTGGATATACATTATGTTAATGTGTACTTTACTAGTACTCCTAGTAGCACCAGGGTATTAGATACCGGTTCGGTTGCTAAGTGTTAGTAACTCGAAATAAAAGGCTACAGAATAAACGGAGACTAGCTAAAGGAGAGCTGACGATATGTGTTGGAAGTGTTTCCAATTTTGATGTGATCAAACATCGCTCCCTCTACCATCAAGATTAGTATTAAACCTGAATAATTATCATTTGGTGTTTGCGTTGAGCATAGACATGATTGGATTATGTCTATCGCAACGGTTATTCATTTAAGGAGAATAATGGTTACTCTGTTTATTTGAATAATACCTTCAATGGTCTTGCACCTAAAGGAATGGTTTATTGGATCTCGATCGTAGTGATACACATTTTCATGCCAAAAGATATAAGATAGCAATGAAAGTACCACTTACTTGTAGCCTTTGCCATGTGAGTCATATTGGTATAAAAGCATGAAGAAGTTCCATGTCGATGGATCTTTGGACTCACTCGTTTTGAAAAGTTTGAGACATGCGAACCATGTCTATTGGTGTATCTGCATGAAGAAACTCCATGCAGATGGACCGTTTGGACTCACTTGATTTTGAATCACTTGAGATATGCAAATCAAACCACATGGGCAAGATGACCGAAAAGCCTCGGTTTGGGAAGATGGAACAAGGTAGCAACCTGTTGGAAGTAACACATTTTGATGTGTGCAGTCCAATGAGTCTTTGAGACATGCAGTAAATATCGTTATGTTCTGACTTCACAGATGATTCGAGTAGATGTTGAGTATATTTACTTGATGAAACACAAGTCTGAATTATTGAATGGTTCAAGTAATTTCAGAGTGAAGTTGAAGATCATCGTGACAAGAGGATAGAATGTCTATGATATGATCATAGAGATGAATATCTGAGTTCTGAGTTTTGGCACACAATTAAGACATTGTGCAAATTGTTTCACAATTAATACCGCCTAGAACACCATAGTGTGATGGTGTGTCCGAACATCATAGTTGCACCCTATTGGATATGGTACGTACCATGATATCTCTTATCAAATTACCACTATCGTTCAAGGGTTATGCATTAGAGACAACCGCACTCACTTTAATAGGGCACCATGTAATTCCGTTGAGATGACACCGTTTGAACTATGGTTTGGAGAAACCTAAGTTGTCATTTCTTAAAAGTTTGGGGCTGACGCTTATGTGAAAAGTTTCAAGGTTGATAAGCTCGAACCCAAAACGGATAAATACATCTTCATAAGACACCCAAAACAGTTGGGTATACCTCCTAATTCAGATCCGAAAGCAATAGGGATTGTTTCTTAAATCGGGTCCTTTCTCGAGGAAAAGTTCGTCTCGAGAAAGAATTGAGTGGGAGGATGGTGGAGACTTGATGAGGTTAATGAACCGTCACTTCAACTAGTGTGTAGCAGGGCACGAGGAAGTTGTTCCCATGGCACCTACACCAATTGAAGTAGAAGCTTATGATAGTTTGGATCAAGTCACTACCGAACCTCGTGGGATGACAAGGACGCGTCTTTGCTTGAGTGGTACGGTAATCTTGTCTTGAATGTCATGTTGCTAGACAACAATGAACCTCTGAGCTATGGAGAAGCAATGGTGGGCCCATATTCCAACAAATGGTTAGAAGCCATGAAATCCGAGATAGGATCCATGTATCGAACAAAGCATGGACTTTGGTGGACTTGCCGTTGATCGGCAAGCCATTGAGATAAATGGATGTTTAAGAAGAAGGCAGACGTGGGACCGTAATGTCACCGTCTATGAAGCTCGACTTGTGGCAAAGAGTTTTTCACAAGTTCAAGGAGTTGACTACGATGAGATTTTCTCATCCGTAGCGATGCTTAAGTCCGTCGGAATCATGTTAGCATTAGCTGCATTTATGAAATCAGGCAGATGGATGTCAAAAACGAGTTTCCTTACCAGTTTGTAAGGAAATGTTGTATGTGATACAATCAGAAAGTTTTTGTCGATCCTACGGATGCTAAAAGTTATGCTGGCTCCAGCGATCCTTCTAAGGACTGGAGTAAGCATCTCGGAGTTGGAATGTGCGCTTTGATGAGATGATCAAAGATTTTGGGTTTATACAAAGTTTATGAGAAACTTGTATTTCCAAAGAAGTGAGTGGAAGCGCTATAGAATTTCTGATAAGTATATGTTGTTGACATATTGTTGATCAGAAATGATGTAGAATTCTGGAAAGCATATAGGGTTGTTTGAAAAGTGTTTTTCAATAGAAAACCTGGATTAAGCTACTTGAACATTAAGCATCGAGATCTATAAGGATAGATCAAAATGTAATAACACTTTCAAATGAGCACATACCTTGACATGATCTTGAAGGTGTTCAAGATGGATGAGTCAAAGAAGGAGTTCTTGCACGAGTTGTAAGGTATGAATTAAGAGTTAAAGCTCGACCACGGCAGAAAAGAGAGAAAGGGCGAAGGTCGTCCCCTATGCTTTAGACGTAGGCTCTATAGTATGCTATCTTTGTGTACCGCACGGAAGTGTGCCTTGCCATGAGTCGGTCAAAGGGGTACAAGAATGATCCAGGAATGGGGATCATTGGACAGCGGTCAAAAATTGTCCTTGGAGTAAATAAGGACATGTTTCTCGATTATGGAGGTGATAAAGAGTTCGCGTAAAGGGTTACGTCGATGCAAGCTTTAACACCTATCCGAAAGTGACTCTGAGTAGCAAACCGGATACGTATAGTGGAGCAACCATTTGGAATAGCTCCAAGTGGAGGCGTGAAAGCAGCATTTACAATATGACATAGAGATTTGCGAAATACATACGGATCTGAATGTTACGGACCCGTTGACTAAGACCTCTCTCACGGGCAAAACATGATCAAACCCCGAACTCATTGAGACTTAATCACATGGTGATGTGAACTAGTTTAAGACACTAGTAAACTCTTTGGATGTTGGTCACATGGCGATGTGACCTATCGATGTTAATCACATGGCGATGTGAACTAGATTATTGACTCTAAGCGCCAAGTGGGAGACTGTTGGAAATATGCCCTAGAGGCAATAATAAATTAGTTATTATTATATTTCCTTGTTCATGATAATCGTTTATTATTCATGCTATAATTGTATTGACGGAAACAGCAATACATGTGTGGATACATAGACAACACCATGTCCCTAGTAAGCCTCTAGTTGACTAGCTCGTTGATCAATAGATGGTTACGGTTTCACGACCATGGACATTGGATGTCATTGATAACGGGATCACATCATTAGGAGAATGATGTGATGGACAAGACAATCCTAAGCCTAGCACAAAGATCGTGTAGTTAAGTATGCTAAAGCTTTTCTAAATGTCAAGTATCTTTTCCTTAGACCATGAGATTGTGCAACTCCCGGATACCGTAGGAATGCTTTGGGTGTACCAAAGCGTCCTGGCAACGTAATCGGATGGCTATAAAGGTGCATTACAGGTATCTCCGAAAGTGTCTGCATTGGGTTGGCACGAATCGAGACGGGATTTGTCACTCCGATGTAAGCGGAGAGGTATCTCTGAGCCCACTCGGTAGGACATCATCATAATGTGCACAATGTGACCAAGGGGTTGATCACGGGATGATGTGTTACGGAACGAGTAAAGAGACTTGCCGATAACGAAGATTGAACAAGGTATTGGGATACCGACGATCGAATCTCGGGCAAGTACAATACCGCTAGACAAAGGGAATTGTATACGGGATCGATTGAGTCCTTGACATCGTGGTTCATCCGATGAGATCATCGTGGAACATGTAGGAGCCAACATGGGTATCCAGATCCGCTGTTGGTTATTGACCGGAGAACGTCTCGGTCATGTCTACATGTCTCCCGAACCCGTAGGGAATCTACACATAAGGTTCGATGGCGCTAGGGTTATAAAGGAAGTTTGTATGTGGTTACGAATGTTGTTGAGTCCCGGATGAGATCCCGGACGTCACGAGGAGTTCCGGAATGGTCCGGAGGTAAAGATTTATATCTGGGAAGTCTGTTTTGGTAACCGGAAAAGTTTCAGGCGATATCGGTAATGTCTGGGACCACCGGAGGGTCCCGGGTCCACCAAGTGGGGCCACATGCTCCGAGAGGCATACATGGGCCAAGTATGAGAGGGCACCAGCCCCTAGGTGGGCTAGGCGCCTCCCACCATGGCCCATGCGGCTAGAAGGAGAGGGGCAAACCCTAAGGGCAGATGGGCCCTAAGGCCCATACTCCTGCGCCTCCCTCTCCTCCCCTTGTGGCCGCCACCCAATAGATGGGTTTGGGGCTGCCGCCCCTCTAGGGGTGGGAACCCTAGAGGCGCACCTCCTCCCTTCCCCTATATATATGAGGCCTAGGGGCTGCCCAATACACGCGATTCTATCTCTCGTTGGTGCAGCCTGCGTCTTCTTCCTCCTCCTCCTCTCTCTGCGGTGCTTGGCGAAGCCTGCAGATAGCCACGCTCCTCCATCACCACTGCCACGTTGTGCTGCTGCTGGATGGAGTCTTCCTCAACCTCTCCCTCTCTCCTTGCTGGATCAAGGCGTGGGAGGCGTCACTTGGGCTGTACGTGTGTTGAGCAGCGGAGGTGCCGTCCGTTCGACACTAGGATCTCCGGTGATTTGGATCACGGCAAGTGCGACTCCTTCAACCCGTTCTCATAAACGCTTCCGCTTAACGATCTACAAGGGTATGTAGATGCACTCTCCTTCCCTCGTTGCTAGTTTCTCCATAGATAGATCTTGGTGACACGTAGGAAAATTTTGAATTTCTGCTACGTTCCCCAACAGGCGGAACCTTGGACCCTGTAACAGGGAAGTGCGTTTGGACGAGCGAGCAACTGCAAATACCCGTCACGAAGCTTTGGGAGTATATCGCAGCAGCGCAGGAAGGGAGGTTCGTTCTAGATAGAGAGAAGGACGAGCTCACAATGGCCCTCGGGAATCCTGAGCACCCTGGACGGACACGAGGCACGCCAGGCTCCTTTCCGTGGAAGGTTGGGTTTCCGGACGCAGGCGGTTATAAAACCCAGGAGAGGAGGAGGAAACAGGAGCATAGCGAACTGCAGGAGCTGCACGCAAGGATACGGAAGCTAGAGGAACGAGATGCAGTTCGAAGCAAGCGACCTGCCGAAGCTACCCCGCCATCTCAGCGGAGAAGCAGCGTGGCTTCCACCGAGCCGCTTCAGTTGGAGCCTGTCTTCACGGCTTTTGCTAGCTACCCCGTGGATGCTATCACGGAGTCTCAACAGTGCCACCTTGTGACGCAATGGCAGAGCTACAAAGTCAAGGCTGCTGTTGGCTCTGTTGGACCTACTGAACCCGGCGCAACTTTTCACTATCGTCCGATCCCAAAAGGATAGGCTAGGGTGACGGTGGAGGAAATAACGGAGGGATTTGAGGAACTCGTGCTTGACCACCCTGCCGGTGAAGGGGAGACTAGGCTGGGGTCTGCTCTGAAGACTCCATGCCTATGGCGGAAGGAGCTCATCAACCTTCCGAATTGGACGCCTCTGCCTCCTCCTCCTCCTTCGGCGAGTCAGGGCACTCCGCCTCCTCCTCCGGCTGTTCCTTTGGCGAGTGATCAGGGCACTCTGCCTCCTTCTCCGGCACGTGGAGGCACTCCGCCTCCTTCTCCGGCGTGTGGCGGCACTCCACCTCCTTCTTCGCCTGCGCTGGCACGCCCGACCAGCCAGCCTCCTCCTTCTCCGCCTCGTCAGCAAAGGCGGAAGAGACCCGCCGCCGCTCCGGCTGCTCCGGCGCGTCATAGTCCTTCTCCTGCGCCTCGTAAGCAACAAAAGAAGACAGCCGCAGCCGCTCGGCCTGCTCCAGCGTCTAGCAGTACAGCAAGAGGCAGGAGGCAATACAGATACAGTCCATCTCTCAAGACTCCAGAGAAGTTAGCATACGAGATGACCGCAGAGGAAAACGAGGAGATCTATCAAGCCCAAGTGAAGGACTACTTCGAAACGCAAAGAGCCAAGAGACATCCACCTCCGGAGGAGAAGATTGATCCGGTGAAAGCGAAGCACAGTTTGGATGCCCTGCAGCGACCACCACTGTCTTCGCCGCAAACCAACTATGAGCGCATTACCGAAAAGACATATAAGGAAGCGAAGCGGTCGGGAAGTACTTGCAGTGACAAAAGGTTACAAGAACGAAGAACTGGGAAACTAATTCCCCAGCTCGGCGAACAAGAGAACCAATCGTGCCCCCCGCTAAAGGTGTCTAGCGATATCGTCGCTAATCATCCGGGGATCTTGTGCGGTACCAATCCTAGAGATTACGAAGATGCACATTTTGATATAATGGAGGTGGACGAATTCAAATACGAGTACGGGAAGCCTCTCGTCAAAGATGGAACTATTCTAACAACGATGACGCGAAGATTCCATGATTGGTACATGGAAACCTGCAGAAAGTTTCTAGGGGAGAAAAAAAGGATACTTTGACGCTGATTAAAGAGGATCATCACGACCTCGTTGGAATTGGGCAGTTGTCTGTTCCATTTGAGAAGTTCTTCCAGTTTTTCAATCAGAAGGCCCTCGATAAATTAACGGTCACTTGCTACTGTCTGTAAGTACTACTTCTCTCATTAAGTATCTATATATAACTCAGCTCTTTCATTGCATGTATATATAATTATCCTTACTATATTATGCAGGCTGAAGATCGTCGAATGCAGAAAGGCTGAAATGTATGATATTGGGTTCATTAACACAAATCTCATAGATCAATTTATGGTTACATCTCATGCCGAAGAAACCGAGGAGAACTTGCTACGGTCGTTGATAATAAATCAAACCAAAGATACAATACTCTTTCTTTACAACTTCAAGTGAGTGTTATTGTCTTGTGCATATTCGGTTTCCCTTAATTATTACTCGAGGTTATGTAATTGATGAGTTATGCATGCGTGCGCAGGTTCCACTATATTCTCCTAGAGATTAAGCTTGAGCAGGGACTAGTAAAAGTCTTAGACTCGAGACGAAAAGATCCCTCTTGAATACGCGGACATGTCAAAAATGCTCGAGAAGTAAGTTGAATCGATCATTATCGCATCATATCGGTAACTTTGTTCATTTCATGGTATCAAGTAATTGTTTTCTTTGTCTTCCAGGGTTTGGAAAGTATTCACCGCACAAGTTTCAGGACTACCGCGGGAACTGCGATAGATTTACCCGAAAGTAAGTACTACTAGCTAGCTAGTTCCGCGCATCTCCCGTTGATTCTAGCTACTTTCATCAATGCCCTTTTATAATGCTTCATTATCAGTTTGATTGACCTCTATTTCTCGTAAAGTGCTTGTGGCAGGAAGCCGGGAATAATTACTGTGGATACTACGTCTGCGAGTTCATCTACAACATGATGGCCAAGAATAGGCGGGGCTACTCTAAAAGACAATATGAAGTGCATAAGCAAAAATATTCACAAGTTTATTTTATTACCATCATTTCTGTTGAGTTTCATTCATATATATCTATTGACCCCCTTCTGTAAATTAGATGTGGGAGATGCGGAATGAACTCCTACCACAAGATCGCATGCGAGCAATTCAAGAGGAATTGGCTGGATTCTTTCTTGACCACGTCATCAATAAAGCCGGAGAATACCACCATGCATGTGAAAGTCGAGTTCATATGTTAGGGTATTGTAAGAGATCTTACACATTGTATATATATATGTAGCCAGTATCGTCGGATAGATATACGATATAACTTATTGTTCGACCAATCTCTCGGAGAAGGAGAGGTCGATCACTTCTGTATATTTTCATGACGATCTTCTGTACTGAATAGCTAGCGTGTCGAGTCCTCTCTATACGTAGCGTCGACCAAGCACGGAGATAAGAGAGGACACTTTTCTCTATTAGCTAGCTAACACAATATATGAAAACCCTAAATTAACGTAGCATGCAATTTCAAAAAAATTCCTACGCTCACGCAAGATCTATCTAGGAGATGCATAGCAACGAGAGGGGGAGAGCATCTTCATACCCTTGAAGATCGCAAAGCGAAAGCGTTTATCAACGCGGTTGATGTAGTCGTACACCTTCACGATCTATCGCGATCAAGTACCGAACTATGGCACTGATACGTCTCCAACGTATCTATAATTTTTGATTGTTCCATGCTATTATATTATCTGTTTTGGATGTTGAATAGGCATTTATATGCTATTTTATATATTTTTGGGACTAACCTATTAACCGAGAGCCCAGTGCCACTTTTTGTTTTTGCCCTATTTTAGAGTTTCGCAGAAAAGGAATACCAAACGGAATGAAACTTTTGAGATGATCTTTCTTGGACCGAAAGGAAACCAGAAGACTTGGAGATGAAGACGGAGACGCAACGAGGCGGTCACGAGGCAGGGGGCGTGCCCAGGGGTAGGGCGCGCCCCCTACCTCTTGGGCCCCTCATAGCTCCCCTGACCTAGCTCCTTCGCCTATATATACTCTTATACCCTAAAAACATCCAGGAGAGCCATGAAACCACTTTTCCACTGCCGCAACCTTCTGTACCCGTGAGATCCCATCTAGGGGCCTTTTCCGGTGTCCTGCCGGACGGGGATTTGATCACGGAGGGCTTCTACATAAACACCATTGCATCTCCGTTGAAGCGTGAGTAGTTTACCATCCATAGCTAGTATCTAGATGGCTTCTTCTCTCTCTTTGATTCTCAATACCATGTTCTCCTCGATGTTCTTGGAGATCTATTCGATGTAATATTCTTTTGCGGTGTGTTTGCCGAGATCTAATGAATTGTGTATTTATGATCAGATTATCTATGAATATTATTTGGTTCTTCTCTGAATTATTATATGCATGATTTGATATCTTTGCAAGTCTCTTCGAATTATCGGTTTAGTTTGGCCTACTAGATTGATCTTTCTTGCAATGGGAGAAGTGCTTAGCTTTGGGTTCAATCTTGCGGTGTCCTTTCCCGATGTGATGAGGGGCAGCAAGGCACGTATTGTATTGTTGCCATCGAGGGTAAAAAGATGGGGTTTTCATTCATATTGCTTGAGTTAATTCCTCTACATCATGTCATCTTACTTAATGTGTTACTCTGTTCTTTATGAACTTAATACTCTAGATGCAGACAGGAGTCGGTCGATATGTGGAGTAATAGTAGTAGATGCATAATCGTTTCGGTCTACTTGACACAGACGTGATGCCTTTGTTCATGATCATTGCCTTAGATATCGTCATAAGTATGCGCTTTTCTATCAATTTCTCGGCAGTAATTTGTTCATCCACAGTAATATTTGCTATCTTGAGAGAAGCCACTAGTGAAACCTATGGCCCTCGGGGTCTCTTTTCCATTATATTGAATCTCTTTTACATCTTACTAGTTACCGATCTACTATTTTGCAATCTTTTACTTCCCGATCTATAAACCAAAAATAGCAAAAATATTTACTTTACCGTTTATCTATCTCTATTAGATCTCACTTTTGCATGTGACTGTGAAGGGATTGACAACCCCTTTATCGCATTGGGCGCAAGTTGTTGATTGTTTGTGCAGGTATCCGGTGACTTGTGTGTTGTCTCCTACTGGATTGATACCTTGGTTCTCAAACTGAGGGAAATACTTATGCTACTGTGCTGCATCACCCTTTCCTCTTCAAGGAAAACCAACGCAAGCTCAAGACGTAGCAGGCACCTCCGCGTTCAGCACACGTTCAACTCGATGACTGATACGTCTCCAACGTATCTATAATTTTTTATTGTTCCATGCTATTATATTACATGTTTTGGATGTTTATGGGCTTTATTTTACATATGTATATCATTTTTGGGACTAACCTACTAACCGGAGGCCCAGTCCATATTGCTGTTTTTTTTTACCTATTTCAGTATTTTGAAGAAAAGGAATATCAAACGGAGTCCAAACGGAATGAAACCTTCGGGAGCATGATTTTTGGAACGAACGTGATCCAGAGGACTTGGAGTGCAAGTCAAGAAACAGCCGGAGCCTCCACGAGATAGGAGGGCGCCCCCCCCTATAGGGCGCGCCCCCTGTCTCGTGGGCGCCTCGGGTGTCCACCGACGTACTTCTTCCTCCCATATAAGCCTACGTACCCCGAAAACATCCAGGAGCCACCTGAAGAAATATTTCCGCCACCGTAACCTTCTGTATCCGCGAGATCCCATCTTGGAGCCGTCGCCGGCGTTCTGCCGGAGGGGGAATCCACCACGGAGGGCTTCTACATCAACATCTTTGGCCCTCCTATGAGTTGTGAGTAGTTTACCACAGACCTACTGGTCCATCGTTATTAGCTAGATGGCTTCTTCTCTCTTTTTGGATCTCAATACAATGTTCTCCCCCTCTCTTGTGGAGAACTATTCGATGTAATCTCTTTTTGCGGTGTGTTTGTCAAGATCCGATGAATTGTGGGTTTATGATCAGATTTATCTATGGATAATAATTGAATCTTCTCTGAATTCTTTTATATGATTGAGTTATCTTTGCAAGTCTCTTCGAATTATCAGTTTGGTTTGGCCTACTAGATTGATCTTTCTTGCCATGGGAGAAGTGCTTAGCTTTGGGTTCAATCTTGCGGTGATCTTACCCGATGATGAGAAAGGGTTGCAAGACACGTATTGTATTGTTGCCATCGAGGATAAAAAGATGGGGTTTATATCATATTAGCTTGAGTTTATCCCTCTACATCATGTCATCTTGCTTAATGTCGTTACTCTGTTCTTATGAACTTAATACTCTAGATGCATCTTTGGATAGCGGTCGATGTGTGGAGTAATAGTAGTAGATGCGAGGCAGTCGGTCTACTTGTTATGGACGTGATGCCTATATACATGATCATGCCTAGATAACGTCATAATTATTCGCTTTTCTATCAATTGCTTGATAGTAATTTGTTCACCCACCGTAATACTTATGCTCTTGAGAGAAGCCACTAGTGAAACCTATGGCCCCCGGGTCTATCTCTTATCATATTTGCTTTCAATATACTTTTATTTGCATCTTTATTTTCTGCATCTATATTATAAAATACCAAAAATATATTTATCTTATCATACTATCTCTATCAGATCTCACTTTCGCAAGTGGCTGTGAAGGGATTGACAACCCCTTTGTCGCGTTGGTTGCGAGTTCTTTGTTTGTTTGTGTAGGTTCCTGGGACTTGTTGAGAAGCCTCCTACTGGATTGATACCTTGGTTCTCAAAAACTGAGGGAAATAATTACGCTACTATTGCTGAATCACCCACTCCACTTAGAGGAAAACCAGCATAAGCTCAAGACGTAGCAAGAAGGATTTCTGGCGCCGTTGCCGGGGAGGTCTTCGCTCAAGTCAAGACATACCAAGTACCCATCACAAACTCATCTCCCTCGCATTTACATTGTTTGCCTTTTGCCTCTCGTTTTCCTTTCCCCCACTTCACCCTTGCCGTTTTATTCGCCCTCTCTTTCCCAATCTTCTCCTCTCTTTTCCGTTTGCCGTTTTCTTTTTGCTTGTGTGTTGGATTACTTGTTGCCATGGCGCAAGATAATACCAAATTGTGTGATTTCTCGAATACCAATAATAATGATTTCCTTAGTACTCCAATTGCTCCTGTTAATGATGTTGAGTCTTGTGAAATCAATACTGCTTTGCTGAATCTTGTTATGAAAGATCAATTCATGGCCTTCCTAGTGAAGATGCCGCTACTCATCTAAACAATTTTGTTGATTTGTGTGATATGCAAAAGAACAAAGATACGGATAACAATATTGTCAAATTGAAGTTATTTCCATTTTCACTTAGAGATCGTGCTAAAGTTTGGTTTTCGTCTTTGCCTAAAAATAGTATTGATTCTTGGAACAAGTGTAAAGATGCTTTTATCTCTAAGTATTTTCCTCCCGCTAAGATCATCACTCTTAGGAACGATATTATGAATTTTAAACAACTTGATCATGAGCATGTTGCCCAATCTTGGGAAAGAATGAAATTGATGTATGATTGCCCTACTCATGGTTTGAATTTATGGATGATCATACAAAAATTTTATGCCGGTTTGAACTTTGCTTCTAGAAATCTTTTTAGATTCGGCCGCGGAGGAACACGTTTATGGAAATTACTTTAGGAGATGTTACAAAACTTCTTGATAACATTATGGCTAATTATTCTCAATGGCACACCGAAAGATCTTATAGTAAAAAAGTGCATGCTATAGAAGAAATCAATGTTTTGAGTGGAAAGATGGATGAACTTATGAAATTGTTTGCTACTAAAAATACTCCTCTTGATCCCAATGATATGCCTTTGTCTACTTTGATTGAGAATAATAATGAATCTATGGATGTGATTTTTGTTGGTAGGAATAGTTTTGGAAACAATGCTTATAGAGGAAACTTTAATGCTAGACCGTTCCCTAGTAATTCCTCTAATAATTATGGAAATTCCTACAATAATTCTTATGGTAATTTTAATAAGATGCCCTCTGATTTTGAGAATAGTGTGAAAGAATTTATGATTTCTCAAAAGAATTTTAATGCTTTGCTTGAAGAAAAATTGCTCAAAGTTGATGATTTGGCTAGGAACGTTGATAGACTTTCACTTGATGTTGATTCTCTTAAACTTAGATCTTCTCCTCCTAAGCATGATATCAATGAGTCTCTCAAAGCAATGAGAATTTCCATTGACGAGTGCAAGGAAAGAACCGCTATATTGCGTGCTAAGAAAGATAGCTTTATAAAAGCGTGTTCTTCTAGTTTTCATGAAAATAATGATGAAGATCTTAAAGTAATTGATGTGTCCCCTATTAGATCTATGTTTTGCAATATGAATTTTGATGATTATGGGAATGATGATGAGTCAACTTTACCTAGAAGGCGTCCCAAAAATTCGGAGTTTTTAGATCTTGATGCTAAATTTGGTAAAAGTGGGATTGGAGAGGCCATGACTTTAAATCCGGTTTTGTCCTAGTGAAAATTCCTTTAAATCCGAGATAGTGGGATTGGAGAGGCCATGACTTTACAAAAGGCTTCCACGTGGCACCAACAGGGACAAAAGGTTCCCCTGCCTGGGCAAGCGGCAGCGGCCATGTGGAGCCCCATCTGTCCCGGTTCCTGGACGAAGGGACTAAAGGGTCGGTACTAAAGCCCTCATGAACCGGTACGAATGACCCTTTTTCTACTAGTATAGGCCGTTGCTATCACTAATAGATAATTCACCAGAATTTGTGTCTCAACTTCTACTCCCGGCAACATCATCGTGGAATGAGCCTTACATCAGAACTATATTTCTGCCAATGGACGCATAGCAGATTTTGGTCTGCACCAGAAACGTCAATGACTTCTGGGCTTGGCAACCGGATAGAAAGGGAACTTTCTCAGTCGGATCGGCCTACTGATTCTTGGTCAAAACTAAAATGGATCGATAGTTTGATAATCGCCGTAGTTGCTTTTTCATCTTGGAATTCAAATTTCAGAGTAGGTATACTGTAGTAGCAGTAGAGATAATCAAACAGTTTATGCGCTAGAGTGATTATCGTTCGTGTCAACATGTGTGACTATTTTTTGCTTGGGATTTGTGAATTCTGTTATGCGGCAGCTAAATACTGGATTCTTGATTCATGTCGCAGCAACTGGACGGCGAAGATAGGCTAAGCACGCTGACCGACGACATTTTACTGTCCATCCTGGGGAGAGTCAGTTCACGTGTGACTGCAAGGACAAGCGTGCTCTCTACACGGTGGCGGCAGCTTCCTTGGTTGCTATTACCGAAAAAGACTTTCGCCCTGTTTTATATATCAAGCAATGATCAACAGCATCCGATACAAACGCACACCCTCACAACACACGCACACACGCACCCAAGGCAGGATACATAAGCGCTCAGCACAGCAACACCAACCCAAGCACTACACTGAGAGGTGAAGCCGCATATGACGAACCGTAGGCTCCAAAGCGGCGCCTTCAGGAAGGGAACGACACTAGAGCGCCGCCACCGCCCGATCCGAAGATCAGAGTTTCCCCTCGAGCACCACGACGGGCAATGAGAGCCGCGACGACGCCTTCAAGAAGGGAACGAGTTTCGCCGCCGCCGGTCCGTCCGAAGATAGAGCAGGTTTTCACCCCGGCCACCACTCACCGCCACCGTACGCCACACCCCGGCTACCACGCCGCCCACACGACCGTGGCAACCGGGCAGCACCAAGCCACGGGCTTTGCCCATGAGCACCGCGGAACCACCACCAGGGCCGCCGCACCGGCATCCAAGACCTTGACACCACCTCACCCGAGATCCGCCGCTACCCCAACCAAAGCACATGGACGGCCCCCAGTGCCGAGACCCAATAGGCCGGCCAAACTTGGCCTTCATCGACCCGTTCTGCGGCACCGGGCGCGAGACGAGCTCGGTCCTGCTGCCGGGCGCGAGACGAGCATGGTCTTGCTGCCGGGCGCGAGACGAGCTCGGTCCTGCTGCCGGGCGCGAGACGAGGTCAGTCCTGCTGTCGGGCGCGAGACGAGCTCGGTCCTGCTGCCAGGTGCAAGACGAGTGATGGACCGCAGCGGGGGTGGGCCAGCCCTTTGACGAAGATGGCTCGAAGGTCGAACCAGGCCGCCTACAAACGAACGGACGCCAGAAATCCAGCCGCCGCCGCAGGCAACCCGCCGAGCCGCCGTGGTGCCGGCGCGACGAATGAAAGCCTCCACCAGAGGGCTGAGCCACCTCGCCGCCACCGCCCACAGCCGGAGCAGTAGCCATGCCAGGCCAGTGCCCCAACACACGCCGTCCACCGGAAATCGCCAGATCCGGCCGGCATGCACCGCCACCACCGCCACCAAGCCGCTATTGCGCCGGTCTCCTCGCTGTCAGCAGCCGCCGCCCCGACGCCCAGGGCCGCCGGGACTCGCCGCCCGCAGCCCTCGCCGCAGGAGCCCCGTCGCGAGATCCGCCGCCATAGCAGGGCCCCCTTGCGACCCACCACCAGTCGCTGCCGTCGCCACGCTGCCCCCACCCAGCGCCACCGGCCATGGCGACGTCACGCCGCGCGCCCGGCACCAGCCGCGCCCCCAGCCGAAGAGAAGGGCCCGCTACTCCTCTGTCTGTGGGAACAGAAGACGCCCGCCGCCCGCCAGGCGAAGCTTTGCCTGGCCAGGCCCTCTGGCGCGGCGGGGAGGAGGAGGAGGAGGAGGAGAACTTCGGGGCGGCTGCATGAAGCCCTCCGCTGCCCTGGGGCGGCGCGGGAGGGAGAGGCTAGGTCGGGAGGGGGATATTCTTGGCTGACCTTCCTTGGTTGCTGCCTGAGCTCAGGATCAATGTCAGGGATTTCCTATCCGCTCCGTCCGCTGACCCTATTGAGGCACATGATATGGAACAAGCTATGACATCTTTGACCAAAGCAACCAGGAGTTTGTTGGATAAACAATAAAGAGAATCAACTATCTCAAGTTTGCAGCTTAAGCTCTATTTGATCAACACTTTGCTGTGCGAAGTTGGCCCACTGATAGGTGATGCAGTCGACAGTGGTTTGTTCAAAGATTTGGATCTCACCATTCTTGATGAGACAGATGCTTTGGACCGTGTTGAGGAGGATATGCTGCAGCGAGCTCAAAAAATAGATTCTTTTTTCATTGCCTACCCCAATGTGCTCCACTGCCTCACAAAGCTCTCTCTAAAAAATGCAGACTTTGACAAATTAGACATGCACCATATCCTGTTTGACTGCTGCAAACAACTGAAGCATCTAATTAAGCCGTTTTCATTGTGACACTGATTCCTTCTCTCTCTTTAAGATTGATGCACCAGACTCAAAGCTTTGTTTCCTAGAAATCAAAAAGTGTCGCTTTGTGAGAATTGACCTGGTCTGACTCCCCAAATTGGAGAAGTTCTTATGTGAGACCTGGGTATCTCAGTATGCCCCCGTGACCTTTGGTTTTGTCCCATCTCTTGGGGACTTAGAACTCTCAAGTGGTTCAAATTGAAATCAACGTGAATTTAAATTAAGTGAGCTTCTATGTGGAGTAACAGGTATACATACTCTCACGCTGGATTTCCAAGGAGAAAACGTAAGTACTACTTCATTTTTCACTAATTGTGCCTTCATTTGGTATTCGTCATGTCGTCACATTTATGAAAGTTATATCATGGATGTGTTTGTTTACTTCTCATTTTCTATGCTTGCAAACTATTAATTGACAATCTCATTTTGTTTGTTTATTTAATGTTGTGGTCAGCTTTGGTTGCAACCTGAAATGGAGGAACTCCGCGCCGCATTCAGCAAGCTAAGGAAGCTGTCCGTACGTGGTATATTTGTTGAATTTGACATTTTATGGACAAGGGCCTTTCTTGTAGCAGCACCATCTATCAAAATGTTGCATATTGAGGTGATGTCTTTGTCTGTATTTCTCTTGTCCACATTTGGAGCTTTAGTTTTTTACCAATTTTTTTTGAACGGTCACCGGGGGGGAGAGCTTCCCCACCTGAATATATTACCACTCAAAAGAGGTGTCGAGAATTACAGCAGCAGTTCGGTTACAACATCAGCTTTAGGGGATTGCTGAAGAGAGGAAGTTAAGCCATTGCCTAGCAAAGATATTGTCTTCTTTCTTTTTGAACCGGAAAACCCAGAGGGAGAAATCTGCTACAATATTTCTTATCGTAGTTCTGTGGGAGTGATCCTCATTTCTGAACACGAGAGCGTTTCTCGAGTCCCATAGTTTCCATGAAACAGTCAGAGCCACTGATGGCCAGATGTTGGGGTTGAGGCCCAGAATCGTTGGGTGTTGGTGTAGAGCAGCAAGGGAGGTTGGAGCCGGCAGACCCAAGGAGGACCAAACCTGTGTCGCGTAAGAACAGTTGGAGATGAGGTGGAGGGCGTCCTCATTCGGGTCTTGACAACGAGGGCATGCTGCTGATTGGGCAATGTGCTTGTGAAACATGTTGGCTTTCGTGTTTAGCCGATCGCGGAGGAGAAGCCATGCGAAGATCTTGACCTTGATCGGAACCTTGGAAGCCCAGACAAAGTCATGGTGAGGGTCGGAGGAGTCTTTAGCAACAATGGAGGAGTAGGCGTTCTTGGCAGAGAACGGTAGTCCATGGGTGAGGGACCGTTCGTCGGATCGGTCCACCTGCTGGATATCCTGCAACAGCAACAACACACAATCCAACTCACGAGCAGCAGCATTAGACAGACGGTTCCGCAGGTTCGCCAATAAGCTGTTTTGCCAGACAGTAGCCACTAAAACCTTGTCATCAATGGAGTGTGAGTAAAGGTGTGGGAAAACTTTTTGGAGAGGCGATTGTAAAAGCCATTTATCAAGCTAGAAAAAGGTGGAGAGGCCATTGTAGGTGATCACAAATGAGTGCTCAATTAGGAGTGGCAAGTTTTTGTTGATAATTTTCCAAAGAAAGGAGGGTCTTGGAGTTTTTGCGGCGATGCCAAGAGGGTATTGGTGGTGATACCACTGTGTCCAAGGGACGTTTGGGTGCTGCAAAATTTTGAATGAGAATTTCATAAGCAAGCAGCGGTTCTGAATTTCTAGATTTTTAATGCCTAGACCACCAAAATCTTTAGGTTTGCAAACGTTTTTCCACGCGACTAAGCAGCTCGCACCCGTGCAAGTTGCCTCGTTGGACCAGAAGAACGCCCTCCGAATGGCGTCAAGTTTGGCTATGATCGACTTAGGTAGGCGAAAAACAGACATAAAATAAGCGGATAATGAGTCTAGGACCGCGATCGGCCGGGGTCGGCGGGCACCACGTGAGAGCGGTAGCGCTACCCAACCGAAGAGGAATTTCCGAAAGTTGTCTATGATAGGGTCGAAAGCTGTGAGTGGCAGTTTGGTAGGGGAGAGGGGTAGACCTAGGTAGATTAACGGAAAGGAGGAAAAAGAAGACCCAATAGCTGCAGCGATGTTGTTTTGAGTGGAGGAATCGGTGGCGATGATGAGAAGTGCCGTTTTTTGGAAGTTGATAACCAGTCCCGTTGCAAGGGCGAAATCGTGTAGGGTATTTTTGAGATTTATGGTTGCGGCTTTGCTAGCAGCAGCAATTATTAGGGTTTCATCAGCGTATTGAAGTGTCACTGGTGGTTCATTGGGTCGGAGTGGGTGGCAAAGTACGTTCGTTTGGAAAGCGTTGGCCACCAGTCTTTGAAGAACGTCTGCTACGATGATGAACAAGTATGGCGAGAATGGATCACCTTGGCGGAGGCCACATCTACATTGGATCCAGGACCCCGGATTGCCATTTAAGAGGATGGCCGTTTTCCCAGTGTGCAGGATGTTTTGGACCCATGAACAGAAAATGGGAGGGAACCCTCTAGCTTGTAGGATTTCGATGAGGGAGGACCAGCATATGGAGTCAAAAGCTTTCCTGAAATCAAGCTTGAAGACCATGGTCGGGGCTTTACGTGTGTGGCAAGTGCTTAGGATATCAGCAGCATAAATGAAATTTTCAGCAATGTTGCGTCCATGTAGGAAGCCCGTTTGATCATAATGAATGAGCAGCGGGATGAGTGGTTTTACTCTATTTGTGAGAACTTTGGCAACGGCTTTTGGAGTGCAGTTTTGTAGAGAGATGGGTCTAAAAGCACCTGGAGATGTTGGCGCCTGGGTTTTTGGGAGGAGTACCATGAAGGCACGGTTGAAGCGATCGAGCGCAGCCGTTTGATCATGGAAGGCAGAATAGAATGGTAGGATGGAGTGTTTGATATCATTCCAGAATTTTGTAAAGAAGATGGGTCCAAAGCCGTCCGGTCCAGGGCTGGCATTGGCATTCATGTTGAGAAAGGCTTGGTGGATTTCTTCGTGGGAGAAAGGTTGTGCAAGATCGCGGAGCTGGGGCAGAGGGGAGGGATATAACTGTAGCAGACTAAAGGTCCATGTAGCATTTTTTGTGGTCCTGATGAGTTGTTGGAAGTAAGCTTTTAAGATGACAGCTTTTTGTTCGTGCAGGAAAACTTTGGAAGTGTTGTGTATAAGCATGGGAATTTTGTTTGTTCGAGATCGCTGTGTAGCAGTGGCGTGGAAGAATCTAGTGTTTTCGTCGCTGTCAACGGCGACCCTGATCTTACCCCTCTGTTTCCAGAAGGCGATTTTTTGTTTGATGGCGCGTTGTAGCAGGTTGGAAATAGAAAGTCTAAGTTTCTGTTCGAGTAGGGAGAGAGGTGCGAATTCCTCATTTAGGTCAAGAGCCTGGATTGCCAGTTTGCAGTTTATTTCCCGTTGGTAGATGGGCTGCAGTGTCTTGGCCGAAGATTTTAGGGCCGAATATGATCTTTTAATGTTTTGAGCGAGAGAAGCAGTTGGGTCCATAGGAAGCCCATTATGGATCTGGAAATTGGGCCGCCAGCTGCGGCGCATGATGTTTCTGCAGGCCGGGAAGGAAGTCCAGAAGCGTTCAAATCCAAAAAGGCGGGAAGAAGGGACGGACGTTGATATAGTAACCAAGAGTGGAACATGATCAGAGGCGAATCTAGTAAGAGAGGTAAGGTGCGAGTTGGGGAAAAGAGCATCCCAAGATAGGTTGATAAGTACTCTATCTAGACGTATTAGCGTAGGTGACAATCTTTTATTTGACCAAGTAAATTATCTGTCAAGAAGTGGGAGCTCTAAGAGAGCAAGTTGATCAATGGTGTCATTGAAGGCGTCGGCCTCCGATCGTCGGAAATTGTTGTTGTTTCGTTCATTAGGGAATTGAGTAAGGTTAAAATCTCCGATTAGGAGCCAGGGGGTTGAGTTGGCGGTTCGATCTGTTTGAGTTCGTTAAGGAATTCTAGCTTTAGATCTCTTTGTGAGGGGGCGTAGACGTTTGTGATAAAGATGTTGTGTGGCGAGGCAAGGCATGAGAGAGTTAAGGTAGATGTAAAACACCTGTGTTGACAATTGAGAAGCGAAAAGCAGCGTGAGTTAGAAGCCGAAAGAATTCCTCCCGCAGATCCGATTGCGTCGAGGTGGTTGTTCGAGTCTAGGAATCGTGGCAAAATAGATCGTAGTTTGATTGTATCTGTTTTTGTAGTTTAATTTCTTGGAGCAGGGCGATTGATGGGCGCAAGTGATTGATTTCAGAGAACACATTGGCACACTTGTCATTATCTCCTAACCCGCGAACATTCCAGGACACGATGGAGTATGTTTCATTTTTCATAATGGAAACTTGAACTGGCACCTTACATAGGGGTAGTGACCCAACAGACAACCATTCCGGGTCAGGATACAATGAGACAAACTGACAGAAGTAGGCGTGAGCACCATAACAACTAGCTTAACCTTAACAGAGCAACTACGGGGCAGTGTGAGGCACCGGATACAGGGCCAGCAATGGCCGCCACACGAGTGGCCGATGAGGAGTGAGCACATCATGGCGATCCCAGGCCACCGGAGCCCAATGTGATGTCCGCCACCATCTCAGGTGTGGCGCCGTAGGCAGCAGCAACGGCAGCAAGGTCCTCAGGCGAGGCAGGACCGCGAGCAGGAGCCGTCGATGAACCCAGCCTCATCGCAGAGACGAGCGTGGATCAGAGCGTCAGAGAGATCCTTCGATGCAGATGATAGATCGAGCTTCTTTGCCTTGGAGCGCATGGCCTTAGCGGTCATGGAGGAGTAGTTAGGCGGCTCTATTTCAGCCAACTGAGTGCTGCGCCTGGCCTTGACGCCGGAGTCGGCAGCCATCTTAGCACGCCTGCTAATGCGCCAGGCAAGGCACTCGTGCGTAGGCTCAGGAGGCAGGTCCATAGGCTGGACGGCAGGAACCACCGGCAGGAGAGGCGCCGGGAGGGCAGGTGGGGAGGGTGGAGGGGACGGTGTAGGTGGCCGAGGAGGTGGAGAGGGGGGAGCTGGCAAGGCGAGCAGGGGGCGGGAAGGGCACGATCGTGCAAGCTGACGGGCTGGAGAGGGGGAGCGTGCGGGAGGAGTCCATGGAGCATGGACAAGCATGGCGACAGGCATGTCGTCAGCCATGACAGCAAGGATCGGGATGCCTTCCAGAGGCATTGCCTCAGTAGGAGATGTAGGAGGGCTCGAGGGCGACTCCGGCGTGCATGCAAACGGGGACATGGCCGTGGCAATGTTTCGGATCTGTGTAGTGGCGGTGGGGGACAAACGTGGGTTGGATATCTGGGAGGAGAGGGAGTCGTTGTCACCGTCCTCAGAGGAGAAAGGCGAAGCCCCAGAGCCATGACGGAAGAGCGCGCGGCTCTCCAGTTTGACAACGACAACGTCGTTGTCGGGCAGGCGCACCATGAGGCAGGGGGGAAGGATGAAGTCGCGGGCTACCATGACGAGTGCGCGAACGCTAGAGTGGTCGCCCTGGAAGTAGTGCTGGTCGGCAAAGACGAAGTCTCCAAGATGAGAGAAGAAGTAATCTGCCCCCTCAGGGTGCCAGAGCTCATTCGGGTAATCGAACGCCTCGATCTCGGCCATGTGGATGAAGATGGCAGTGGATCTGTTATCAGCGTGTTCAGGTCGTTCGAAGAAGAGGGTATTGCCCTCGTGGTGGATCGGCCCATGGCCGGGTGGTCGCATGGCGCCTCCTCTGCTAAGCAAAGGAGAGACGCGCGGCGCCACGTGCGAAGGAAGTGAGGCCGAAGGTGGGGTTGTTGCGGTGGTGGGCGATGGCCTGACGTATGAACCGGGAAGGGTTGTGCATGGGAGTGGCTAGGTGAACGTAGGCTAGGTTGTCAACTTGGCGAACTAGGCAGCTTGGAGGGACGAGGAGAGGGATGTGCGGCTCTGGCGGAGAGAAGCATGAGGCTGAGGTGGGGACGGTGGCGGGGGTAGTGGGAGGAGGCAGAGCGAAGGACGGCACTGGGAGCGAGGAGGAGGAGGAGCGTGGCCCGAAGATGAGCGGAAGACGGAAGGGGGGCAGGTCGTTGGTGAGGACGCAGTGGGAGCCGAACCAGATTGGCGCGCCGTCGGAGCGCCTGGAACCAGCCGACGAGCCGGAGGCGGTGTGGGTGCCCGTCGTGTGCGCCATTGAGTTGCATGGCGGACACACAAAAGCAGGGTTAATACGCGGGGAAGGGGGCATAGTAGGGAAGAAAGGAAGGTAGCGGATAGCCTTGTAAGACTTAGGGTTTTGGGAAACTGCACGACACCCGTTAAGGGTGTGGCTATCTCATATATATAAGGGGTACACCAAGGTGTACGATACAATATACAAGACATATACAGAAGCTATATGTAAATACAGTCTAACACCCTCCCTCAATCTTAACTATGCCCTGAAGTACAAAGTATGTTAAGATTGCGCCTGCAACCTACAAACTGAGGTTGTGGAAGAGGCTTCGTGAAGATGTCAGCAAGTTGATCTTTGGAGGAGATGATCTTGATGTGGAGTAGCTTCTGTGCAACACGTTCCCGTACAAAGTGATAGTCAACTTCAATGTGTTTTGTCCGAGCATGAAACACTGGATTAGATGAGAGATATGTAGCTCCAATGTTGTCACACCAAAGAACAGGCGGCTGAGTTTGAGAAACTCCCAACTCTCTCAATAAGGACTGTACCCATATGATCTCAGTTGTAGCATTTGCAACTGCTTTGTATTCAGCTTCAGTGCTACTCTCGACACTTTGTAGCTTGTTTGCGAAGCAGCCCAGCGATCAAGTTAGGACCAAAGAAGACAGCATGTCCCCCGTGGATCGCCTGTCATCTGGATTACCGTGCCAGTCTGCATCTGAAAAGCGTAGCGTAGGAGACGGGGCTGGCTGAAGGAGCAAACCATATGAGGCAGTAAAGCAAACATAGCGAAGAATGCGCTTCACCGCTGTCCAATGAGAAGTCCGAGGAGCATGAAGAAATTGGCAGACACGATTGACTGCATATGAGATATCTGGCCGAGTGATAGTTAAGTACTGCAGACCACCAACAACACTACGATACTCAGTGGCGTCATCAGAGGTGAGAGGATCTCCATCAAAAGCAGACAGACGGTCAGTAGCAGACATATGAGTCATGGCATGTTTGCATTTCAACATACCTGCCCGTCGCAACAGGTCCATCAAATACTTATGCTGCGTGAGTGTCAAGCCAACAGAAGAACGTGAAACTTCGAGGCCAAGGAAGTAATGCAACGTTCCTAAATCCTTCACCGCCAAGTCACCACTCAAGGAAGATATCAGACGATCAGCAGCAGCATCCGAGGAGCTAATGAGGATAATGTCATCAACGTATACCAGAAGATACATCGTCACCTGAGGCCGATGCAGAAGGAAGAGCGAGGTGTCAGCAGTAGAGGGAACAAAACCAAGTGACCGAAGAACAGAGCCCAATCTGGCATGCCAAGCACGAGGAGCCTGCTTCAGCCCATAGAGCGCCTTGACCAGGCGACACAGATGATGAGGGCGAGCAGGATCAACAAACCCGGGGGGTTGACGCATGTAAACCTCCTCATCCAGAACACCATGAAGAAAAGCATTCTGAACATCCAGCTGATGAAGAAACCAGCCCCGAGTAACAGCCAAGGACAACAGAAGCCGGATAGTCGTTTGTTTGATCACCGGACTGAACGTATCCTCGTAGTCAAGACCATACCTTTGCTTGAACCCTTTCGCCACTAACCGTGCCTTATAGCGTTCAATAGAACCATCGGCATGCTTCTTAACTTTGAAGACCCACTTGGAATCAATAATATTGACACCAGAGACCGGGGGAACAAGCTGCCAAGTACCATTTGTCAACAATGCCTGATAGTCTTGTTCCATAGCTTGGCGCCAATGAGGAATCCCGAGAGCAACCTGAAAGTGACGCAGTTCAGCCAAAGGATCTTCCTTGACATGAGCAACACATGCCGCAAGCCAGGCCATCGTCCCATCTGTGCGTTGCTTGGGACACACAATACCGGATCGACTGCGAGTATGTGGTCGAAGAGGAAAAGCCGCAGGTGGTGTAGCTAGTGGCGACGGCATCGGCAATGAAGAAGTATCCGGCAAAGCAGCCGGTGACGACGCAGTGGCGACAGGCGAGGACGAGGCCGACCCAGGCGAGGCAGACCCGGGCGAGACAATCGACTGGGTGGGCGAATCAGTCGGCTCGAGGCCAACCAAGGCGCGGCAGCCCGGCCCAGGCGAGATCGCCGGCTCGGGGGAGGCCGGCGCAGGGGAGACCAGCCCAGGCAAGGCCGGCCCAGGCGAGACCGGCCCAGCCTCAGAAGAGGCCGAGACGGCAGAGCCGGCGCTGAAGAGCCTGGTCCAGGCGTGCATGGCGCATGCACGAGGCCACTCCCCACGTCAGGTGCAGTTGATGGCTCCGGCTCCTCCAGCAACTCAAGGCGAGCTCCACGACCCGTTCCTGCAGCATGATTAGGCAACAACGCAGGAGAATATGCAATATCAACAAATTGAGCAGGCAGTGGAGAGGTGGATTGCGAGGAGGAGACTGGAGGTGGGAGAGTTGTGGACAAAGACGAGAACGGGAATACACTCTCGTCAAACACAACATCACGCGAGATGTAGACACGGTTGGATGGAATATGAAGACACTTGTACCCTTTGTGAAGAGAGCTATACCCAAGAAAAACACAAAGTTTTGACCGAAACTCGAGCTTACGCTTATTATAAGGTCGGAGATGAGGCCAGCTTGCACAACCAAAAACTTTGAGAAAAGTATAATCTGGAACCTCATTAAACAACAGTTCAAGTGGTGTTTTCATCCCAAGGAGTCGTGTAGGAAGCCTATTTATGAGAAAACAGGCAGTGGAAAATTCATCACTCCAAAACCGAAAAGGTGCCGATGCATGAGCAAGTAAAGTGAGACCGGTTTCGACAATGTGACGATGCTTGCGTTCAGCCATGCCATTCTGCTGATGTGTATGAGGATAAGACACGCGATGTGAAATCCCAAGCTTATTAAAAAAGGAATTGAGGTTGTGATATTCACCCCCCCCCCCAATCTGACTGAACATGAATGATCTTATGCTTAAGAAGACGCTCAACGTGAGCTTGAAATTGTAGGAACACATCAAACACATCAGATTTACGCTTGATAAGATAAAGCCAAGTAAACCGACTATAAGCATCAATAAAACTGACATAATAATTATGACCGCTCACAGAAGTTTGGGCATGCCCCCATACATCAGAATAAATAAGCTCAAGTGGAGTTTTGACGACACGACTCGAATCTGAAAACGAAAGCTGATGACTCTTGCCTTGTTGACAAGCATCACAGACTGTGGCAACATCTTTATTGGACACAACGGGAAGACTATGACGATGAAGAACACTACGAACTATGGGAGTGGCAGGATGGCCGAGCCGTGCATGCCAATGAGTAGGCGACACACGGACACCAGCGAGTGCTCGAGGGGCAGAAGGCAGATCAAGTGCATATAATCCATCGCGCAGGCGACCTCTAAGCAGAACGTCCCTCGTGGCCCGATCCTTGATAAAAAAATAAAAAGGATGAAACTCAGTGAAAACATTGTTATCACGAGTAAGCTGAGGAACAGACAATAGGCTACGAGTAGCAGAAGGAACTCTAAGGACATTACGAAGATGGAGAGATTTTTGTTTATGAGTTAAAAGAGAGGCCTGACCGACATGTGATATGTGCATACCTGCTCCACTGGCGGTGTGAACCTGATCATGACCACGGTATGGCTCCTGAACCGAGAGTTTGCCCATCTCGCCCGTCAGATGATTCGTAGAGCCCGTGTCCATATACCAAGTCGGATCAATGGGATACGATGGAGTGTGGCCTGCTTGACGAGCAGGCTCGTGAGTGGCCAAGGCAGCTTGTTTCTCGTTGCCTTTGCCATTGTTGCCGACGCCGAGGAAGTCCTGCTTGAAGCGGCGATGACAACGGGAAGCAACGTGACCTGGAATGTTGCACAGTTGGAAGGGGAGCTGAACGCCACATGAAGGGCAGCAAGCACACGAACGGCCACCCCCGGTCGTGGGAAAGGGGGCAGCGGCAGGCGACCGCGGAGCCTGTGAAGTCAGTGGTACTGATTTGCCACCTGCAGATGACTTGAAGGGCTTCCCTTTTCCACGAGTGGCAGCGTTGGCAGCAGTAAAACTCGGGTTGGTACGGCAGGACTTGACGCGCTGTTCCGTGGCAAGGAGGCGGGCGTAGAGCTCACGAGGTTCAAGTGGAGTATCACGACCATTGATGTTCTCAGCAAGGTTATCATAGTCGTCGTCCAGGCCGTTCATGACAAAGGTGGTGAAATCCTCTTTATGCGGCGGTTGGCCAATGGAGGCCAAAGTGTCTGCAAGACGCGTCATCTTGCCGAAGTAGTCGGTAATGCTGAGATCAAGAAGCTTGGTCTCCCCCAGCTCCGTACGAAGAGTGTGAGAACGGGCCTGCTGCTGAGATGCGAAGCTGGTGTGAAGGGCAGACCATGCCTCCTGGGACGTGGCAGTGAAGAGGACCAGGGAGGACACCGCCTTGGTGAGTGACGACTGGATTGCCGAAAGGATGGCCTGATCCTGAGCCACCCACGCATGGTATGCCGGGTGATGTGGTGGAGGACACGGCAAGGAACCGTCGACGTAGCCCTCCAGGTAGCGACTGCGGAGAAGTGGCAAGCACTCAGGCACGCCCACGATAATTATCCGTCGTCAGCTTCACTGGGATTAGATGCGCGAAGTAGAACGGCGCACTGGCCACGGCATGATCAGCAGGAGGAGGCGACGTGTAATAGCTCATGTGGGATGAACCACCAGGTGCAGCCATGGCCGGAGGGTAGTAGCCGCCGTAGGGCAATGACGGTGGCGGGGCCCTGTCTGACCCGGCGTTCACGGCGCCAGGTGCAGCCGCATAGGGTTGCGGGTTTGAAGACGCGTAGGGCGCCTGTCGGTGTCAAAACCGGCGGATCTCGGGTAGGGGGTCCCGAACTGTGCGTCTAGGCGGATGGTAACAGGAGACAAGGGACACGATGTTTTTACCTGTGTTCGGCCCTCTCGATGGAGGTAATACCCTACTCACTGCTTGATTAATATTGATGATATGGGTAGTACAAGAGTAGATCTACCACGAGATCAAGGAGGCTAAACCCTAGAAGCTAGCCTATGGTATGATTGTTGTTCTTCCTCTGGACTAAAACCCTCCGGTTTATATAGACACCGGATAGGTTAGGGTTACAGAGTCGGTTACAATGGTAGGAGATCTACATATCCGTATCACCAAGCTTGCCTTCCACGCCAAGGAAAGTCCCATCCGGACACGGGACGAAGTCTTCAATCTTGTATCTTCATAGTCTTGGAGTCCGGCCGTGACGATAGTCCGCTATCCGGACACCCCTAGTCCGGGACTCCTCAAAGAGCCCCTGAACCAGGCTTCAATGACGCCGAGTCCGGCCGCATATTGTCTTCGGATTGCAAAGGCGGGTTCCTCCTCCGAATACTTCATAGAAGGTTTTGAACACAAGGATAGTGTCCGCTCTGCAAAACAAGTTCCACATAACACCGTAGAGAGAATAATTTTTGCACAGATCTGGCGATGTATTCCGCGGCGTGACATCACACCACGGCCAGGCCTTTATATGAATCGCTTTTACTTTATTTCCACATCAGCGTGTTTAGCGAGGCGATTTCCTTGGCACGTCTTATCAAAGCATAGATCGTGCCCCCTTATTCCGGATTCTCATCAATACGGGCGTAGAACCCATCCGCGCCATTGATTACGGCGCTTGGGAAATAAGCGAGTTTTACCAGTTGGTGGGGACGCATAGCTTCGATACATCCATATAAGGGATAAGGATCCACCTTTTCACCCTCGCCTTCTTCCTCCTTTGCTTATCCATTTCACAAGACTCGAGCTCCAGCGCCCAAGTCCGCACATCCCACCTCGACCTTTCTCCAACCATGTCAGGAGCGGGAGGCAGATGGATGGCCTCCTCCATCAAGGAGGGGCACATCACAAGACCGCGGGAGGCCGGATACTTGTCCGCAACATCAGCGTCTGAGCTGCCCGATGCTTGGGCAGCTTATTCCAACCCTGGGCCCCATGAGAGGGTAGTGTTTCTACCCCACTTCCTCCGGGACTAGGTTTTCCACTTCACCCATTTGTCCGGGGGCTCATGTTCTACTATGGCCTGGACTTCCACGACCTGGCCCCGAATTTCATCCTCAACATCTCGGCGTTTAACGTCGTGTGTTAGGCCTTCCACTGCATCCGGCCCCACTTGGCTTATGGCTAAAGATTTTCAACGTCCGGCGAAGGTAGTGGGCGGCCGTCAAGCGGAGTCCGGAGGCGCCATGGTTGGCAAGATGGCCAAGGTCCTATGGCTCAAGGGCGCCTTTGTGGAGACAATAAAGGGGTGGCAATCGGGGTGGTTCTACATCACCGAGCCACGCGACCCCGAATGGGTGGCGGCCCCCGAATTCAGATCTGGCTTGCCCACACGGCTGTCGTCATGGAAAGAGACGGGCTGGCGTGGGGAATTCGGAAGAGCTATCCGGACTCGGACATGCGTCCAAAACCTGGTGGACAAGAATCTCGGGCTTGTCGGCGTAATCCAGGTGATGCTCATCCGCCGGATTCTCCCATGCCAACAACGGGCCTTCAATCTGTGGAGTTCGATCCGCACAAGACCGAACCTTGAGCCGGCTCTTCGACACTACGTCTGAAGATGCACGGAAGGTGTTGTTCAAAGGCGCTGAAGCCCCAACATCTGCTACCAAAGACCGCTGGATACAGCTCGCGCGGCGTCCGGCGAGGTAAGTTATTTTACCCTTTACGGGACTCTTTTTCATAGATTGACTCTCGCGGGATCTAAAACTCCCTAATATTTGACAGACTGGTGAAGACGTCCGGACAGATTAACCGTCCGGCTCCTTTGCCGGAAGACCCGGAGGACGCCCGATTAACGGGCTGTTGGCTCCGCGCCCCATGTGGTGCCGCAGAAGAAGGCCAAGAAGGAGGCCACGGGAACTGAAGGAGCTCCGACGCCAGTGTTGTCGATTCTGAGCAGAATCTTCTCCCGAGGACGAGGAGGAAGAAGAAGAAGCTCCTCCCCGGGAGGAGAAGAAAGGAAGGCCGCCTAACGGGGGAGGCCGGAAGGGTCCAAGAAGGAAGAACCTTCCCACGGACTTCTCCACCAACGCCGACGGACGAGGAGGATTGGCCAACAAGGGCCCAGCCTGGCGAGATTGTAAGTGTCCGGATACCCACGGCTTTTCATAATTGCATAGTGTTCTCTAATGCCGAACAATCATGCAGCCCGCCCAAGGGCGAGCTTCGCCGATTCATCGGCGGGTCCCTGAGCTCGTCGGAAATGGAGAGTACTTCGCTTCCAACGCCTCCCTCGCCTCCTTTCACGCCAGACGATGCCATGGTGGGGCCCCAAGGGGCTTGGTCAAGAGGAGGTAGCGCAGGAGGTGCCACAAAGGCGACCTCCCGGACTCAGCGCTGGAGGCAAGACCCCCAGGGCTCTAAGCCCGACCCTCGTCCGGACTCCATGCGGAACCATCAGTGGTTCCGAAGTCCGACAGCGGATCCTTTCGCAAGAAGGGTAAGGCGCCGTGACCTCCGCCCAACCGGAGGCACCGGATAGCATCTTGGAGGCGCTCAACGGCGCCTCCATCGAGGAGGAGCACCGCATCAGTTATGAGTGCGGTGATCCGAGACAGATTCAGTCCGCCAAGCGGGATCGACAAACTGTACTCAGCCTTCTAACGGGCTTTGAGGTAAGTTTAAAACATATAAAAATATTACCGCATAGATAGTAGCCCCTGATGCTTAGTTCGGTGTTCGGAAAGAAAAGCCGGACTAAGGATCTAAAAAGATATACGCAGGAGTCTAACATAAGTATGTCAATATGGGAATGCAGGCTGCGCTGTTGACCTCTGCCGCACTGACTGTGGAGGTCAATACACTGAAGCAGAACCTCGAGCGGTCCGAGAAAGAGCTCGGACAAGCCAAGAAGCAGCTCGAGGACAAGGAAGGTAAGTAATACCTTATTAAAGAAATACCTTATGAAAAAGGTTTTGGTTGCAAAAAATAACAGGACTAACATGGATGCTGCAGGGGGCCACGAACGAGGTGGCGACCACAGGAAGCGTGTCCGTGGTCGAAACAAAGCGGCTGCCGAACGCACCGAGCGAGAGAAAGGAGAGGCGCTTGACTGGCCAAGGTACGGCAAGAGCTCCAAGCTCTCGTGGAAAAACATGAGGGTTTGGAGCGTGACTCGAGGACTCGAGAGTCCGAGCTCGCCTCGGCTCTTGAGAGTGCCAAAGCTGCTAAGGCCGAGGCCCAAAAAGCCCTCCAAGAAATTGAGGCACTAAAGAAGATAGCGGCGGGTAAGGCATTCTTTATGCAAAGCAAGAATGTAAAAGTCAATTACCTATTACTTACCCGGATTCCGAGCTCTCCAGGAGCATTCGCAGATTTGCCCCGTAGTGCGTCTGATGCTGCCGCATTCTACCGCGTCCAGGAAGGGAGCTCCACGGAGAAGGTGTTCTGGTCTCAATATGCTGAGGCCGGACATCCGGTGCCCCTAAGAGACCAGCTGAAGCAGCTGGTCGAGCTCCACAAGGTCGCCGAACAGGCCATGAAGGGCCTTATAGCGCGGCTGTGGCCATTGGAGGCCATGCCCGGGAGCTACTTCGGCTTGGTGCAGCGGCTGGTGGGCCTTTGTCCGCGCTTGAAGTCATCAAGCGCTCATCTGCATTGAAGGGGTCCGTCGGGCCCTTGCCCGTGCTAAAGTGCACTGGGCAAGCTGGATGCGGAGAAGCTTCGTGACGGACGGGCCACCGAAGGGCCATGAGCATCATACGCCGAAATGTACTATGAGGGCCTCCTGAATGGTGCCCACTTGAATAAGCGGATGAGTGCTCCAAGGATGTAATTTTTGAATAGGCTCGCATTTGTTATCCTGTACGCTGAAAACTTGTTCATATCGCTAAGCAATGCTTATTAATTTAAAATATTACCTTACATGCGGCCGTTTATCAAATTTGAGAGATGGCAAGTCGTTGGCTTCAGCCCCCATGCCACAGTGCTTTGGGGTGTTCGATAAACTTGAGCACTCTTGTTCCCATTCTTGGGTCCATCTAGGGAGGCGCTCAACACAACGAACAAGGCAACCGGACTTATAATGCTTGAACACTCTCACTTAGCCATAGAATTCTATAATTTTAAATTTAGTGAAGCCTCGAGTATTCGAAGACCGAGTTCGGGCGCTATCCACGCCTTGGCGGACAATTCCGGTTCCTCGCTCTCAGACATAGGTCTTTAGGGACCCGAAAAACCTCTCGAATAGCGACCGGCTCTCGCCTTATCATGACGGGTCAGTTTTAGCTTTCTCCATCGAGGTGCTTGACCCAGCATAACTGGGGCACAATCGCGATGGTTCTCCCGGTGCTACCTTAGCCGATATAGCGGAACGTAAAAGGTACCAAAACATGGGAGCCGGGCAAACCCAACTATTGACCCAAGACATGATTCGAGCCAATTCATATAATGCTATAAGTTCAGGTGCCACACTTGTGAAAGTGTTCGGACTTATCACACCATAATTTTGGGATTACTTAAGCCCCTGGTGTATTGGCCGTACCAAAGTGTACGGTTGCAACATGTCGTGAAATGAACATATGTATATATAAACGAAGCAGAGCAATAATAAGCAAAAGCTATGTATTGTTTATTCAAAAAGGTACTGCAATGGAAGCAGAACGATACAAATAATGTGATAAGCAACGGATGGGACTATCTAACATGTCCCCCTCCAGGGGTAAGCTGCAGGATGGTATGTAAAACAGGTATAATGCTCGTAACAGAGACCACCTGAACACTTGACGTGGCTTTCCGCTTCCCTGGCTGTTGCATCGTGAGTTCGGCGATTCAAGTGCCGGACAGGACTTCTCAAAGACGGAGTCCTGAAAGTAATAAAAAGGAAAAAAGGGAAAAAAAAAAAGAAATGACACAAACGGGAGCCCTTGGTGCGGTCGAGCCACATTCTTGGCGTGCCGTTGTCTTGCCCCTCCCCATATGCCCATGGTATCTCCAGAGCGTAATTATGTACGCGTAATACTAGCTTCGCAATTTCGCGAGGGCTGGGGTTGAGGCCGGATTGCTACTCGTGCTTGAATCGTGCCGGTGTGGTCTTGTTGCAGGTTACTCGGGCGTGCTTGGCGGTGTCCGGGCGGCTTAGTGGCCGGACTCGAGAATTGCCGTGAGGCTGCTTTGCACCTCCGCGCGAGGGTCAGCCGTATGCTCCTCCGTTCGGAGAGAGCGTTCGGTGTTTCCATTGACCGTGATTACTCCTCGAGGGCCTGGCATCTTGAGCTTGAGGTATGCGTAGTGCGGCACCGCATTGAACTTTGCGAATGCGGTTCGTCCGAGCAGTGCATGATAGCCGTTGCGGAATGGGACGATGTCGAAGATTAACTCTTCGCTTCGGAAGTTATCCGGGGATCCGAAGACCACTTCGAGTGTAACTGAGCCCGTACAACTGGCCTCTACACCGGTATGACGCCTTTAAAGGTCGTCTTTGTAGGTTTAATCCTTGAGGGGTCAATGCCCATTTTGCGCATTGTATCCTGATAAAGCAGGTTCAGGCTGCTGCCGCCGTCCATCAGGACTCTGGTGAGGTGAAATCCGTCGATAATTGGGTCAAGAACCAATGCGGCGAAGCCGCCGTGACGGATGCTAGTGGGGTGGTCCCTTCGATCGAAGGTGATCGGGCAGGAAGACCATGGGTTGAACTTTGAGCGGCCCGGCTCCATCGCATATACGTCCCTTAGTGCACGCTTCCGCTCCCTTTTGGGTATGTGGGTTGCGTATATCATGTTCACCGTCCGCACTTGTGTAGGAAAACCCTTCTGTCCTTTATTGTTCGGCGGCCGGGGCTCTTCCTCGTCATCGCTATGCAGCCCCTTGTCATTGAGTTCGACACTTAACTTGCCTGCTTGCTTGAACACCCAACAGTCCCTGTTGGTGTGATTGGCTGGTTTTTCGGGGGTGCCATGTATCTGGCACAAGCGATCGAGTATTCGGTCCAAGTTGGATGGGCCCTGACTATTTCTTTTGAATGGCTTCTTCCGCTGACCGGGTTTAGAGCCTCTGAATCCGGCATTGTGGCCGTATCTTGATATTATCGCCGTTAATGCGGCGCTTTGTTCTTGCTGCGACGACGACCTGCCATTGCTGTCCTTGGTATCCGGACTATCGGGATGTTTGGCCAAGTTGTTGCTTGAGAGCTAGCCAGCTGTCCTCTCCCGCGCAATAGCGAGTCATGAGGGTTGTGAGGGCTGCCATAGATTTCGGCTTTTCCTGTCCTAGGTGCCGGGCAAGCCACTCGTCGCGGATGTTATGTTTGAAGGCTGCAAGGGCCTCTGCATCCGGACAGTCAACGATTTGATTTTTCTTTGTTAGGAACCGAGTCCAGAACTGTCTGGCCGATTCTTCTGGCTGCTGAATTATGTGGCTAAGGTTATCGGCATCTGGTGGTCGCACATATGTGCCCTGGAAGTTATCAAGGAATGCGGCTCCCAACAACCAATTGATTCTGCTGGCAAGCTGTTGAGCCAATGTCGAGCTGGTCCTTTAAGCTTGAGTGGGAGGTATTTGATGGCATGTAGATCATCACCGCGGGCCATGTGGATATGGAGGAGATAATCCTCGATCCAGACCGCAGGATCTGTGGTACCATCGTATGATTCGATGTTTACGAGCTTGAAGCCCTCGGGGATTTGATGATCCATTACTTCATCTGTGAAGCATAGTGGGTGTGCGGCGCCTCTGTATTGGGCTATATCACGACGTAGCTCATATGAGCTTTGTCTACTGTGTTCGGCCCGGCCGGTTTTGCTGTATCCGCGCGACGGTAATCATCCAGCGTTCTTTGGCGCCCACGCCGATCCGTAGATCGATCTTGTATGTTTTGCCTTATCCTCCAATATATCTACGCAAGTCCGCACGCGTTTTCCGTGCCTTGGTACTTTTGAGCGGGCGTCGGGGTGTGGCTTGAGCGGAGGGCCGAGAGGCTTCTCTGTCGCGTGACCGCAGGGTGGCCTGCCATGTCGTCTTGTTGGCGACTTGGGTGCTTCCTCCTCTAGTCGAGGCAACGGCCTGCGTTTGGGGTAGCTTTTGAAGGGCGTTGAGTTCATACTCTTGGCTGCAAGGACTTGATCCATCTGCCGCCTAGCAGGTCTTGATCAGCTCTAAGTCTGTTGCTTTTCTTGAGGCTGCTTGCCGTGGCTATAAGCCCTGCGTTTGAAAGCAGCTCTGTTCGGCGGGATCCTCGAGGCCACGACAAATTAAATGCGTCGTTGAGGCTTGCCTCATCTTCGGAGGGAGGCGCATAATTATCGTCCTCGACCCCTCTTTACGCCGCCTTGTCGATGCGGACTTCCTTCTCCCTCCTCCTGCTGAGTCCTGCCGGAGGGGTTCTCTTCGCACCGTCCGGTGTTATTATCTCTGTGCGGAATCACCATTTTATTGTGGCGGGATTTAGAGCGGCACGGCGACGTCGGCGCTTGGCTGTTTCTTGGAGGGTCATCCTCCGTTGTTCCATCGCCGTTCCCATCTTTTGGGATGTCCACCATGTATATGTCATATGACGAGGTGGCCTTCCGATTGCCCTATAGGCGCTGGGTCTTGGTAAATCTCGGCGTCATCGTCCATACCGTCGATGTCTTCGGAGTCGTAGTCTAGCATGTCGGTTAAATAAATCGCCGATGGCTACAAAGTGGGTGGTGGGTGGGCGTTGAATTTCTTCGTCGTCCGCATCCCAACCTTCCTGTCCGTAGTCCGCCAGGGCTCTCTGGATAAAGAGAGAGACTTTAGTGAATTCAGGATGTCGCCAAAGGGCGAAGTGCTAAAAGATGTCCGACGATGAACTCCATGACCGCGCCCAATCAGATTCGATTGGCGGGGGCGCGGGGGGTTCGGAGTCCGGAGAGGAGTCCGGCACCCTGGAGTCGACGTATTCGCAAAGGACAGGGATGGAATTCGCCTCAACCGCCGTAGAGATTGTAGCCCCCGAGGCGGTGTCCAACCACTCGTCCTCGATCGGGGAATCCGGCTCCGGATTAAGGGTCGAAGCGGATCTTGAGTGCGGCCTCCGAGCCTTTGACCGATTGCAGAGCTAGATCATGCCCATCGAGACAAAGGCGGCACGCTAGCTGCGGCTCGAATCCGTCGAAGATCAAGTCTCCGCGGATATCGGCCGTATAGTACAAACTTCCAAATCTGACCTGATGGCGGGCGTAGCTTTCGATCTGCTCCGGATGGCCGCTTAATTGGCCGCATTGCAAAGCCGCCGAACACGAAGATCTGTCCGGGAGAAAAGTCTCACCCTGGACCGGCGTCGTTATTGATGATCGAAGGAGCCATCGGGCCTATCGGTGACGCATACGGAGGAACTCTCAATGAAAGCACCAATGTCGATTATCAAAACCGCGAATCTCGGGTAGGGGTCCCGAATCGTGCGTCTAGGCGGATGGTAACAGGAGACAAGGCACACGATGTTTTTACCCAGGTCCGGGCCCTCTCGATGGAGGTAATACCCTACTCCTGCTTGATTAATATTGATGATATGGGTAGTACAAGAGTAGATCTACCACGAGATCAAGGAGGCTAAACCCTAGAAGCTAACCTATGGTATGATTGTTGTTCGTCCTCGGACTAAAACCCTCCGGTTTATATAGACACCGGATAGGTTAGAGTTACAGTCGGTTACAATGGTAGGAGATCTACATATCTGTCGCCAAGCTTGCCTTCCACGCAAAGGAAAGTCCCATCCGGACACGGCGAAGTCTTCAATCTTGTATCTTCATAGTCTTGGAGTCCGGCCGTGACGATAGTCCGCTATCCGGACACCCCTAGTCCGGACTCCTCAGCGCCGCTATGACGGGCGGGCAGGAGGTGCAGCCGCAGCGGCCGCGTAGGGCAAGGCGCCATACGCCGCGTTATACGCGGCACCAGGTGCAGGCGTCGCCCCGTAGTGGCCCGTCGACGGTGGAGCCGCCCCGTAGGGGCCGTAGGGCAGCGATCCTGCAGGGACAGGCGCCGCCCCGTAGGGGCCTGCTGGCGGTGGGGGAGCGGCCTCGTAGGGCCCGTAGGTCACCGATCCCATCCAGGGACCAGCGTACGAGGGATCTCCCGGGACCGGCGGAGGCGCGGCCGGTGACGGCGGCGGTGGCTGATCTGAGGAGGCGCCCACCATCGAGGACTGGCCGGTATAGACCGAGACCAGGGGGCGCGAGGAGAGGAACGGCGATGCAGGCGCCGTGATAGGGCTGCAGCAGCGGCGACGGAGTTTGGTGCGATCGCGGCGGCGGCGGCAGCGGAAGACATAGGACCGGTTAGGGTTGATACCATGTAAGACTTAGGGTTTGGGGAAACTGCACGACACCCGTTAAGGGTGTGGCTATCTCATATATATAAGGGGTACACCAAGGTGTACGATACAATATACAAGACATATACAGAAGCTATATGTAAATACAGTCTAACAAGCCTTGCACCTGAAGCTCCGGTGGCCGGAGCACCAGCAGCGAGAGCACCGGACGGGGTCGCGGCAGTCAGCAATGGTGTGGTCACTAGCAAGGCACCGAAAGCATCTAGTCTTCTTCTTGCGGCTGTAATGGTGGTGGATGTGTTTGAGACTGGGCATCTGCGGAGGGGGGGATTTATAGGCCGAAGAGGCCGATGGATGGGAGAGGGGGGATGCAGAGACCCGAGGCGGGGAGCTGAGCAAAACCTCCCGGTAGCTGCGTGGGTTTAAAGCTTGATTCCAATGACATATGTAATGAATCGGTCACACAAATGCAGGTATGTGAACATGTATGCGATGTGGGTGAGGGCAGACCCGCTTCCTACCTTACCAGAAGCATTCCTCGGTGGGAAATGCACTTGGAAAGAGGAGCAAGAAATGGTGGTTCAGCGGATTAGAGATGGCATGTCCTCGCCAGAGATTATTTTTTACGAATAGGAAGAGAGGCCAAATAATGTTCAGTACTTATAAGTTGTAAGAAACAGTTTCTATGCTCTGTTTCTGAGAGAAGATGTTCATTTAAATGACAACAGAGTGCCGGTATAGCAGTTATTCAGAGGATCACACTCTGTTACAACTCTTTAACATGGCTTTTCGACTGAAAAACAGAAAAGGAAAAACCAGAGGTTGATTTATGTCCACTCCATTGAAGATGTACAAAAGTGTTCTAGACTTGCATATGGTTTCATGCACTACGGGAGTGTATATAGCTAGCTATTTCTTGCTGTTTGCGGTTTTCACGAACATACCAAGGGATCAAGGATAGCATTGTGTTCGCCATCGGCACCAAGATGTACCACAAGGTAAGCACACGTTTCTAGATAAAAATAGCATAACTTAGCAGAAATCCAGATAGAGTTCACACAGCAGGGCCAAATTTAAACTACATAGGTTCAGATAGATAGTGCTGTCGCAGCAGCAGCAAAGGAAACAGTTTGGGCCTTTGGGGCACCTATAGGGTGCAAGCAAAGGCAAATAGACAGTAGGATTTGGATCAAGGAGTACTTCTTGGTGGGTAGAAGTAACGCATCGGTGTCGCGCGAAGTTAGGGCAGACTCGTCGATCATGGCTTGGCGTTGTGCACCTTGGCTGCAGAAGCAGATGAGTCGATGGTAGCGAGGTTGTCTGCGTCCTCAGGCCCCACAAGTTCAACCCCCACCCTGTTGACATTGCGAGCATGTATTGCCATTTCAGCCTCTCGCAGAGCTAAATCCAGGGCAACATTTTCCTCCATCAGTAGATCGTGTGCTCGCATTGATTCCTCAAGAATTGCCGCATGAGAGAGGGCAACAGCTACCTGAAAAGAGTACCATAAATCCTAGTTTTTTTCTAACCCATGCAGAATGCTAGTACACCATGTATATCAATATATAGGTAAGTTTTTGTGAATGTCCTTTTATTTAAAAGAAAACAAAGTGCCGGTAGCAGTTATTCAGAGGATCACACTGTTAGAACTCTTTGACATGGCTTTTCGACTGAAAAACAGAAAAAGAAAACTACAGAGAAGGTTGATTTATGTTCATCAGAAAAATTATTAACTACACATCTTACTTAATATTGTACTGTTGCATTCATTTACTCTTTTTACTGATGTGTAGCTCGGACACAGTGCTAATTTATGTAATCATAAATAAATTTAAGCTTACAGTACCCAAGCTAAGGAAATAACTTATGCTTGACTTAACCTGTGTCAGAAGTTGAACATATATGATATATGCTCTAAGCAAATTATGAAATAACACCATATACCTAACCAACAAACATGGTTATCGCAGGGAGCAAGCTAACCTACATTCCAATTCATTGAAGATGTGTACAAAGTGTTCTAGACTTGCATATGGTTTCATGCACTACACCGGTGTATAGATAGCTATTTCTTGTTGTTTGCAATTTTCACATATCAATTATTCATCGTGCAGCTGTGAACAAACTTTATATTATTGATTATTCTGCTTTGGAGATGTTTCTTTTAATCAACAAGACAAATGGTGTTCTTAAGAAAATCAGGGGAAAGTGTAGTAGCAACCTGATTGGCGACGACCTCGATGAGCTCGAGTTCATGAGCAAGCCATTTCCTCACACTATCAGATGGGAGCATCAAAACCATAATTGCGTAGCTTTTCGCCAAAAGCTCGGGATGAAAGTTTGAAAGATGCAGCAGAGGAACTCTCACAGCAGCCACCTCGGGTGGGACATGCCGCCCTTGAACAGGGTGGATCCTCGCCAAAGGAGAAGTATGTGGCACTTTGATCGCCCGGTTGGTACTTAAGACTTGGTTGACAACAGGGAGATTAATCTCCACAGAAGAGCCCACGGGGATGTGGTGGCGCATGGTATGAGTTAGCTCAAGGCTCGAACCGCTCTTCGACGGCATCCAGAAAGCACATTCCTCCAGACCCAGCGTCCTCCCAAGCTCAACCAGAGTAGTCTTGAGGATGGTGTGCCTGTCAAGCGTGCTCCTGATCTCATGGATGAGCATCCTGACATGCCTCCCGGTCTCCTCCTGCGATCGTATGAGGCTCATCTCCCTGTCGAGCTCGTCGGCCTTCTTCTTGAGGAACAACTCCCTAGTCTTGACACCCAACAAATCAGGTATGATATGGATGAGCGTGAGGGCCGTCGCGCAGGACACGACGGCCGCGGTGACCTTGGTTACCGTCATGACGATGTCGACGGTCCTGGTGTGCTTGGTGAAGGTCCAGAGGTTTATGAGGTGGGTGGCCCCGCAGAGGACTATGAAGGCGCTGAACTGGAGGAGCACCCATCTGTAGGGGAAGGATGACGACTTCTTGGCGAAGTAGATCAGCTCGAGTGGGATGGAGAAGTAGGCGAGGGCTATGAAGAAGTCCGAGATGTACTGGTACTTGATGAGGAGCTCGTCAGTTCGCCGGAACTGCTCGATGCAGGCACAGCCCTCCATTTAGTTAATCTGGAGCCTGGATGCCTAACTATAGAGTGTCGTTGTTGTCTACTTGTCTTCCTGGCCTGCACCTGTTCCCTGAAGAAGATTAATCGAAAATCAGTCCGAGTGTGAGAATAAGATACTAGAATTTTTGAGTAATCAAGCAAGTCAGATTCATTAATTGAAGAAAAACAAGTATAAAGAACATAAATTCAGGTACTTCCAAGGTAGTATGTGGTAGGTGTATGAACTGATACCCGTTGAGCAGAGATTTGTAAAAATCTAAGTAGCCAAGTGTCCTAGCTAGGGTGAAGCAAACTAGATGTGGAATGAAGCAGCCTAAATAGCTATTCTCAAACTAGATGCGGCATTTCAATTTCCACAAAAGAGTAGGGGTCCTGCTTAACATATCCATAACAAGTAAAGTCGCGAGTAAGCTTAGCATGTCAAATATATCCGGGATCGCAGCTGCAGCCTGGTTTTCAGATCTGGGTAACCCATGAGAGAGATCGCTGCCAGACCTAAACCATGGTCGATGGATGCAGCATGGAGCAAGAGAGACTGCACTGTCTGCAGTAGTAGAGACGAGGAACATGGTACCTGCTTGTGGGGCAAGCACCGGAGTTGATGTTGGGTGCGGCACGGTGGTGGCGTGGCGACGGCAGCTAGATGGAGAGGGGGTAAAGGAAGGAGGGAGGGAAAGAGAGGAGGGCAAGGGCGACGAACCAGAACAAGCCCAGAAGACAACACACATATTACTTTCTTCCCCTTATATACAAATGAAAAGTGCCTAGCAATCTATATCTATATCTATATCTACACCTATATCTATATCTATATTTGTCTATATCTATATCTATAACACTATCTATATATCTATATCTATATCTCTCTATCTCCATCTCTATATCTACTTACTTAAAAAAAATGTAAGGTTTCATCTTTCACTTTCCTTCCCATTACTCCTTCGTCCAACCTTCCCCTTATGATAATCAATCACCTTAATTTACTTACCTTTTGAACCAATTTCACTGTACTGTCTGCAGTAGTAGAGACTGGGCAGAGGAGGAGGACGAGGAGGTGGTGGTACTTGCTTGTGGGGTGAGGACCGGAGTTGACGTTGGGTGAGGCGCAACGGTGGCGTGGCGAAAGGAACTGGACGGAGTAGGGGGTAAAGGGAAGAGGGAGGGAAAGAGGGGAGGCCAAGGGCGACGAACCAGAACCAGCCCAGAACAGCTCAGCTGCACACTTTCATTCACTGAAAATACTCGTATTAGTTTCTTCCGCTTATATACAAGCAAAAGATGCCTTTGCATTTGTTTCTTTAGCATACAAATAAACTGTATTTGTAATTATTTCTTTAGCTTATATACAGATAAAGTGTCTTTTTATTTGTTTCTTCAACATATATATACAAATAAAGTGTATTTCTATTGGTTTCTTCGGCTTATATACAGATAAAGTGTCTTTGTATTTGTTTCTGCAGCATATATACAAATAAAGTGTCTTTGTATTTGTTTATTAGCATATATACAAACAAAGTGCATTTGTACTTGTTTCTTCAGCTTATATACAAATAAAGTTCTTCAAGTTATATACAAATAAAGTGCCTTTGTATTTTTTTTTCTTCAGCTTATATACAAAAATAAATAAAGTGTCGCTTGTACATGTTTCTTTAGCGCATATACAAATAAAGTGTCTTCATGCTTGTTTCTTCAGCGTATACACAAAAAAATGCCTTTACTTGTTTCTTCAGCGTATATACATATAAAGTGCCTTTGTACTTGTTTCTTCACGTTATGTACAAATAAAGTGCCTTTGTATTTGTTTCTTCAGCATATGTACAAATAAAGTGCCTTTGTATTTGTTTCTTCAGGATATGTACAAATAAAGTGCCTTTGTATTTGTTTCTTTAGCATATGCACAAATAAAGTGTCAGCGTCTTTGTATATGTTTCTATACAACGTACATATAAATAAAGTGCCTTTTTATTTGTTTCTTCAGCGATAAAGTGCATTTGTAAAAGTTTCGCTGGCGTTTATATAGGAATAAAGTGTCTTTGTAATTGTTTTGTCAACATATATACAAATAAAGTGCAGTGTCGTTGTATTTGTTTCCTCAGCTTATACATATACAAAACAAAGTGGCTTTGTATTTATACATACAACAACAACAACAACAACAACAAAGCCTTTAGTCCCAAACAAGTTGGGGTAGGCTAGAGGTGAAACCCATAAGATCTCGCAACCAACTCATGGCTCTGGCACATGGATAGCAAGCTTCCACGCACTCCTGTCCATAGCTAGCTCTTTGTCGATACTCCAATCCTTCAAGTCTCTCTTAACGGACTCCTCCCATGTCAAATTCGGTCGACCCCGCCCTCTCTTGACATTCTCCGCACGCTTTAGCCGTCCGCTATGCACTGGAGCTTCTGGAGGCCTGCGCTGAATATGCCCAAACCATCTCAAACGATGTTGGACAAGCTTCTCCTCAATTGGTGCTACCCCAACTCTATCTCGTATATCATCATTCCGGACTCGATCCTTCCTCGTGTGGCCACACATCCATCTCAACATACGCATCTCCGCCACACCTAACTGTTGAACATGTCGCCTTTTAGTCGGCCAACACTCCACGCCATACAACATTGCGGGTCGAACCGCCGTCCTGTAGAACTTGCCTTTTAGCTTTTGTGGCACTCTCTTGTCACAAAGAATGCCAGAAGCTTGGCGCCACTTCATCCATCCGGCTTTGATTCGATGGTTCACATCTTCATCAATACCCCCATCCTCCTGCAACATTGACCCCAAATACTGAAAGGTGTCCTTCCGAGGTACCACCTGGCCATCAAGGCTGACCTCCTCCTTCTCACACCTAGTAGTACTGAACCGCACATCATGTACTCGGTTTTAGTTCTACTAAGCCTAAACCCTTTTGATTCCAAGGTTTGTCTCCATAACTCTAACTTCCTATTTACCCCCGTCCGACTATCGTCAACTAGCACCACATCATCCGCAAAGAGCATACACCATGGGATATCTCCTTGAATATCACTTGTGACCTCATCCATCACCAATGCAAAAGATAAGGGCTCAAAGCTGACCCCTGATGCAGTCCTATCTTAATCGGGAAGTCATCGGTGTCGACATCACTTGTTCAACACTTGTCATAACATTATTGTACATGTCCTTGATGAGGGTAATGTACTTTGCTGGGACTTTGTGTTTCTCCAAGGCCCACCACATGACATTCCATGTATCTTATCATAGGCCTTCTCCAAGTCAATGAACACCATATGCAAGTCCTTCTTTTGCTCCCTATATCTCTCCATAAGTTGTCGTACCAAGAAAATGGCTTCCATGGTCGACCTCTCCCGAATTCATTCATCCCTTGTATTTATACATATCTAAAAAAAATTATTGATAAATAGGCATTTCACTTTCCCCCTATTTCTCTGGGCTATCTTGGCCCTGCCTCCTTGTACAGACTAACCTCTATTAAAAATATATAGGTATTGGCAAGAAATTTCTATTGTTTCACGCACTGGCAGAGGACCCAGTAGGGCAACGTGAGGCGGCGGCCCTAACTTGATTTTTGGCAGAAAAAGTTCATATAGGTACACATTGCCGGCCATGTCCAGTTCATCCGTGGATGCGGCTTGCCGGCCATGTCCAGTTCATCCGTGGATGCGGCTGCATCTGTTCGTGGCTAGGAGGAAGAAGAAACGGAGAGGATGCGACCGTGGGCTAGGCCAACGTGCTGAACCATGTCTCTTTCATTATGGGCCTTGGCTACAATTGAGGGCTTGCTGTCTGTCCTTTGTAATCAACGTACTCGTGAATGAATGAATTCATTAAAGCCTAAACAAACAGGCGGGATACAGGCATGCATGTGGCCATCCAACTAAACAAACAGGCGTATTTGGATCCGGTGCTCTAAAACTAAGTGAAATGTACAAGACATCCAGTGTCAGGCTCAAGTGCAACCAAACTCAGCAAATGCAAGGAAATATACAAAGCTATGAAGATATAAACAGCAATATGCCTATACTAACTACCACTGGAAGTGACACTGAACATAGAAAATGGTAAATCTGAAACTATGGTCAGTAAGATGAACATACCAACATACCACTGGAAGTCTGAAACTATATTCAGTCGTATGAATGTACCACTGGAAGTCTGAAACTATGTTCAGTCATACGAACATACCACTGAAAGTCTGAAACTATGTTACATACCACTGAAATTCTAAAACTTAACTAGGGACATGGCAATCAGCTATCATGAAATGTACAAAAGTACTAGTCAGGCTCAAGTGCTCCCGAATTCAGCAAATGCAGTGACATACTGACATATATGAAGACATAAACAACACTAGCAATATGCCTCCACTGAAAATCTGAAACTATGGACACCACAAAAAGGTGAAGTCGTATGGAAACCATCACTAGTAGAAAAAGGACCTAATATGAGACACATTAGTGCCGGTTTGGTTTTGAGCCGGCACTAATGTGTCCAATAGTACTGGTTCCAACGGCTAGCCGGCCGTTCTCATTAGTACCGGTTCGTGGCGAACCTATAGTACCGGTTCGTGCCACGAACCGGTACTAAAGAGGGTGGTGGCAGGGTGTTGTCAGTCTGGGGCCCGTCCAGCACCTTTAGTACCGGGTCGTGGCACGAACCGGTACTAAAGGTCGACGTACATAAACCCTTCGTCCCCGAGCCACTCTGTTCTTCCCCTTTCCCCTCACTTCCTCTGTTCTTCCCCTCTCTCCTCGAGCTCCTCACAAACTTTGCCCAAAATTTGTCAAGATTTGAAAGGCCCCATCCATTCAAATGATCACAAAGGTTAGCAACTTTGTCTTTTCAACTCTCATTGCTAGATTAGCTCTTGCAATGCTTTGTATAGTGATTAATTTGGGAGGAATAATTATATTTGCTAGTATTTGATTTATATGCAATTTGAGCACAAAATAACACTTAGTTTGCATATGTAGGTGTGGTTTACTTAGTGCCTTCTAAATCTCCGTCGTAATTCACTGGCCGATCGCCCGCACCGGCCCCGTCAGCTGGCACCACCTTCTGGTGAGGCTCTTGTTCATGAATGTTTTACATTACCAAATTGATGTTTATGTGATTTGGATATATAGTTACTCGTATAATTATCTTACCCGTGACGTTGTTTGTTATACATAGTGCCATGGTTTTGATATCCGTCCCCTCATTTTCGCCCTTGTTATGATTCGGATGTGGTATATTTTTTTAAAACTAGTTGTTGCATTTCGTGTTTATGACAAATTATGCCCATCAAGTTGACATAGATATTTTTATCTAGGAGGTATGTGAACCGGAAATTCCAACCGACCCTATTGTCGAGAGGTTAAATTTAGTTGAAAGAGAAAACGAGTATTTGAAAGAAAAATTGAAAAGAATTGAGGGGAGAAGATGGAATTAGAGTTGCATGTTGCCGATGTAAATCGATGATCACAAGATCAAGATGGAGAAAATGAGGTTGAAGATTAGAAAGATTAGAAAATATGCCATTGCTATTGTTGCTTGCTATCATTATGCTGTTGTATCAATTGTTACCTTAATTGCTATCTTCATCGCATTTGTTGTTGCATTTAAATTCTTTAGCTAGAGAGTTATTTGTATGTTGCATTTAATTAAGTGTTGTATATGAACTTTATGTATGAACTTTATGTATGAACTTGTATTAATTTGGTCTATTCGGTGTTGTGTAATGAAGATGAGCCGACAATGCATGTATGATGACGTATACTCTCCGAGTTCATTAATGGCGTGCATACTTTTCTGCTTACTTGCCGCCGAGGCAAACAAGCGGCGGATGGTTTTATGCCTTGTCCATGTGCTGGCTGTAAGAATGGTCACAGTTAGTCTACGTCAAGAACCATTCACGTCCACCTATTTGAGTCGGTTTCATGCCCCACTATAATGTTTGGACCAAGCACGGAGAAATAGGGGTTATGATGGAAGACAATGAAGAAGAGGAGGACGACGACGGCTATCCTGGCCATGGGTTCCCTGAATACGATGATACAACAATGGGGAAGAAGCTGAGCCGGCAATGCGTAAAGAAGCTGAAGAAGAGGCATCGGATGAGCCCGCCGATGATCTAGGTCGGGCCATTGCCGATGCAAAGAGAAACTGCAAGTGATCTCGAGAGGACGAAGTTGCAGCGCATGTTAGAGGATCACAAGAAATTGTTGTACCCAATTGCGAAGGTCGACAAAAAAAGTTGGGCACCACACTTGAATTGCTGCAATGGAAGGCAGAGAATGGTGTATCGACAATGGATTTGGAAAGTTGCTGGTAATGATAAAGAATATGCTTCCAAAGGACAACAAATTGCCCGAGAGTACGATGAAGCAAAGAAGGCTGTCTCGCCCTCTAGGGTTAGAGGTGCAAAAGATACATGCATGCCCTAATGACTGCATCCTCTACCGCTGTGAGTACGAGGATTTGAATGCTTGCCGGTATGCGATGCATTGTGTTATAAGATCAGTCGCGATGACCCGGTGATGTCGAGGGTCGAGCTACCCCTGTGAAGAAGATTCCCGCCAAGGTGATGTGGTATGCTCCTATAATACCACGGTTGAAACGTTTGTTCCAAAACAAAGAGCATGCAAAGGTGATGCGGTGGCACGGAGAAGACCGTAAGAAAGACGGAAAGTTGAGAGTACCCGCTGACGGTTCACAATGGAGAAAAATCGAGAGAAAGTACTGGGAGGAGTTTGCAGGTGACCCAAAGAACGTATGGTTTGGTCTAAGCGCAGATGGCATTAATCCTTTTGAGGAGCAGAGCAGCAACCATAGCACGTGGCCTGTGACTCTATGTTTGTATAACCTTCCTCCTTGGTTGTGCATGAAGCGGAAGTTCATTATGATGCCAGTGCTCATCCAAGGCCCTAAGCAACCCGGCAACGACATTGATGTGTACCTAAGGCCATTAGTTGAAGAACTCTTACAACCGTGGAATGGAACAGGTGTACGTCGTGATGAGCACACAGGGAAGAATTTGACCTAAAGGCGTTGCTGTTCGTGAGCATCAATGATTGGCCTGCTCTCGGTAACCTTCGTGACAGACAAACAAGGGATACTGCAGACGCACGCACTGTTTGGATGATACCGACAGTATATATTTGAATAGTTGTAAGAAAAAATGTGTACCTAGGACATCGCCGATATCTTTCGAAAGGTGCATCCCGTAAGAAAGAAAGGCAAGCATTTGAAAGGTGAGGCGGATCACCGGACGAAGCCTCGCCACCGTACTGGTGCTGATGTACATGATATGGTCAAGAATTTGAAGGTAATCTTTGGAAAGGGTCCTGGCGGACAACCTGTTCACGAAGGACGCCGACGGACGCCAAGCACTCCATGTGGAAGAAGAAATCTATATTTTGGGACCTGCCATATTGGAAAGACCTAGAGGTCCGCTCCGCAATCGACGTGATGCATGTGACGAAGAATCTTTGCGTGACCCTGCTTGGCTTTTTGGGCGTGTATGGGAAGACAAAAGATACACCAGAGGCACGGGAGGACCAGCAACGTATGCACGGAAAAGACGGCATACATCGTGGTCGTGCCAGCTACGCTCTTACCAAAGAAGAGAAGGAAATCTTCTTCAATGCTTGCTCAAGATGAAGGTACCGTCTGCTTCTCGTCGAATATAAAGGGAATAATAAATATGGCAGAGAAAAAGTTCCAGAACCTAAAGTCTCATGACTGCCACGTGATTATGACGCAACTCCTTCCGGTTGCATTGAGGGGGCTTCTACCGGAAAACGTTCGATTGGCCATTGTGAAGCTATGTGCATTCCTCGATGCAATCTCTCAGAAAGTAATCGATCCAGAAATCATACCAAGGTTACAGATTGATTTGGTGCAATGTCTTGTCAGTTTCGAGTTGGTGTTCCCACCATCCTTCTTCAACATCATGACCCACATCCTAGTTCACCTTTGCGAAGAGATTAACGTTTTGGGTCATGTATTTCTACACAATATGTTCCCCTTTGAAAGGTTCATGGGAGTCTCAAAGAAATATGTTCATAACCGTGCTAGGCCAGAAGGAAGCATATCGAAGGGCCATCACAATGAGGAGGTCATTGAGTTTTGTATTGACTTTATTCCTGACCTTAAGCCGATTGGTGTTCCTGAATCGCGGCATAAGGGCAGACTGGAAGGAAAAGGCACGCTAGGAGGGCATCAAATAATATGTATGGACAGGCATTGTCTCACCGAAGCACACTACACGCTTCTACGTAATTCCGCCTTTGGTGGCTACGTATATGGAGGAACACAAGAATTTTCTACAGTCCAAACACCCGGAGAAGTCTGACGACTGGATTACACGCGAACAAACGAGGACTTTCGCCGGTTGGTTGCAGAAACGTGCCCTGAATGATGGCGATATTCAAAATGACTTGTACTCGCTGTCCCAGTTACCATCTTCGAATATAATGACTTTCAAAGGGTACTAGATAAATGGGAATACATTTTACACGATCGCCCAAGATAAGAAGAGCACCAACCAAAACAGTGGTGTCCGCTTTGATGCAACAACCAACACGGGAAAGGAAACATATTATGGTTACATAGAGAACATGTGGGAACTTAACTATTGATCAGGTGATTTGAAGGTCCCTTTGTTTCGGTGCAAATGGGTCAATATGACACGAGGCGGGGTAACGAAAGACCCGCAGTACGGAATGACAACAGTGGATCTCAACAATCTTATGATGCGCATTTAACCATTCGTCTTAGCCAATGATGTGGCGCAGGTTTTTATGTGAAAGACATGTCTACCAGGCCGAGAAAAAGAAAAGATAAGGAAGCGAATGGATCATACGACGAGCCAAAGCGCCACATAGTTCTTTCAGGAAAAAGAAACATCGTGGGAGTGGATGACAATATAGACATGTCAGAAGATTATGAAAAGTTTGATAAAATTGCTCCATTCACAGTGAATATTGACCCAAGCATCCAGTTAAATGATGAAGATTTTCCCTGGCTACGGCGCAAAGGGACACACGAGAAGAAAAAGTTTCACACCCAAAGATCTAGGATGTGATCGGCTTCACTATCACTTTCTTCTGTGTTTCACATCCAGGAGGGAATGTCTGTAATAGTTAGGGTAGTTAATTATGTGTTTTGGTATTTGAAACGCGAAGAAATTTTATGTGCAAACAAATTCTTTTTCATGCATTTACTGATTTTTTTCCAGCTAAATGACCCTGAAATTGAAAAGCATTTGAAATGAACTCAGAAAAGGTTGAAAGTTCGCATGGTATCATAATTTCAGACAAATAGTATATGCAAAAAGTAGAGAGGGTTACGGTAAAACTGGATACACTTCGTGTACAAAATGGACAATCTTTTTCAAGTATCGGGGTTTCAATTTAAAAACTGAAATGTTACAAAGGCATTTCATTTAAAATAACCTAAGCATTACCAAATTGAATATAATGATAAAACACACTAATATTAAACATAAGAAAAAAGAATCACTGAAAAATCTTTTTCCAAAGTTAAGTTATTCACAAACTAGTGATTCACACAAATTTCAAATAATTCAAATTTCAACTATTCAAATTTGAAAACTACCGCACTAACAGATCAAAGTTTGTAAATTTTTGTACCTAAAGCAAAAATATTCACAAAGAAACTCTAAATACAGCAAAAACAACTCAAAAATAAATAAAACAAATAAAAAAGCAAAAAAATTAAGAAAATAAAAAGCCCGCCTACTGGGCCAAAGCGGCCTGCATACGACTAGAAACTCAACCTTTTGTTGGGCTAGGATGCAGGCCCACAAAGGCCCAGTAGGCCCACATGGCATCAATGAATTGGTAGGCCCAATAGGCCTGCTTAGGAGAGGAGCTCGAGAGAGCTACCGCACTGGGGCTTATAAACCAGTGCTGTAGCCCTTCGACTAGCGAGGTGGGACTAAACTTGTCACACAAGATCATGCTAGCAAGACCCCTTTAGTACCGGGTGGTGGCTCCAACCGGTACTAAAGGGCTTTAGTACCGGTTGGAGCCACCACCCGGTACTAAAGGGGGTGCGCTTCCCGCCGCTTGGCCTGGCCAAAACAGACCTTTAGTACCGGTTGGTGGCTCCAACCGGTACTAAAGGTCCATCCTATATATACAACACTTGAAAAAAATTCAGTTTCCCTCTGTTCTTCCCTCTGTTTCCTGCCTCCGCTACCGCCTGCCCGATCGTCGCCGCCTGCCCTCGTCGCTGACCCCGGCCGTCCCGCCCTCGCCGCCGCCGTCCGTCCCCTCGTCCCGTCGCCCGCTGCCGCCACTTCGCCGCCCCGTTGCCGCCGCCGTCGCCCGTCGCTTGCCGTCCGTCGCCTTAAATACGCTTCTTCGCCCATTGCCTGCCGCCGTGAGCTCGCCCCGGCCGCCAATGTCCACACACACACAGTACTACACACACACACACACACACACACACTACACCCATTAGTTTGTTTGTTATAAATTTTTCTGTATTTTAGTTATAGAAATGTTAGAAATTATTCTGTTTTTAGTTATATAAATATTAGAAATGTTAGTTTTATAGAAATGTTATAAATGTTTTCTGTTTTTATTTATCTAAATATTTATATAAATGTTAGCAATTTTTCTGTTTTTTAGTTATATAAATATTAGAATTGTTATGGAAATGTTAGTTATATAATCATGAAATTTTAGAATTAGTTTTAGTTAGATGAATTAGATTAATGTCAAATTGTTAGAATTTGCATATATATAGAATTTTAGTTATCACAATCCAATCATTTAAAAATGTTACTTTTTATGGCATATAGTATTTGTACTCGACGATATGCCCGGCCCGCATCCTCGCCGTCGACCCGCTCGCGACGACGCCATGCTTCAGGGACCCATGTCCGCACTGGGCTCCGCTGGCTGGCACTGGAGGTGCTACACGGAGGCGCGCCGCTTGGTGAGGAACCCGACCTCGGGTCCCGTCGTCGACCCTGATCTTCTTTGGTGGCGTTCGCGTGGGCCACATTCGGTGCAGAGGCAGCCGGCCCCGCCGGAGGTGGTGTTTCGCCGTGTCAAGGAGGAAGATGACCACGTCCATCGGTACATGGCTGCTATGGACGACGTCAGGTTCTCCACTACTTGGCGGGTTCTTTGGGCAAATGACCGGAGATATGATCCTGTGATGGTTCCTTCTCTTTGGGTGTGCACCGCCTGCCGCCTCTGTGAACCGCGAGTGGCGCCTAGATTCTTCTCGTAGTACTCGATCTTTATTAGGTACCTAGCCAGTGATGTATTCGATATATAGTATTCGAGACGATGTATTCGAGATTATATACATTAAGACGATGATGTATTCGAGATTATATATTCGAGAGGATGTATTCGAGATTCAGATTTTTCTTATTGATTACTTGCATCCATGCATTGTAATTTGAATACTAGATTGTTTTATATTTCTTCTGTATTATTAGTAAAGTAAAAGCTATGGCGGACAATACCGGCAGAGAGAGAGAGAAGAGGAATTGTTCGACATCACACGCAGCCCTCACAAAGCTAGATGATCTGAATGAAGCAGATGACGGCTCCCAATATCTTAACAATACCGGAGAGGGTGATGAAAAGAAATTCGATCTCGACGACCGGGCTGATGAAGTCATGAACTATGATTATGATTATGACACAGACAATGTTTGTGATGACACAGACAATGCTGATCTTCAAATAACAAACACTACCGGCGAGGTATATTTATATAAGCATGCATCATGGTGATCATCACATGTTTTTTTTATTGAAGATATATTAACGAATCGATCTTTCTTCTTTTAGCCCTCCGGATCGAGTAAATCTGCTTCTACAGACAGCAAGACAAAGCGAGACCCGGGCAGATTGTTGAAGGATGGTGTAAAGTACCACATCGAATCCATCAAACCTAGTGGCGAACCCCTCACACCTAAGAACATTGCGTAACAAGTGGACTGCGTCGGTGCGGAGTTCTTGTGAAGGACAACTCCCGATCTCCATTCAAGAATGGAAAGAGCCAAAGACTAAACGTCCGTGTTACTTGGGTCGATGGCAAAGCCAAAGAAGACCTGGTGAAATCTCTGATGGAACATTTCACCCTACCAGATCATTTCACTAAAGCAAATGTGGACAAAGTCAAGGCCGCTACTCTTAAGAAGATGGCAATTGCATTCAACACCCACAATAAAACTGTATGGGCCAACTACCTCGCTAATGAAAGGAAGACTCCAGATTTCAAGGAAACACTGGAGAAGCAAAGAGAACACTGGGACGATTTCGTGACCTTCAAGGATTCAGAATTATTTAAGGAACGGTCGATGAAAAACAAGGCAAATACCGCAAGAAAGACGCAGTTCCATAGGCTGGGTCCAGGTGGCTACGCGGTGGCATTGCCTAAGTGGGATAAGTCTGAGCAAGAGATGGAGGATGCAGGGGTCACTCCGGTTACCCGGCACTGGCCCCCCAGGTGCAGAACTTGGTTCTATGCGCATGGGGGGGCGTTGGACCCGAAGACAGGCCTGGTTTCGAAGAAGGCAAGTCTAAAAGGAGCCGAACAAAAGATAATTGACGCAATAGAAGAAGCTCGAGCGGGGGTGTTCACGCCCAACAGAGAGAACGACGAGCTTACGCTACACCACGAAATCTGAAACCCGGGAAGAACACGAGGCATGGGTGTTATTCCCCGTATGAGGGCTTTGACTGGAATGACGACTACAGTCCCGTGCAAGAAAGAAGATGGAGAAGGAGAAGAAGAGGAAGCTGGAGGAGGAGCAGAGGAAGCAGTGACGCAGAACGCCTTTCAAGGCCTAGAAGCAAGGCACGCCGGACTGCACTCAAATTCCAGCAGCAGCAGCAGCAGCAGATCGACTCACTTAGCCGTGAAAGGGGGTCTCAGCAGCGGCAGCAAAGAAGCGGATGATCGTCCAACATTGGATAGCACCATCCCATCCATGCCGAGAAGCAGCGTTGGTTCTGCCGGCGACACACTGCTGGATACATACCTCATGGATGACATCATAGAGAACACTAACCTGTGAGCTACACTCCAAAATGAAGAACATATCCATGAAGGTGGCGGACGGCGTTGCTTTTCCAGTTACCCTCAAGCAACCTACCATTGCATCCCGATTCCAGAGGGCTATGCTCGTGTCATGGTTGATGAAGTGGTGGACCCATATTCGGGGCTAACGCTTGACATTCCTGAAGGTGAAGACAAGCACACACTCGGAGAGGCTATACATCGGTATCATCCTATGGAGAAAGGATTGCATAATCTTTCGAAGTCCACCGACACCGCGTCGTCTGCCGACTCCTCGAAGTCCGCCACCGAGTCAGCAGACTCATGCTCCTCCAAGTCCACTTAACGCGGAGACGACTCCTCCTCGAAGTCCGCCACCTCCTACAAGTCCCCGAACGCGTGAGCTGACTCCTCCGGTTTCAAGCCCGGCACAGCGTCATGCCACTTCTCCGGTTGCAAGTCCGGCACCGTGTCAGGCCACACCTCCTGCTTCAAGTCTGGCACATCGTCAGGCCACTTCTCCTGGTCCAACTCCACGCCAGCCGTCTCCGCCGTCTCAGCAATCGCAGAAGAGACATCCCGCAGCTTTGGTGCGTAGCGGTACGAGTCGAGGTAGTTCAGGAAGTACAGGCGAAGGCAAGCGATATAAATATGGTCCAAGCCTCGCTCCTCTTCCTCAGAGGCCTTACGACATGACTAAGGAACAAAACACAGCCATAGTGCATGCCCAAGTGGACGCCCATTTTGGACCGAAACCGGCACCGCCGCCAAAGGAGAAAGTGCCTGAGAAAACGATTGACCACTTCATTCGTATGGCTAGAGCACCAGCTCCCAAGCCTGTTGACTCAGACTATGAGCGCCAAATCAGGAAGCTACATCGAGCACGGCTACGGAACGAAGCGAGCTCAAGCTCGAGCCAACAAGCAGCCGGGCAAAAATGCGGAAAACCGCTCCTCACTGGGAGAACAGGCTGCGCAAGAGATCTCCCCGCTTGTTGTGCCAACAACACATGAGAGGAGTACGCGCGCCAAATATTATTGTGGGCAAACCGTTAGCGTTCCCCAGCAGGGCGATGTGGTAATAACGGAGTAGCATATAATGCAGGCTAAAATGCTCAAGATCTCTGTTGAACTACTCCTCGAAATCGAGCCCATGTCTCCGCTTAAAGAATCAGAAATAAAATGGAAATATGCCTGGGGCCAACCTTTGGTCCATCCAGACAAGGTCAAGGACCTCCCAACGAGAATGTATGAATTGCATCAATGGTACATGAACATGACCAAGATTTTCAATCGAGTGTCCCTCATGGTGAATGTCAAGAAGGACCATTATTACCATGAGAAAGCTCTGTTCATTGAGTATTCAGAACTATATCAGTTATTCAATCAAGACGCACTCGACAAGTCTATAAATCGCTGCTATTGTCTGTAAGTGATTTCTTTCTGTAATTTAAGTCTCAAGCTAGTTATGTACTGATAATTTTGATCAATCATTACATGTAATTATCCTCACTATATTCTTTTTCTGTGGTATTATATGCAGGATGAAGATGTATGAAATGAAAAAAGCTGGACGCTATGGCGTTGGGTTCATTGACCCAAATACCATTAATCAGGACATATGAGAGATTGAACATTGTAAAGCTGTTGTAGAGGAAAGCATGCTAGAGTTCTTGAAGCGCCTCAATACCTTCGAAGATATACTACTTCCTTACAACTTCCCGTGAGTCACACTGTCTTGTACTACAAATTCTGTTTTTGCTTACTAGTTAACTAGATGTTAATAATTAAGTGTATACGGTTTACGGTAGTTGATTAATTTTATGCACATGTCCGCTTAATTAAGACATGCAAACGTGTGCGTATGCAGTTGGCACTGGGTCTTGATAGACATTAAAGTTAAGGAAAGAAAAGTTGAATTACTGGACTCACTAACTAAAGAAAATAAATACTACACCATCGTGAAGGGGATAGTCAACAGGTAATTTCAATCATTATTAACTATTAGTTCCTGATATGAACTATTTAATAACCCCTTTATTAATTTTCTTTGCCGGTGGCAGGGCATGGGCAAAGTTCATTCCGGTGACTCCAGGAGAATGGAAAAAATTGTTTTGGCATCGACCCAAGGTAAGTAATTAAGTAGTACTAGCTAGCTACCATATCTTTAATTCTTGTTTCAATATCATTAATTAATTATTATGCTTGATTAATCATTATCTGATTCAATTCCATTCTCGTAAAGGCCCTGAGGCAGGCTAAAAGGAATAATCTGTGTACATACTATGTTTGCGAAAACATTCGCATGATGACGTGCGAAAGGAGCAGATCTGATAGACAGGACTGGGTACGTTTGTCAGAACACTATTCACACCATTATCGATCTCTAGTCACACAACTAACACACATGCATATTATTGATCTCCTTCTTAACAGTTCGTAGAGGTGCGATACGCTCCTACCCCAGGAGAGCGCATACAAGCACTTCAAGAGGAAATAGTCGGATTTTTGCTCGACCAGGTCATAGATCCCAAAGGAGAATACTATTACCCGCTACCGCCCCCATGAACCACTTGTCATCGTGTTCAAGGCACCAAGGCAACATGTAGTAGAAATTGTATATGTATATACATGTGTATATGTCTGAATAGTTAATGGTGTTGGCTGTGAGACATTCGATGATATATATATATATATTATATATATATATATATATATATATATATATGTATGCGGTTCTACGTTTAGAAAATCTATTTAATATATATGCATAACATGTACAATTTGTAGTGTCGTGAAATACCAGCAAACAAAAAGAATTAAATGGAAAATAAAGCCAAATTGAAAACACAAAATTAAAGCAAAAATTAAAAACACTCCAAACATTTAGTACCGTTGGTGTTACCAACCGGTACTAATGTCCTACACGCACATCGGCCTGGCTCGTGCCACGTGTTTGCACTTTAAGCGCCGGTTTCAGGATTTAACCGGTTCGTGATTTAACCGGTACTAAAGGGGGGCCTTTAGTCCTCACTCTTTAGTGCCGGTTCGCCAACCGCACTAAAGGCCGTCACGAACCGGCACTAAAGCCCGGTTCTGCACTAGTGCATGTGTCATAAACTCAACAAATGGAATGTGCCTGTGCAATGAAATATATGATGAAGCTTTGAAGACATAAAGAATACTGACAATATGCCTCCAGTAACTATGATTGGAACCATCAACATGACAAGTAGGTGAAGTCGTGTGAAAGGAAAATATCAATTTCCTGTTTTGTTTACCTGTGCCCTGATAATTGCACTTCTCTTGTCTTGCTCAGCCTTCTAACAAATGAATTTGGCACACTCAGCTTCCTGCGCAGCAACCTGTTTAGTTTCAATGGCATGAGTGAACTCTTTACCAAAGCCGAGACTGGTAATCACTTCAACTGTTAAGTTTCAAGTAAGACCAGCTATTATCTCCTATATAGCATGGAAAACATGTACACACAGCAAACATGATGAAGCTGTACCTCTCTCTGTGTGATTAGCTGACTGGCACTGTATTGGGCAACCACAGCTTTGAGTGTTTCATGAATGATTGAAGGCAACACTCTATCATTATAGTTATTCCCCACGGTCCTGTACATGGTTGGTAGTCTCTCTGGCATGGGTTGTGTAAGAACAGGAAGCCAATTCTCATCTGTCCAAATTATCAAGACTTATCAAATATATGCAAGGAGTAGCAGGGTAAATGCTACTCCCTCCGTCCCAGAATAAGCAAAGTTAGTACAAAGTTGAGACACTTATTTTAGGACGGAGGTAGTACTTTGGAAAAGAGGTGCATGACCAGTAACAAATTCACATAGTCACGATTATATAACTTGTGCAGCATCAGCTAATTGTCTTAAATGATCTTACATACTAGCGATACAAACTCTCTAGGTTATGAGATTAGGCATGTTGGAATAACTACCCCTGGGTGTAGGAAAAATGTTTCAACCAGGTGTTGTTACTGCCTAAGATTCAGCATGTGGGAGTAGGAAAAAGGTTTATGCTTACTCCTACATGCTGAGTATATAACGCAGAAGTACATACATAACTGTCAAACTACAAGTCTACCCCCGTCTACCCACACGTACATACATAACTGTCAACTAGACACTAAACACTCCGAAATGATAATGTTAAACACCTTACATGTTCCAGACCCCACCCACACCTATCCAAATTGGTACACACTTCAGATATGTGTCCAGACCCCTTACACTTGCAGAATGCCAAAGCAGACCCCTTGGTCAGTCCAAACATGGATTTCGGCATTTCGCACGCAGGTAAGCAGTAAATCACGCATCTGTGCTAGGTGAGGAGGGATTGAGACAGGAGAAAGTTACCATATGGAGATCACATCTCCCCGGAAGTGCTCTCCATGAGGTTGGGTCGTGCGTGGACGTCGTAGATGATCGCCTCTCGAACCAAAGGATGACGATGTGAGTCCCCTCAAGGTAGACCTGCACGGAGCAGCGCCCAAAGGCGACCAGAAATCAAACGCGGAAGGAACCCGTCAAATCGCGCAAAACACAGCAGGGAGCAAGCAAACCCATCGCACGCGTCACTGGCGGCCGAGATCCATGAATCTGTGCGAGAGGCGGTTACCTTGTCCTTCATCCCCTCGAGGCTGTCGAAGATGAGGGCCCGGTGGCCAAGTAGTTAATCATGTTAGCTCAACCCATTAGTTTCAACAGCGGTCAGCCTTCAGCCGGTTTGAGTTAGGAGTAGTTATCTTATGTAGGATTTTGTGGTTCAGTGATCGACAGCGACTCCCTTGGGTTATTGGTTGTGCTCGCCGGCATGATCATGTGTGCGTTTGCATGGTGTACACTGGTGGAAAAAAGGCCTTTGGTCGCGGTTCGCAACTGCCATTAGTCGTTGCGTTAACAACGACCAAATAAGCGCGACTAAAGCCCCCACCTTTAGTCGCTGCTTAAGAACCGCGACTAAAGGCCACGTGGGCGCCAGTGACCGTCGAAGCGGAGGACATTTAGTCGCGGTTCTTATTGCCAACCGCGACTAAAGGCCGCCACAGGTTTAGGGTTTTAGCCACCCCCCCCCTAAACCTGTTTTCTGTTTAATTTGTATTGTTTTATTTCTTTTGTGCTTTATTTTAATTTTGAAGGAGTTTCATATATTCTACGGTACTACATACATGCATATGAATGTACAATCTCAAATAAATTTGAAATTAGAACCAAAAAGAATTCAAGAGGAATATACAATATATATTCAATATCATCGGATGACCATATACAATTTTGAACAAGTTTCCATACATGATTTAATCCATATAAAGTTCTACGTCCTCGTAATAGTGTTCTCCTTTAGGATGGAGGACTTCCTGCTGAACCATCCAGCTAGTTCCTCTTGAAGTGGTCGGAAGCGAGCTTACGGACTAAGCATCATCCGGAGGTTATTCCTCCGAGCATTGGTATCACTCGGAACCCGCCAGAGGTGTATCTCGGATCCTCTCACGAACATAGTATCCACATAGATTGGTCTCCGATGGCTGAATATCCCCAGCATTCTTAGGCTTTAACATTTTGAATTCTAGCTCTTTTTGAATTCACCGACCTTTGTATCTACTTAACCATCTCCAAACCCTACGAGGCAAAGAAAATTAAGTGAACAAGAGAGTTATTAGTTACTTGATATTAGGAAATGAACGAAATAGGCCGATCGATATAGAGCGCAAATGAATGAAAATAATTACTTCTGCAGCATTCTTCTCATGTCGGCCCAAAGCTTTGGATCCATATTCAGAGAGTCGTGGACGAGACATTACGAGGTGTTAACTTTAATTACTAGCAGAATCCGGTGGAACCTGCGGACCACGATACATGCACAAGACGTCATGCATAACTCATCGATTAGCCGCCACATACCATGCATGGAGTAAACAAAAGAGAATTAATGTGCTCAAGATGTAAACACTCACCCAAAATGGTAAGGAAATAGAATATCACTTTTGAGTTCCTGCTTTGTAAGAAACTGCCACAGTGTCTGCCTCCACGTCGGCGGGGTGACGGCTCCAACACATGTCCATTAACGATGTGTGGGTCAATGAACCCAACATCATGGATGTTCCTTACTCTGCATTCCTTAATCTTCATTCTGCATGTATAATAGCGGACACAACAATATAGTTAGGACATATATATAGTGCAGGCAATATGAACGAGATGGGGTAGAAATTAATAAATCACTTACGTAACGTAGCAACCGATGATAGATTTGTCGAGCTCGCGCAGATTGAAAAGCTGGAACAATTCACTCAAAGGCAATTTGTACATAGTAATGTTTGAAGTGATGCTCATGTCTAACTTCCGCATAAATATATTCTTTGGCGTTTTTATTTTTATGTAACCCTTGTACCAATTCAGCAGACCTTTCATTTGGTCGTAGATCATTTTCCTGCATGAGGCTCGACGAGAGGCCCATTCTTGACATATGTAATTACTACCTCCTTCATCGGGCGCCTCATCAAGGCCCTAACAGTTCCACGAAGAGTAATACCTAAGTTGGCCGCTTGTTCTCCGGCACTCGTTACAATCAATCCATGTCTTTGTCGCAGCTTGTATGATCTCGGGGCATCCGGACGAAGGCTTCCACTATAAGCGGGCAATCGATTGTTTACTTTGTTCCCCGAGCTGGGCAACTTGTTTCGCTTTTTACTTCGGCCTTCTCCGCTCTTTGTTCTCCTTGAACATGAGTGCCTGCCTCAAGTTCACGTGCATAGTCGTTAGGCAGATTCTTCATGCTTGGGACGGTGTGCTCAAAATGACTTAGCCCACTTCTTTTGCTCATCGTAATATCTTGGCTTGGGCTCGGGCTCTCTTTTCTTCTTGCAGTCCGCCTTCCATTTCTCATAATGAGCAGCCGCTGGCGTCGACTTCCTCGGCACTACGTTCGCAAGGCCTTGTGGGGAGAGGCTTCAGTGATGGCTCCGGTACCTTTGTGGTCTTAGGTACATAAGGGTCCGGGTTAATAATCCAGGACTGCTTCTGCTTCTTTGTCGGAGGTGGATTGGGGCGGCGTCGATCACCCACGGACGAGGCTGAGGCGGCTGATCACCCGCCGGACGTTGTGGGATCGGCGGCGTCGGTGGCGACGTGGAGGTGTAGGTGAACCGCCACCACCACCACCACCACCACCGCCACCGCCACCACCACCACCGTAGGGGTGGACTTGTTGTCCTTGGCGCCTCGCTCGAAACTTGATAAACTTCTTTTGCCATAGAATGAAATGGCGCTTGACATCTCCAAGTCTTTTCTCCCCTTGGTGTAGCAATGTCAATCTCTGTGTCCTCAAACCCTTGGACTATGTCCTCCACCGTGACACGAGCATAGCCATCTTGAATGGGGTTGTTGTGGTGGAGTGCTCCAGGTAAACATGGTAAAGCACTGCCGATGGCTACCTTCATGGACATGTTCGATAGGATAATACAGATGACATTCTTTCATCTCCTTTATATCGCCCACGGGTAGCGAGGAGGCTCCGGTGCAGTAATTTCGACCACCAGAGGCTCCGGTGCAGTAATTTCGACCACCGGAGGCTCAGGTGCAGTAATTTCGATCGTCGGTGCATCTGCACCAGCCGGTGGGTGCCTCCGTGGAAGCCACGCTGCTTCTCCGCTGCTGGCTTCCGAGATCCGCTGGATGATCTTCATGCTGCACCCGAGCTGCATCTCTTTCGGCTACTAGTACACTCATGGTTTTCTTCATCACATCCATTTCCGATGCCAACCGCGCATCAACATCTGATTGCCGATCCATCTTTGTCTTTCGGCTTCAGAATGCACGGGTCATCGCTCGGGGAACCCTATTTTCCACGGAATGTGCCCCATGCCTCGTATCGCCCTCCGTGTTCGTGGATTCCCGAGGGCTTTTGTCAGCGTCGTTTCTCTCTGTTGAACTTGATCTTCCCTGTTGAGCATCCTTCATTGCGTCAATAAGGGCTTGGGTGGGTTTAATTAATTTGCCCGGTAAACACACTCCCCTGTCTCCGGGTTCGGCGTTCCCCATGCCCGTACCACCAGCTTTTGGCCCTTGGGTCCCATCCTCCGCACTGGACGGATTCCTCGCGCCCTCATCTCGCTTCTCCATCTTCTCCAACCTAGGCACCAAAATGCGATACCCTCCTGGCCCCATAACATGATTGTACTCCTTCTTAGCCGCATTTTTCTTATTTTTTTCGATATTTCAATGAACTGCTCCGATTTCTTTTGCTTCACAAATTCTGGCCAATCATGTTTCAGCTTCTCATATTGTCCTTTGAAATCCGAGTCTTGTTCTGCTTGACAAAGTCACGGGCTAGATTTTGCTTGAATTTCCTAATGCGTCGGCCATCTTATGAAGAGCGAACTGTTTGACTAGCCTCCTCCTCTCCTTGTTTTCCTCAATCTTGTTACCCTCCTCATCGAATTTGTTGTATTCCGGAGGTAGAACGAAATGTTCCATAAGCTTCTTGAAGCAATCTTTTTTGTTCTCTTATCGAAAAAGTGAAACCATCAATTCGTGCCTTCTTTGGCTCATTCCACTCCTGGACGGTGATCGAGACGTTGTCTCTAACAATGGCTCCGCATTGGTGACAAACTTGGTGGCGTTCTTGCGGGGCTCCAGTGCCTGCCGGTTAATCGTCGACAACCTCGATGGTGCATGTTTCTCCTTGTTTCATCGTCTTGGTTGGCGCCACGCTTTGACGACGTGATCGATTGTTTTGACGATCCGCCGAGGGCTAAAATAAGAAAGAGAGTCGCTGCGTTAGTACACACATATTTATTCAAATCAGTTAGTTTGTATCACCGGAGGCTCAATGTATATATATACCTCGGCGCCGGAGGTGGTTGCTACTTCCATTTGAAGATCGTCGTTTATCGACGCGTTTCTTGACATCTTCTTCTTGTGGCGCCCTTCATCTTCACCGTCAAGGTTCAGATAAGAAGAGATATCATCTTCTTCTTCTCCGGTCGGCACATATTGAATATCGCCGTTTATGATGCCGAACATATGTGCTTCACCGTCCGGATCATAGTTGTCCATAATCGGGTCAGCTCTATCGTCCGCCATTATGTCGATCCTGAAAACATGTAGTAAAAACAAATTAATTAAGTGAAGAAGAAGGCGGTGGCGGTGGCGGTGGCGAAAGAAGCGGTGGCAAAAGGAGGGGCGAGAAGGGGTGGGAGAGGGTGTCGCGGTAGAGCGCGAGGCAGAGGCGGCATTTAAGCAGGCGTCCACGGAGAGGGAGGTGAGGACAACACACACGGAGAGGAGGCGAGGACAACAGACAACCACGTCTTCACGAATGTCATTTTGTGAAGAAACTTTGCAAGCAATTAAACATTTGTCAACCACGTCTTCACGCGAGATGGAAGGATCACTCACATGAAGACAATACAAGAATGGGTCGACCCAGTAGAGCAGTACTAAAACGGGAGAAAAGGAAGAAAAAAATAGGGCATGCGAGGATATGATCCTAGGTCGCCTCAGTAGTTGAGGGTGTTGTTAGCCATTGCGCAACTGTTGGGGTCGTGGAACTAAATGAGGCGCTTCTAATTTAGGATGAAAGCCGGAGTTGTTTTTATTTCTTCGCTTTTTTTGTTTCTTTTTGTGATTTGTTTGGTTTTTCTTTCTTCTTCGGTTTTTGGTATTCTTTTTTTGTTGCTATATCTTGTTTTTTTCGTTTTTCTTTTGGTTTCTCTTTGTTTCTTTTCATGGTTTTTATCCATTTTCCCTTTTTCAAATTTTCCTTCTTTTTCCTTTGGTTTTTTGTCTACTTCTTAGTTTTCAGCGAGTTTTGTTTTTCTTTGTTTCTTTGTCGGTATTCATAGTTTTCTATTTTTTATGCGTTTGTTTCTTTGCTTTTATTTTTCATTTTCATTTTTCCTTTAGTTTCCTTTTGGATTTCATTGTTTTCATTTTCCCTCTTTCTTTATTTTGGTTTTCATTCTACATTTTTTTGTATCAAGAATATTTTTTAAATACACGTTATACATTTTCATATATGAGTTTAACATTTTTAATACATGATCAAAAAATTAAGGAGGAGGGGCAGGAGCTTCGGGAGGCCGATGCGGAGTTGTTCACGGCGAGGGAGCAGTGGTGGTGCAGGGCGTGACGAATCGCTGCCAAGGGGAAGACTGGGCCAAGGGGGCGACAGGAGGCGATTCTCCGGCGTGGAGGGTCGAGGAACGAGGCGGAGGTCGACGGCATGCCAGGGGATCGGGAGCAGGGTGGTCACATGGACGAGGGGCCGACGGCGGGGTGGAGAGGGAGGGAGGGAGGAGGTCGAGGCGGGCGGTTAGGGTTGGGGGCGGGCGGAAACCCTAGGGCGTCAAGGGGTTACAGGGCGAGGGCGACGGCGGGCGGCGAGGGCGACGGCGGGCAAGGCGTCGAGGAGAGGGCGACGGTGGGCGCGCGAGGGCGCGATTTAACAAAGTGAATCGGAGAAGACGAGAAACGGAACAGTATTTATAGCCCCCACCCCTTTAGTCGCGGTTGGCGGCGAACCCGCGACTAAAGGTGCCCTTTAGTCATGGTCGCCTGCCCAACCGCGACTAAAGGGGTTTGGCGGTTTTTGCGTTCGCGCCCCCACCTTTAGTCGCGGTTGGGCGGAGACCATGACTAAAAGGCTCCCACCTTTAGTCGCGGGTCGCCTGCCCAACGCGACTAAAGGCCTTGTGCTGCCCTCACGCCCAAAGGTTTAGTCCCACCTCGCTAGTTGAGAGAGCTCGAGAGTGGTTTATAAGCTGCTGCGCCCACCCTCTCGAGCTCCTCTCAACCTGCAGGCTTTCGGCCTAATCATCACTAGCTATGTGCCTGTGGGCCTACTTGGCCTCTGCGGGCTGAATCCTGGCCCATGTAGGGTTTCTAGTCGTATTCAGGCCGTGGGGTCCAGATGGCGGCACTATTTTTTTCCAGTTTTTTGTTTTGTTTTCTGCATTATTATTTATTTTTTGTTGTTTTTGCTTTATTTTTAATTCTTTTTGCTTTTAGTTTTAGAAAAAATTATAAACTTTCTGTTAGTGCCATTAGTTTTCAAATTTGAAAACACTTTTTTGTTTTCTTTGTTGCTTTATTTATTTTATTTTGTTTCTACTTACAACAAAATACTTAGGCGTGCACTATTTTTTCCAGTTTTTTGTTTTGTTTTCTGCATTATTATTTATTTTTTGTTGTTTTTTGCTTTATTTTTTAATTCTTTTTTGCTTTTAGTTTTAGAAAAATTATAAACTTTCTGTTAGTGCCATTAGTTTTCAAATTTGAAAACACTTTTTTTGTTTTCTTTGTTGCTTTATTTATTTTATTTTGTTTCTACTTACAACAAAATACTTATTGTTGCTATTTTAGTCGCGGGTCGCCTGCCCAACCGCGACTAAAGGCCGCCGCAGTTTAGGGTTTTCCGCCATTTCTTCCCTGTCTTCCCGCCTCTTTCTTCCCGCCACTTTCTTCCCGCCTCCTGTCTTCCGCTCCCATTTTTCCCGCCATTTCTCACTACATATATATGTAGCCCGGCTTGGCCAGCATTATCACATCTCTACAATCTCTCATCACTCTCTCATGGACACCAAACACATCACGGGTAATATAATTCACATGATCCATTCAACAAAGTTTGGTACAATAAATTATTACACATCATTTCTTCCCTTTGTGTCCCCTGCTTGCTTTCACGATTGTGCCGTATCCATGGAGCATCCTCATCATTTAACTTAATGCTTGGGTCGGTGTTCACTTTGAAGGGCGGAATTTCAGCAAACATATTATAATCTTCCGACATGTCTGCCTTGTCCTCCACTCCCACGATGTTTCTTTTCCTGAAAAGAACAATGTGGCGCTTTGGATCATCGCATGATGTACTGATCGTTTTCTTATCTTTCCGCTTCCTCGGTTTGCTACTCATGTCCTTCACATAGAAAACCTGAGCGACATCTTTCGCTAGGACGAATGGTTCGTCAAGGTAACCAAGATTGTTGAAATCCACCATTGTCATTCCGTATTGCTGGTCCACCTTTACCCCACCTCCTGTTAGCTTGAACCATTTGCACGGAACAAAGGGACCTTAAGGAGGGTCCATAGTCAAGTTCCCATATCTCCTCTACGTAACCATAATATGTGACCTCTTGCCCATTCTCGGTTGCTGCATCAAAGCGGACACCACTGTTTTGGTTGGTGCTCTTTTTATCTTAGGCGATCGTGTAAAATGTATTCCCATTTATCTCGTACCCTTGGAAAGTCGTTATAGTCGAAGATGGTGTCTTGGGCCAACATGTACAGCTGATCTACAACATCATTGTCATTCATTAAATGTTTTCTCAACCAACTGCCGAAAGTCTCCATGTGGGCCTTCCTAATCCAGGATTCAGCTTCCCGGGTTGTCGAACGTAAAATATTCTTGTGTTTCTCAAAGTACGGAGCCACCAAGCTGGAATTGGTCAAGATACAGGTGGTGTGCTTCAATCGAGAGAATGGCGATCCATACATATCGTTGATTTCATTCCGATCGTGCCTTTTTCCACTTAGTCTCCCTCGTGCGTGATCGAGGAAGACCAATCGGCTTAAGGTCAGAACAAAGTCAACACAAAACTCAATTACCTCCTCATTTCCATAGCCCTTGGCGATGCTTCCTTCTGGCCTAGCACTACGTTACGTAACATATTTCTTTAATACTCCCATGAACCTCTCGAAGGGGAACATATTGTGTAGAAATACAGGACCGAGAACGAAAATCTCTTCGACTAGGTGAACCAGGAGGTGCGTCATAATATTGAAGAAGGATGGCGGGAACACCAACTCGAAACTGACAAGACATTGGATCACATCGCTCAGAACCGTGGTAGAACTTCTGGATTGATTACCTTCGAGAAATTGCATTGAGGAATGCACATAGCTTCACAATGGCTACTCGAACATTTTCCGGCAGGAGCCCCCTCAAAGCAATCGGAAGCAATTGCGTCATAATCACGTGGCAGTCGTGAGACTTCAGGTTTTGGAAAAACCGCCATGTTTATTATTCCCTTTATATTGAACGAGAATCCAGACGGAACCTTCATACTGCTCAGGCATTCAAAAAAGATGACCTTCTCTTCTTTGGTCAGAGCGTATGGGTACGACCTTGAAACCATTCCGGATGCCGGTCATCGTGGTCTTTCAAACGTTGCTGGTCCTGCCGTGCTTCCTTTGTATCATTTGTCTTCCCATACACGCCCAAGAAGCTTAGGAGGTTCACGCAAATATTCTTCGTAACGTGCATCACGTCGATTGCGTAGCGGACATCTAGGACTTTCCAATATTCTAGCTCCCGAATATAGATTTCTTCTTCCACATGGCTGCGTGCCGTCGGCTCCTCCCTTCGAACTGATTGTCCGCCAGACCCTTTCCAAAGATGACTTTCAAATCCTTGACCATATCAAATACCTCAGCACCGGTCGTTCGCGAGCTTCGGCCGGTGATCTGCCTTGCCGTTGTAATGCTTGCCTTTCTTTCTTCTTGGATGAATTTTCGAAGAAATCGACGATGCCCAAGGTACACGTTCTTCTTACAATTTGGCAAATGTACACTTTCAGTCTCATGTAAGCAGTGCGTGCATGCATTGTATCCCTTTATTTGACAGTCCCGAAAAGGTTACTAAGAGCAGGCCAATCGTTGATGGTTATGAAAAGCAACGCTCGTAGGTCAAATTCCTCTTGTTTGTGCTCATCCCACACACGGACACCACCCCACAGCTGTAAAAGTTCATCAACTAATGGCCTTAGGTACACATCGATGTCGTTGCCGGGTTGCTTCGGACCTTGGATGAGCACCGCATCATAATGAACTTCCGCTTCATGCACAACCAAGGAGGAAGGTTGTAGATGCATAGAGTCACGGGCGAGTGCTATGGCTGGAGCTCTGCCGCCAAAAGGATTCATGCCATCCGTGCTTAGAGCAAATCTTATGTTCCTTGCGTCAGCTGCAAAATCTTTGAACCATCTGTCGATCTTTCTCCATTATGCTCCATCTGCGGTGTGTCTCAACTCCCCGTCCGACTTACGGTCCTCTTTGTGCCATCGCAACAACTTGGCATGCTCTTTGTTCCTGAGCAGACGTTTCAACCGTGGTATTATAGGAGCATACCACATCACCTTGGCGGGAACCCTCTTCCTGGGTTTCGGCCCTCAACATCGTCACCGGGGTCATCGCCTCGATCTTATAACGCAATGCAAGGCATACCGGCATTCATTCAAATTCTCGTGATTCATCATGTAGAGGATGCGATCGTTGATGCATGCATGTATCTTCGTAACCTCTAAACCTAGAGGGCAGACAACCTTCTTTGCTTCAGACGCGTCATGGCGGGCAACTCGTTATCCTTTGGAAACATATTCTTCAACATTTTCAGCAAGTTTTCAAATGCCGAGTCAGCTACACCTGCCTCTGCCTTCCATTTCAGCAAATCCGATTGTGCAGCCCAGCTTTTTCAGACCATCATCGCATCCGGTACAGCGCCTTTCTGTGATCCTCTAACATGCGATCCAAATTCTCCCTCTCCTTTTCAGTTTAGCAGCTTCTCCGTGCATAAGCAAAGGTCCGAACAAGATCATCAACTGGATCATCACGAGCATCTTCTTAACCAACCCCTTCAACTACAGCAACCTCCAATAAAGTATCACACAAATGAGCAAGATAGCTTTCATAGATGAAATCATCCCTTCTTCATCTTCTTCCATTATAACCCTCTTTCTCCATGCTTGGTCCAACAATTATAGCTTGGCATGAAACCCTTCTCAAGCAGATGCATGTGAACAACTCTTGAGGAAGAGTAACCCTTCTCATTCTTACAGATAACACATGGACAGATAACAAAACCCCCCGCTTGTTCGTGCATTAGCCACTACGAGGAAATCTTTCAAACCCGTAGTGAACTTCGCCGGAGAGTCGGTTACCGTACATCCATTGCCGATTCATCTGCATTATTATAATATAAAATATATAATTAACCATCATGCATTTGTTAAACTAACTAGCTACAAACAATATAAATTAAACAATGAACTACACACATGCATATTGACACATCAAAGGTTCATCAAGTTGCTAACCATGATCGAAGAGTGTGGCTCCAACACTTCATGTCATGTTTCTTTCATGCTCTTGGGGCATTTCATCAAACACCTTATGTGCATAAGAGGAACCAAAAGCAAACCTACACCCACTTGTGAAGAGAATGGCTCCAAATGGCTAAGTGTTGGCTGCTGGATGGGTATATATAGGGAGGGCTTTAGTTGCGGTTGGCCTGGCAAACCGTGACTAAAAGGTGCCGAGCCTTTAGTCGCGGTTGTCCTGGCCAACCGCGACTAAAGCCCCCTCACGTCGCCAGCTGGCCACCGAGCGCCCTGGGCCCAGGCCTTTGGTCGCGGTTCACCTCAAGAACCGCGACTAAAGGTCCAATTAGTCGCGGTTCCTACAGCCATGACTTATGGGGCTGGACGGAAGCCTGTTTTTCTACTAGTGGTACCTCCTTATTAATCATGTTAGTTGCCCCTGTCAACCTCTTCCTCAACGTTCTTGCTCAATGGGATCGCAGCCAAGAAGGTGTTCCATAAGTGTGGGATGCAACAGGACGACCTGTGTCGCCTTTTCCTATTTATCCCCACAAGCGACCCGTTACATGGGATTATCTTGGCCATCGCTGACGGACAAGACGGTCAAGCTGTGCGTGAGCCTCTATGCCAACAATGCCGTTATCTTCGCAAACCCCAAGAAATTTGAGATCAGTTTGCCATTGTCAATCCTACATTCTGGCAGGCAGGCAACAGGGCTGCACATCAACCTACAGAAATCAACGGTGGCCCCCATCCGCTGTGACGATATCAACCTATACAAGGTGCTTGCTGAGTTTGGGGGTGGCGACCTACATTACCCATGACCTACCTAGGTTCACCGATCACGCTATCGCGTATCCGAATGGTGCACTTGCAATTCTTTATTGATCGCATAAAGTATGAACTGATGGGCTGGAAGGGAAGGTTACTCTCCCTTGGCGGCCATAGGGTGCTCATCTGGTCAGTGTTAAGCGCCATGCCCACCTTCGCTCTCCCCATCCTCATAGAGGTGGATAGGGTGCGGCACCATTTCCTCTAGGCACAGGATAAAGAGCTTGCACGTGGCAGCTGCAAGGTTAACTGGAGAAAGGACTAATCGCCGCCGTCGTCAATCGTGAGCTAGGGATCCAGAACCGCAAGCAATTTGGCCGTCAATGGTTTTTCTTTTCAGAAATTCAGATTGCCCGGGTCATAATAATCTCAACAAATCGTGCAAAAAGCTAACCAATGTCCATAAACGAAGAGTAATGTGAAGGATCTAAAGAGTAGTAAGCGCTAGTTGAAGGAGCCAAAGGACATTCAGTTGTGCGAAGAATGATCAGAGATCAAATCCTAGCAGTCTAGATGGGCGGCGGAGGCATCACAAGGTGGCAGCGGAGCCCCATGGAGGGTGGAAACGGTGCAGAAGCCACATAGATTGGGCGGCATGCTCCTGCTGAGATGGCGTCCAAAATACACCGGTAGGTTCCCAGTGTTAAATCCATACGCGGGCTTCTGACCCCAGGGAAAGGCCAGGGATCCTGAGCAAACAAACAAGCCCTTATTCGGAATGCCGACTTGTTGCACATCTTGTTGAAGACATGTCGCATCGAAAATCTTCTTCACATTTTTCAGTATCTGAGATCTCTACCTAGTCACAATTTTGCAACCTGGCCTCTTGACGCTAACATTAATATGCATACCTTGGAAGACGCAGAATAATGTTGTCCTTCATGGTGCTGCAGCCCTCCAGCATCCTATATCCAAATATGTATCTCTACTGGCATGAAGGGATATGCTCCTTGTCTTGAATCTTATCCTTGGCACTGTAGATCATATCTGATCTATCAGACTCGAGAGTGATTGACAAAGATTTAAGACGATTGGTCACTCCATCTGTTGAATGAGCAACACCAAAAATCAGCATTTTAGACGATTTGCCATAATTACAGCCACCAAATGGTAAATGAAAAGGCAATAACAATTTCGACAGGTATTAGAATGAAAAGCAGAAATCTACACATTAGCTGCAACAAATTGACAGATTCTACATGGATATAGTTGGTGTTGGTAAAACATCTTGTGCAGATCATAACATCTAGGAACGTATACAATCCATGCAGTAAGAATGAATGACCAGTATAAACATCAGGATTATTTTTGTATTGTACCATGACTTCTTAATACACGCAGAACAACTTTTTGAGAAGAACCAAGGATCGAACACAAATTATAATTTTAAAGACGAATGAGGCAATGTTAGCTCCTGGGTCACTTGAAGTCCAGTGTTTTCAAAAATAGAAAATGATAAAAAGTTTCAAAACTTCCAAAAAAAATATCTACATCACACATAGACGGTTTCTTCGTACGTGTAGAATTTTAATAAATCATTTGTTGATTGTATGCTAAAAAAGACAAGCATTTGGTTTAAAAAAAAGCAAAAGTTGACTAATTGAATTTTGTTATCAGTGTATTGTCTTTTTGTATACACCATGGATGAGAAGATATATTGATGAAAAGCCATATGTATATACAGAATTATATTTACACATATAAATATTTTCAGAATCTTTTGAGGTCTGAAAATACTATTCCTGTAAAAATGTACTAGGTCTCAACTAAGGACATATTTCGTCTTTCCAGATAAAGAAACATCAGTCAAGAATCATATGAATCTTAGTTAGGAATGAGATCAGCCACACATATAATGTGGCCCCCCCTCCAAATTAATCATTTAATCTACAGAGGGTAAGTATACAAACTTAATTACTACCTAATAAATGCATTATAGGAGCACCCGCTTATTTATGCACTTGGTGAATTCTACGAAATTATGGAGAACATCAGCGGTAATATGAATTAGAATATCATGGAATGTACAACCAACCAACAGCAATGTATTATGATTGAAATACCGTCACATAAGTTCACCAATGTGTCAATATTTGCAATTAGATCAGTCACCGGCAAGAAAACAAGTATGCAGCAAAGTTAAGTACTGAACAATAGCAGAATTCCAGGTCATACAAACATAGAAGGCTGATAACAACTATGATTTTCGTGCAGAAGGTTGATGCATCGATGAGTGTGTCAGCAAAGTTGGATCCACTCGGATGAAGAACATAAATTAGGCATAAGAGGATTATCACAACTTACATCTACTCGGTTCTTAAAATGATAGCATTACAGATTTGTTTAGCAGCAAACTAAATCAGCAAAATCCACTAGAACTTATGATTTAAGTAACAAGGTGAATAATGTGACCAGGATACACTGATTAAAATCCACATTGGGCATAACACAAATGGCATAGTCAAGGTCAGCTCATCAAGGTGAGGAAACAAAGTAAATAATCAAAAACACCATCATCCAGGAAGTATGGCAAAACATACAAATAGAGATCAAAATCCCCGATATTAATCAAAGCACCGTGCAAAGCCATTAATGACTTGCCAGGCTGCACCCTGCACTTATTAACTATGACTTCATCTTTGATTAACTCGTCAAGCTGTACAATCAAAAAATTGTTGTTAATAATCTACATCTGGAACAGTGGAAGTAGTTCAAATGAACTTCCTTGAGAACAAAACCTTTACAGACTCACATTATTTAATTATCATTACTTATGTGCATAGCTGAAGGTTTAAACGGGATCCACATATAGCACTGACCCTCATTCATGATAGCGAAGAAACTATACTGTGGAATTCAATTTCCTGCAACGACTTTAAAGGATCTGATGCGTGAAGGATCCTATGTGCCGTTTGATGACCCACATCTGGGGTGTGGAGCAGCTGCACAGTTATAAAAGTGGTGCTTCTATACCATCATGATGCGTGGTTATAACTTGTGAGAGACAGAATCATAGAGTTAAAAAACAATGGCCAACAATACCTTTGAGTGTATCAATACTGTTGATGACAATGGATAATCCCTGAAGGACATTATCTCAGCATTTAGCTCTGACTTATTAAATGAGGTCCTCAGTTTTAGGATCTTACAGTGCACCACCTGAAAAAACGTAATAAAAATCATCAAGACTTGAAATATGTTTACTTACATAGGGAAGAACATAACAAGGATCAATAAGATTTGAAATATGTATACATCTGTAGGAAACATTTTTCCTACAACCAGGTGTAGCTACTCCCACATGCCAACTATTACAACATAGAGTATAAAGCACATCGTGGAGTACGCGGCCATGGTACGAAGTATGTTAAACCACCTAAGTAGTATATTGCTACTATCTTTTAGGTGGCATGCATACTTTTGGACATACTCCTTTTTATGTTCAAACATACTCAAACACCATCAAGCAACCAAAAGACAAAAAGGTTGATCTTGTACGGAAAATTGATCTTACAAACCAATGCATTTAAACCCATGTCTCATATACAACTAGGTGATCTCACATACTAGCACTACCAACTCTCTAAGTCATGAGATTAGGCATGTCGGAATAACTACACCAGATGTAGGGAAAATGTTTCAACCCGGTGTGGTTACTGATTCGGCATGTGGGGGTAACTAAACCAGTTGTAGGATAAAAGTTACAACTGGTGAACTGGGACATGCTGAGTATATAACACACAAGAAAGTACATACATAACTGTCAACTACATGTCTATGATACCCCTGTCAGCCCACACATACTCAAACACCATCAAGCAACCAAAAGACAAAAAGGTTGATCTTGTCCTCCAACTCCAACTGATTTGTTTCAAGCGAAAGAGGTATGTGCAAGTTTTTTTTTTACTTGCTCATTTTCAAGGAGGCATAGCAGCTTTAAAAGAGAATCATGTATTGAATCTCTTGCTTGTTAAGAGCTAAGCTAGTAAAAGCAGAGTTACCCTTCTTTATAGCAGTGTCAGCCGTGGCCTAGTATTCCATGTTTTTTTAGGGTGAGTTCCACCCCATAACCACTCAAAATGACTGCATCTGCAGCACCAATAAAACCACAAAAGCTAGATGTAGCCTGACATCCATATGGCAGAACAGGTCGCAACACGTATTTGACTTTTCCCAGTAAACAACATAAACTGCAAATTAGTCAGTTGCAGCTTACAGCAGATGAAAAAACATGAATACAGCAAAATTAGAGAAGCAAAAGCAAGACGTAAAGGGTCATATGATGGCAAAAAAAAAAACTAGATACAGCAATTATTGTTTTCACACAAATTTTTGAAAATCTGGTCATGAATAGGTAAATTTGATTCACCATTTGGAGTGATAAAAGGGCATGTAAAAAAAGCAGATTTTGTTCAAAGTTCAAACCATTACACATGTAGGTCTTCCCCAGGAAGAGGTTAATACATATACAAATTATATAGGATCCATATAGTAGGATAACGAAGTACTAATCTATCACGCGGAGATTTGGCATGATCAATTCAACAATATATATTAAACTTCTCATAAATATTATTATTGATATGACTACATTCATCTAAGTGCTCTTACCTTCTGGAAGATGAACTCCTAGTTATTAGTGTTAGCAACTAGGAAAAGCAAGAAGCAATAGGCCATGCCAAATATTGGCAAGCAAAATATTTTGGTAATATGATATATTTACCAAAGTTGCAAAGGCTACTGTTAATTGATTAAAAGCTGATGAGTTAAAAATGCTTATTCAGGGTCACCATATAACGATGAAGTGAATGGATACCAAGTGACCACTGTTAACCGGTTATAAGCAACTTGCCACAAAAATAGGTTAAAATTAACTGGGGTATAATGTCAATTCACACAGCAGTAGACAGAGGCTAGAATACTGTAGGACCATCCACCTCTCCAAATTACTAAACACTTGAACATGTGTCTGATCCTCTTGCAGGCTAAAATTACAGAATATACTCAGAAATGACGATGGCAAAAGCCATTACATGTGCCAACCCTATCCACATGTCCAACTTGCTAGCTAATCACTTGGCGTGTGTTTGATTCTCTTACAGGCTATTCTAGAACAATATCAACAACATGGCAAACTAAAATCAGACCCATTGGTCAGGCCCAAACATGGATTTGACACGCAGGTAAGCAGTAAATCACACATCTTTGCTAAGTGAAGAACGATCGAAACAGGAGAGCGTTACCATCTGGAGATCCCAGCCCTGTCTGTCATAATCTTCCTGATCTTCGTGCTCACAGCCTGCCATTACATGAAGGATAAGATGGTAACATATTCTAAGAAGTAAGACCGCTTATTGTCTACAATAGCATGAAAAACATGTACACACGTCAGCCTGGACGTAGCGAGCGGGCTTTTGGGCCCGCTCGTGGACCGACCAGGACCGGACCGATCGGTCCCGGCCCGCTAGGAAAACTGGCCGGTCCGGGCTGGCAATTCGGCCCGAAATTGACCGGTCGGTCCGGTCTTATCTCGGTCCGGCTCGGAGGACCGATGGCCCAGCCCAATTAGAGCTAATCAGGAAGCCCATCACGCATCACACATACAGATCATGCGTGTGTGCGTGACCTAAACTCATCCCGCATCCCGTTCGTGCGTGTGTGCGCCGCTGCTTTCACCAGGACGCACCGCGCCGCCGCCGCCGTTCTTTCCACCAGCGGACTCGACTAGCACCAGGACGCGCCGCCAGCCGCCGTGCCTCTGCCTCGCGCCGCCGCTCCCTTGCGCGGCTGTTCCTCCCCTCTCCCCCTCGCGGCCGTGCCTCTCCGTCTCTGTCCCTCGGGCCGCCGTGCCGCCGCGCATCAGGTCCGTCTTCTCCGTCTCCGGCCACCGTGCTGCTGCGCCGAGTACAGCTCCGACAGCCTGGGCCTACATGGCAGTGACTGTATGCCGTCAGGACCGTGAGGACCGACGGTCCGCACCGAGCTTTGCATCTGCCGGTCCGGTCCCTGAAATTGAGACCGCTGCACTGCTCGGTCCGGTCCGGACCGGACCGCCGGCGGCCGGTCCAAACGACGGCTCGGACCGGGACCGGACCGGCCCGGACCGTGTCCACCCTGATACACACGGCAAGCATGATGAACCTGTACCTCTCTGTGTGATTAGCTGACTGGCATTGTATTGGGCAACCCAGCTTTGAGTGTTTCATTAATGATTGAAGGCAACACTCTATCATTATAGTTCTCCCCCAGGGTCCTGTACATAGTTGGTAGTCTCTCTGGCATGGGCCGTGTAAGAACATGAAGACCAATTCTCACCTGTCCATTATCAAGTGGTATCAAATATATGTAAGGGGTTGCACTGTAAATGCTACTTTTGAAAAGAAGTGCATGGCCACTAACAAATTCACATAGTCAGAATGATATAACTTGTTCAGCATCAGCTAATCGTCTTAAATGGTCATGGCAACATATAATGTTAAAGCAAAAAAAATTACTTGTGACTGCTGTTAACAGATTCAAAGCAAAGGAGTTGAAATGCTTATTCACAGGAAACAATAATGGTGAACACTGCTAATAGATTAGAAGTAGTAAATGAGCTAAAATGCATATTCACAGAGCAGCTGACTCAAGACAGTCCATAGGCTACAATGCTGTAGGATTTCATAGATCAATGTTGCATTAAAATCTAAATGAGTTAAACAAAAATTGACTCCATGGATGCCAGGTATGCCACAACAGCTGTTGACACGGTGACTGGGCACTCAGAAATGATAATCGCAAACACCTTACATGTACCAGACCACACCCAACTATCCAAATTGGTAAACACTTCGGATGTGTCTGATCCCCTTGCAGGCTACAGTTATAGAATATGCTCAGAAATGAGAATGCCAAAACCCTTTACATGAATATATGCATACTCGCTGGAAGTCTGAAACTATGTTCAGTCATACAAACATACCACTGGAAGTCTGAAATTATGTTCAGTCATACGAACATACCACTGGAAGTCCAAAACTAAACTATGGACATAGCAATCATCTATCATATGAGATGTACAAAATTACTAGTGCCAGGCTCAAGTGCTCCCAAACTTAGCAAATGCAATTACATATATGAAGACATGAGGGCATAAACAACACTAGCAACATGCCTCTACTAACTGCTACTGAAAGTCTGAAACTATCCAAATTTGTAAAACTTCAGATGTGTCCATCCCCTTGAAGGTTACAGTTACCAGAATATGCTCAGAAATGACAATGCCAAATCCTTTATGTACCACACTCCATCCACCAGTCCAAATTGCAGGATAATCACATGAGCAAGATCCTCTTACAGGCCACACTTGCAGAATGAAACAAATATGAATAGCATGGCCAACTACAAGCAGACCCCTTGGTCGGTCCCAAACATGGATTTCGCACGTGGATAAGCAGTGAATCAGGCATCTGTGCTAAGTGAGGAGGAATTGAGACAGGAGGAAGTTACCATCTGGAGATCCCGGCTCCCGGAGGTGCCCTCCACGATGTCGGGTCGTGCGCGGACGTCATAGATGATGGGCCTCTCGAACCACGGGATGACCTGCACCTGCACGAAGCAGAGCAGAAATCAAACGTGGAAGGAACTCGACAAATCGCGCAGGAAATCAGGAGGGTGCAAGCAAACCCCATCGCGCGCGGACGAGATCCATGAATCTGTGCGAGAGGTGGTTACTTCCTACCTTGATCCCCACGAGGCGGTTGAAGACGATGGCCTGGTAGGTGACCTCCCTCGACGTCGCGGAGGGTGTTGGTTCTTCCGAGGCAAAGCGCCGTGCCGCGCCGCCCAGATTGACCAGCGGGCTCGACCCCGCCGGTGCATCAGGCATCGCGCGCCATCCCGCTCGATCGCCGGAGATGGATGGTGGGGTTTAGCTGGCGCTTCTAGGTTGATTTAGGGGAGAAGGGAGGAAGTGGGTGAGGCACAGGAAAAAAAAGTAACAGGGCAAGTATCAAAAATAAATAAATTATCAAGCGGTACCAAATACTCCCTCCATAGCAAAATAAGTTCGCTGATTTAATACTAATTTAGTCCAAATTTATACTAAATCAGCGACACTTATTTGGGACAGAGGGAGTATATGCTAAGAGCTGCAGTGTAAATACTACTTCAGAAACGAAAAGAAGTGCATGACAACTAAGAAATTCACATAGTCAGCATTATATAACTTGTTCAGCATCAGCTATTCGTTTTAAATGGTCATGGAAACATATGATGATGAAGGAAAAATATTACTTGCTACTTCTGTTAACAGCTTCAAGAAAAAATGATTTGAAATGCTTATTCACAGGCAATATATAATGGTGACCACTGCAGATAGATTAAAAGCAAATGAGCTAAAATGTATATTCATAGAGCAGTAGACACTAGACAGTGCATATAAGAAAGTTACTATCTAGAAATCCGGGCTCCCGGAGGTGCTCTCCACGAGGTTGGGTCGTGCACAGATGTCACAGATGATCGGCCTCTCGAACCACGGGATGACAATGTGAGTCCCCTTGCAGTAGACCTGCATGGAGCAGCGCCCAGAGGCGGCCAGAAATCAAACGCGGAAGTAACCAGCCAAATCGCACACACACAAAAAACAGCAAGAAGCAAGCAAACCCATCGCGCACGTCACTGGCGGCCGAGATCAATGATTTGTGCAAGGGGGCGGTTACCTTGTCCTTGATCCCCTAGAGGCGGTTGAAGACGATGGCCCGTTGACCTCCCTCGACCTCTATTGGTGCCGAGGAGAGCACCACACGCCCAGATTCACCAGCGCCGAGGAGATATGCACTATTTGTCTCTCCCTGTTCAGAAATAGAAAGAAGCATCAGTGTCTGGATCAGATGGTCCGAAACTCAGCAAGTGAAATGTACAAGACAACCAGTGTTAGGCTAAAGTGCTACCAAACTCAGCAAATGTAAGGAAATGTACAAAGCTAGATATAAGCAGCACTAGCAATATGTTATATGCCTATACTAACTACCACTGGAAGTGACACTATGAACATAGAAACTGGTTAGTTATGGTCAATAGTATAAACATACCAACATACCACTGGAAGTCTGAAACTATATTCAGTCGTATGATCGTACCACTGGAAGTCTGAAACTATGTTCAGTCATACAAACATACCACTAGAAGTCTGAAACTATGTTCAGTCATACGAACATACCACTGAAATTCTAAAACTAAACCATGGACATAGCAATCAGCAATCACATCAAATGTAAAAATTACTAGTTAGGCTCAAGAGCTCCAAACTCAGCAAATGCAGTGACATAAATGAAGATATGAAGACATAAACAACACTAGCAATATGCCTCTACTAACTACCACTGAAAGTCTGAAACTATGGACACCACAAATAGGTGAAGCCGCATGGAAACCACGTATTATAAACTCAACAAATGGTATATACATGACTATAAGAGTTAGGATCAAATGCTCCAAAACTCCACAAGTGTAAAGAAATATATGATGAAGCTATGAAGAGTTGAAGACGTAAAGAACACTAGCAATATGCCTCTGGTAACTATGATTGAAACCGTCAATAGGACAAGTAGGTAAGCCTTCTCAACAATGAACTTGGCATGCTCAGCTTCCTGCACAGCAACCCCTTTGACTTCAATGGCATGAGTGAACTCTTTGCCAAAGCTGAGACTGGTAATGGACACATCATCCAAAGGGATATTGAAATTTTTCGCCCTCTCTATCAGAATCTTCCTGATCTCCCTGCGTACAACCTGCCATTTCATAAAGGATAGGTTAATAATATATTCCATGTAAGATCAGCTATTCTCAACTATAGCACACAGCAACATGGTGAAGCTGTACTTCTGTGTGATTAGCTGACTGGCATTGTATTGGGGAACCACATTTTTGAGCGTTTCATGAACGATTGAAGGCGACATTCTCTCATTTTAGTTCTCCCGTCCTGTACAGGTAGTCTCTCTGGCATGGGTTGTGTAAGAACACGAAGACCAATTCACACCTGCACAAATTATCAAGCCGTTGCTACTTTTGCAATGAAAAGAAGTGCATGACCACTGACAAATTAACAAGTCAGAATGATAATAACTTGTTCAGCATCAGCTAACCGTCTTAAATCATCATGGTAACATATAATAATGAAGCAAAATATCACTTGTCACTGCTGTTAATGGATTCAAAGCAAATGAGTTGAAACGTTTATTCTCAGGCAATATATAATGGTGACCACTGCTAATAGATTAAAAGAAAATGAGCTAAAATGCATATTCACAAAGCAGTTGACACTCGACACTCCATAGGCTACAATGCTGTAGGATTTCATAGATCAACTGACATGGGTTGCATTAAAATCCAAATGAGTCAACATAAATTGACTCCATCAATGCCAGGTATGCCGTAGCAGCTGTATGGAGTAGAAATGATAATGGCAAACACATTACATGTACCAGACCCCACCCACCTTTCCAAACTAAACATTTCAGATGTGTCCAATCCTATTACAGGCTACAGTTACAGAATATGCTAACAAATAACAACTCCAAAACCCTTAACATGTACCAAGATCCCATCAGCCTGTCCAAATTGCTAGCTAATCACTTGACATGAACCAGATCCTCTTATAGGCTACACTTGAGGACTATGAACAACATGGACAACTAAAAGCAGACCCTTGGTCGGTCCCAAACATGGATTTCACATGCAGGTAAGAAGTAAATACCGCACCTGTGCTAGGTGAGGAGGGATCAAGACAGGAGAAAGTTACCATCTGGAGATCCCGGCTCTCGGAGGTGCTCTCCACGAGGTTGGATCGTGCGCGGACGTCGTAGATGTCAGCCTCTCCATGAGGTATTCAGATGTGTCAAATCCCCTTGTGCAGGGGCTACAGTTACAGAATATAGAGAAATGAGAATGTCAAAATCCTTTACATGTACAAGACCCCATCCATTGGCCTAAATTGCTAAACAGTTAATATGTGAGCAACCATCTTAGATGCTACATTTACATAATATGCTCAGAAATAGCAATGCCAGAACCATTTACATGGAGCAGAGCCCATCCAGCCTGCCCAAGTTGCTAACAATCACTTTGAAATGTTGCCCTATCCTGCTACAGGCTACATTTCCAGGTTATCAACAGCATTTCCATGTAAAATCCAACCCCTTGGTCGGCCCCAAACATGGACTTGGCACGCAATTAAGCAGGAAATCAGGCATCTGTGCTGTGCTAGGTGAGGAGGAAGTTACCATCTGGAGACCCCTTCTCCCGGAGCTGCTCTCCACGAAATTGGGCCGTGCGCATACGTCCTGGATGACCGGCCTCTCGAATCCACGGGATGATGAGCGAGTCCCCTCGGGATACCTAGACCTGCACAGAGCAACGCCAAGGGCGACCATAAATCAAGGCCGGAACCGGACAAATCGGGGCGGTGACGGCGCGGCTCGCCTCCGAGGAGCGAGATTGAGCGGCGATTGGTTACCTTGTCCTCGACCCCCGGCGTCAAGGCGGTCAAAGACGATGGCCCGGTGGCAGCCCTCGACGTCGCAGAGGGCGTTGGTGCCGAGGTAGAGCGTGGCGCCCCGGCGCCCCGCCGCCCATCTTGACCGGCGGGCTCGACCCCGCGGGCGCGCTCGCTCGTTGGTTCACTCGCCGGAGACTGGGGTTTAGCTAGGGTTCTCGATTGATTTGGGGAAGAAAGGGAGGAAGGGCCGAAGGAGACGAGACGGAGAAAAAATAAAGAAGCAGAGCAGTGGTTGGTTAGCTGGCCACTAATCAAGATCCGACGGCTGGAATAGTTTGCCGATTTCCCAAGAAGAATGCGGAACCGTCCAATGACGATTAACTGGTCCAAATCTCTATATAAGCCGCCCCCGTCCCCATTTCTCTCTCGTCTCCATCCTCACGCTCTCGCCCGCTCACCAAACACGCCACCCCTCCGTCCATACGTGCGACTCCCACCCGGCGACGAGGCGATGGGGAAGCGCGACAAGCCCCGTAGGGATGGTTTCCTCGCCAACGAGACCATGAAGGTCAACGTGATGACGCTCGGCTACGACTCCGACCTGGAGGCCGAGGCCCGCCGCCTCGAGGCCGAGGCGGAGCTCCTCGCCCTCGACGCAGAGCAGGCGAAGGTGGCGCAGGCGCAGGCGGCACAGGAAGCGGCTGCGGCGGCGGACTACGGAGCGGCCGTCGAGGCGGTGGGCGGCGCAGCGGAGGATGGCGCGGCGGTGGCGGGAATCTAAACGACACGGTAAATCCAGTTTCAAGATTGTCGTACTGGCAGGATTGATGTGAGATCAGCAACTCGTTCGTTTCAGTTTCCGTGCCGAGATCGAGGTTTCAGTAATACTAGTAGTAGAAGTCTCTATATGTGGGTGGTGATCCGGGACCATGGACGGAGCAAGATGAGGACATGAGTGTACAGATGTATACCCATTATTTCTTTTAAAAAATGAGCATATATAGATACAGCGTTAAACCATATGGTTTAAAAATATTTTGTTAAATTTGTACATTTTGTATCTCTCACATATATTATTAAATACATTGTCAGATTTGTACACGGGTGCTCCAAAAACAAGTATATTGCACTCTAGAATTTTCCACATATATATTTCCTAACCATATAATAGAACCACGATTACAATATTTGTGAAACCATATGTTTTATAGATATCTGACATACATATGTATAAACTACATAAATTAAACAAGAATCAAAAGAATTAAAAAATCGTTAAAAAGCATAAATTAAGTCCATCCCACACTCAAGTATTTTTCAATAATATACAATGCAAATATTTAATAAATAATTAAATAATATTGTTAAGTATGTCAAATAAGCAATGAAAAAATATACTTTTTCCCATAAAAGAAGTATACTCCTTGACACAACAATATATTAAGTATAAAATTTTAATATAAAATATGTATATATCGAGAGGAGCGGGGCAATATAAGAAACTGAAATTGGTGACTCAAATTATTATTTTTGAGATCTGTATACTCAAACTTAAAATGCTGGCTCCGCCACTGTCCGGACTCGGTCGGAGGACAACCGACTCTATGTTTTTCTCTTTGAACTGGTTTACCGAGACCTTGTAATGATGCTCGTTATGAAATCAAGAAACCGTTATGCATAGTTGGATATTTGGAAACGTTATATTTCGATCGAACACAAGTTTATTTTACAAACCGAACTTGTTATGATGATATGATAATAGTGTGTTAGCGGTTCATCTTCTGATCGAACTCGTTATTAAATCTGCAACCTCGCCATATTTTCTAGCACGGCCAAGAACTTTGTGTCTGAGATTGGTGCTCCGATTTCACCGATTTCTCTTTTTTTTCATATGATGGAGCTTAGTGGTGGTTTGTTGTTTGCTTGGACCGATGACATTGTGGTAAACGCCCCTCTCCTTCATTCATCTCTGTCAGATGCACCAACAGAGCGACAGGCGCTTCTTGGCACTTGATTAATGTTTACTGACAAGATTTCATTCTTGACTGGTCTGCATTTGTTATCTGTGAATTCTTTGGCACTTGAATAATGTTTATTCTCCCAAGTTCATACTTATGAGCAATATTGCATTTTTGGCCAATCTGCGATTGCTATTGATGAATTTTGTTTCTGTCCCATTGTCATCTTGGGAGACTTTAATTTGAGAAGCCCTCCATCCGTGGAAGATAAGACATGTACATGCTTGGCCGTAGGTGCACATGGAGCAACGAACAATTTAATAGCACTTTCGTCAGATTATATAGGGTGTTATATAACCTGCAATTCGGTGAAACATTCCCTAATGTCATCCTTCAGGGGCTATCTTCCTCAGCGTCTCATCACTGCCCCTGCTCATCTCTTACCATTCAATTTCAGACCGTAGCGACGCTTTCGCTTTGGAAACCTCTAGACTAAGCTAGAAGGGTTACATGAGGTGATTAAGGCTGCATGGACAGATGTACATCCGGCCTTGGACCCGTTTCAGAATTTCCACAACAAAGTCCTCTCGCGGCCAAGAAATTAAGATGTTGGGCCTCCTGCTTGTTCTCTCAGACATAAGTTTACGAATGCTCGTTATAAACTAGTTTATTCTCCATCTTGATGTAGTTAGAGAGGCAAGGGTGTTGTCATGGGATTAGCATGTGTTCGTTGAAAATGATGCTTTTGGGTTTAGGTTCATGGTATTTATGGCTGAAAGAGGGAGACTGCAACAGCAAGTTCTTCCACCTGAATGCTACTGCTAGCCGGAGGAAAAGCCTCATACCTTCTCTGAACACTGACGGAGTGGATGTTATTGATCAAAACAAGAAGCAAGATAGCATCTGGGAACACTTCAACAATCTACTGGGCACCTATCACCCTACATCGGCTGCTTTGAATTTCCAAATTCTGGGGTTTCAACCGTGCGATCTCGAGCTGCATCCGAAGAAGGCCCCTAGGCGGGATGGTTACATATGGGACATTTTTGTACAACTTATTGGGACCCCATCAAATCTAATTTCATGGCTACCATTATGCACTTTTAGAAGAACACACAAATGATTTACCTGCTCAACTCGGCTGTGATAGCGCTGATGCCAAAGCACAATGGTGCTAATAAGCCTCAAGATTTCAGACCTATCAGTCTCATTCATTGCTTTGCCAAGATCATAGCTAAGATTCTTGCCATCAGGTTGCAGCCGTATATGAACACTCTCATCTCCCAATGTCATAACGCTTTCATCATGGGACGCGCCATAAATGACAATTTTTTATGTGCAATCCATGACTAAGGTGCTCAGGCCAAAGAAGGTACCTTCCATTATGTTCAAGCTGGATCTAGCAAAGGCATTTGACTCGGTATCTTGGGAATTTTCGCTAGGGTAAATGAAATTCAGAGGTTTTGGGTCGCGTTGGTGGGAATGTATTTCGGCGTTATTTCTCATTTCTTCCACTAAGGTCATGGTCAATTATGGACTCACAAATCAGATTTTGCACCGCAAGGGACTGCAGCAAGGAACCCTCGCTCCCCTCTTTTTGTCCTTGTGGTGGGCTGGCTCGGTTTTTTCTGGAAAAGGAGGAATACCCCCGCCTCTGCATCATAATGATGCATAAGGACATTTTATTAAATCAAAACAAAAAGTATCAAAGTCTACAATCCAGCATAGCTTGCAAAAGGAGCAAGCAAACCAAACGAAAAACAGAAGGAACATCAAGCCACAACCGGCACGTCAAAGGACCCAGTGACTAAACACCTATCCTATTAGTGGACCACCATCCAAACCGGTTGAAGATATCCCGTGCTACTGTCTTCCATCGGTTGCACCCAGTAACCAAGAGCTCCCGCCAGTCCGTATGACTGAGTAACTACCACGTATGGATCCATGCAGTTGCTATGAAGATGACCTGCAAAAAATTAGTGAATTTTTTTCTAAAGATCATATCATTTATGCGGTTCCATATAGCCCAGAGTAAAGCGCATATTCCAATCCGAATACGTCCCGCAGTAATAGGCTCCACACCCGCTAACCAAGTCCCAAACAACGTGGCTATGCTAGTTGGAGGGCTAATGTTGAAGGCTATATGAATTATGTGCCAGCGAATCTTGGCTAGTGGGCATCCAATGAAGATGTGTTGGATTGTTTCATCATAGTCACAAAAACAACATCGCGAACTACCAACTCACCATCTCCTCAAGAGATTGTCCTTAGTCAGGATCACTTCCTTATGGACAAACCACATGAAAATCTTGATTCTCAGCGGCACACTATTTTTCCAAATGTGAATAGATCTCGGGATTGGGCCAGAGTTAATTAAATCCGGGTATAACTTCCAATGAATCGTGTCAGGCTGGTCAGAAAGCTGAACATCCATCAACCTTCGAACCAGATGCAACCAGGAACCCCAATGTTCCCCGGCAAGGGACCTCCTGAATTGAATATTTAAAGGAGAGGATTGCAATATTGTAGCAATGTAAGCTTCCTTACGTTGTACAATATTATATAATCTTGGATACCGAAGAGCTAGAGGCAAATATCCTAGCCAAGTATCCTCCCAGAATCTGGTAGATGTACCGTCTCCAACAACAAATTTCATTCTGTGAAAGAAAGAGTCTTTTGCTCTCATTAACCCTTTCCAAAATGGTGAGTCCGAAGGCCTAATAGTGACGTGGGCTAGGGACTTAGAATGGAGATATTTGTTATGTAGAATATGTGCCCACAAGCCCTCGGATTCAATAGAAAGCCTATTGAGGGAGTCCTGGATTAACGGGTCCATGGGCGTCCGGGCTATGTAACATGGGCCGGACTGATGGGCCGTGAAGATACAAGGCAGAAGACCTTTCCCTGTGTCCGAATGGGACTCTCCTTTGCGTGGATGGCAAGATTGGCATCTGGATGTGTAGTTTCCTTCCTCTATAAACCGACTCTGTACAACCCTAGCCCCCTCTGGTGTCTATATAAACCGGAGGGTTTGGTCCGTAGAGGCTATCAGAAATTACATAGCCTAGACATCTACGGTTTAGCCATTACGATCTCGAGGTAGATCAACTCTTGTAACCCCTATACTCATCAAAGTCAATCAAGTAGGAAGTAGGGTATTACCTCCATCAAGAGGGCCCGAACCTGGGTAAACATCGTGTCCCCTGCCTCCTGTTACCTTCGACCCTCGGGCCTTGATTCGGGACCCCCTACCCGAGATCTGCCAGTTTTGACACCGACATTGGTGCTTTCATTGAGAGTTCAACTGTGTCATCAGCAGAAGGATCGATGGCTCGTTTGATCAGAAACAATGATGTCATTTCCGGGAGACCTTCCTCCCCAGTCAACTTTTTGTGTTCGGCGGCTTCGCTTTGCGCACCGACTCAGTTGGTCGCCTCGAGCAGATCGACAGCTACGCCCCCGGTCATCAGATTAGATTCGGGAGCCTGAATTATGTCGCTGATATCCGAGGAGACTTAATCTTCGAAGGGTTCACGGCCTCGACCACTATTCCTCGTCTCCAAGAAGGCAACTCATCGGATCCGTCATCAGGCGCCGCTCAAAGACCAACTATTATCCTTGCCCTGGCCATAGATCCAGAGCAGGCCACCTCATCCGAAGATGGGATCTTAAAACCCACCGCACCCTCTCCTCTCATGGAGCCCTTTGTCAAAGACCTAGAGGCAATTGTATGTTCGGCGAGCCTGGAATCAAGCAGGACCCTCCTTGTCATCAGAGAGCCAAACTCGCCTCTGGATGCCAACCCCGAACTCTTAAGGTCTGCGCCTGGTGAACACAACCTGGTAGAATCTGCCATGCCCAGCTCCGTAGGTCCTCGGTTCCCTGTCCGGCCCACACTCTTAAGCGAGGCCTTGGACCTAATGCGATCTCTCGCCATCAAGGAGGTATCACCTCCGAATCACGCACAACCTGAACTAGGGGCTGAATGCGGGGAATTTTACGTCCACCCACCACCCACTTGATAGCCACTGTCGAGGATTTAACCGACATGCTCGACTACGCCTCCGAAGACATCGACGGTACCGACGACGATGCCAGAGCCGAACCAGGCCAAAACCCGCCTATCACCGAACGGTGGACGACCACTTCTACATACAATGTGTACATGGTGGACACACCCAAAGAGGACGATGATGGCAATCAAGATCTGATCGAGGACAAGCCCACCGAGGTACCACCAAAACGTCGATGCCAGCGGTGCCGCTGACGATCGCGGCGGGGAAAAGAAAGCAATGCCAGCACCGGAGACAATGATACTCCGGAGAATGCCAAAGACTCTGACCGCCCCATCGAACCTGCTAAAAATCAGGATGATTGGGAAGACGGACAAATTAACCTAGATGAATTGGCCGAGAATGAAGATTCGGAGGACAGCAACTACTTACCGCTCTCCGAGGAGGAAGTCAACCTCGGCAATGAAGATTTCATCGTGCCAAAGGAACCCCTCGAGCAACTGCGAGGAGCCTAAAAAAGAAACAGCAACAGCTTCAAGCCAAACAGGATATGCTCAACAATAGATGGACCAAGGTCCTAGCTGCCAAGGAGTACGGCCTCGACCAACAAAGAGCTATCTGAAGCGTCGGCTACTGCCACAATTCGATGATGAGGCCCTAGAGCCAATACCGTCAAGACATAATCATGCTGACGAATCAGACCGACCACCACGTGGACGAGACAAAGTGGCTACTCATGTCAAACACCAGGCCGCGCCACCTCGCAGTCGAGGCAAAGAGGTAGCAACTCCGGGCTACACCTGCGACTTATGTCAAGACCTGGACAATAGAGTCGGCCAGACCAGACCAATATACGGATCAAGGGGACGTGCTCCAACGAGAAACGACGGCCTTCAAACTTGGCGCGATAATCATAACCAAACTTGGGCTGAAAACCGAACATGGATGTCATCCGAACCCCGTCGTGACATTGCCCGCTACAGAGGCGCCGCACACCCCTTGTGCTTAGGTAATGCGGCACCAATTTCTAGAAGGGTTTAAACACGTAAACATCGAATCATACAATGGAACGACGGATCCCACGGTATGGATTGAGGATTTTTCTTCTCCATATTCACATGGCCCGCGGCAACGATCTCCACGCCATCAAATACCTCCCCCTAAAACTAAAAGGACCAGCGCGGCACTGGTTAAACAGCCTACCAGAGAATTCTATTGGTAGCTGGGAAGACTAGGAGGATGCCTTTAGAGACAACTTCCAAGGTACCTATGTCCAGCCTCCAGATGCCAATGACCTTAGTCATATAGTCCAGCAACCAGGAGAGTCAGCCCGCAAACTCTGGACTATGTTCTTAATTAAAAAGAACCAAATTGTCGGCTGTCTGGATGCCAAAGCCCTCGCGGCCTTTAAAAATAGCGTCTGTGATGAATGGCTCGCTCGACACCTCAGCCAAGAAAAGCCGAAGTCCATGGTATCTCTTACCACACTCATGACCCGCTTTTGTGTGGGAGAAGACATCTGGTTGGCTCGTAGAAGCAACAGTACTAGCGATCCAGGCACCTCCGAAGCCAGAGATGGCAACAGTAGGCCACGACGCAACAAACACAAGCGTCAAAGTAATAATGAAGATACGGAAGACACGACAGTCAGCGCCGGATTCAGCGGCTCTAAAACCGGTCAGCGGAAGAAGCCATTCAAAGGAAATAAATATGGTCCATCCAGTCTGGACAAAATACTTGATTCGCCTTGCCAGATTCATGGCATCCCTGACAAGCCTGCCAATCATTCCAACAGAAATTGTTGGATCTTTAAACATGCCGGTAAGTTAAATACCAAACATAAGGGAAAGGGCATGGCGAGGGCGATGAAGAACCTCGCCCACCAACACGGGGGGACAAAAGAAATTTCCCCCTAAGGTGAAAACAGTGAACATGATATATGCCACGCATATCCCCAAGAGGGAACGCAAGCACGCACTAAGGGACGTCTACACCGTAGAGCCTGTGCCCCCAAATTCAACCTGTGGTCGGCTTGTTCGATCACCTTCGATCTTAGGAACCACCTGACCAGTATCCGTCAAGGAGGTTCGGCAACCCTGGTCCTTGATCCAATTATCGATGGATACCATCTAACTCGAGTCCTTATGGACGGCGGCAGCAGTCTTAACTTGATTTATCAAGACACGGTCCGCAAAATGGGTATTGACCCATCAAGAAAAAAGCCTACTAACACCACCTTTAAAGGAGTGATACCCGGTGTAGAAGCCCGCTGCACGGGCTCAATAACATTGGAAGTAGTCTTCGGTTCACGGGATAACTTCCGAAGCGAAGACTTGTTCTTCGACATTGTCCCCTTCCGCAGTGGTTATCACACACTGCTCGGACGAACCACCTTCGCTGGCTTCAATGCGGTCCCGCATTATGCTTACTTAAAGCTCAAAATGCCTAGACCCCGCGGCATTATCACAGTCAATGGAAACATGGAATGCTCCCTCCATACTGAGGAGCACACCGCGGCCCTTGCAGCCGAGGTACAGAGCGGCCTTATCAAGCCGAACACTTCATCGGCCATCAAGCCTCCGGACACTATTAAATGACTCCGACCTACTCTGCAGAATGACAGGCCGGTCAATCCGGAGCTGGACTAGCAGTTTTCCCTCCCCCCACCGCCCCATCTAATCGCGGCATATGTGCCGCGTGTGCATAACTACACACTCAAAATACCTTGGGCGAAGACGGAGGCACTCTATGGACGAGGTCCATAATACGTCTCGACCCTACTCGGACCTTAATCTCCTTCTTCTCTTTTCTCTTTTCTCTTTTCTCTCATATTACAGGTTCTTTAAAACCTAAACCACCTTACGGTAGTACGAGGGCCCGTTCACATGCCCCTTATATATACACGATCGTCGATCCTTTCAAAGGATCGTCCAAGTCGAAAAGCGGCGCAGACGTGCGGCAGGGTGTCCAAAGGATCTCTACGACTACCTTTTCTTTTTAGGACCTGTATACAGCTTTTCCCTTGTTCTCACATTCTCGGCATGTAAAATAGCCCTGATGCTTATGACATTATCTGTAAAAGCACGTGAAAGAACATGTGGTGCCCCCATGTTTAGTTAATTGATGACAATCTCTATGGACTAATGGTTGCCTTGATTTATATTTGAAGGTTTTGTCCATAGGCTTTTCTTGGAGTACATTTGTTGGTTTCAAGGAGAGTTTGTGATGACCAAGGTGCTATTCAAGGAATTACCTAAAGATTGGTCCTGTGATAGGTTGATCAAGACTAAGTCAAAGAGTGAATAAAGTTGATCAACACACAAAGCGTAGAAGATGTACCGAGAGGGATCAAGTGATCCCATGGTATGGTAAGAATTGTCAATTAAGCTTTGTGTACTAACCCATGGTCTTCGTGAGAGTTCTTTGTGGGGTTAGGTTGCGGTGTGCAAGTTCAAGTAATGCATCACAAAGAGATCAAGTGCTATCAAGAGTATGGGGGAGCAATCATCTAGTCTTCACCAAGCCAACGCTATCAAGAAAGGTGGTCCAACTTGAGGAAGTCAAGATCGTCATCATCTAGCTCAAGTGGACTTTGTGCAAGGCAAAGGTTTGCCCTTGATAGGTTTTCTATTTTACCAGTCTCATGGTGGTAGTTGGGAGACCGGGTTATAGGATCGATTGCCGTACTATCAAGGGGGGCTCTGGATGAGTAGCTTGATCGTATAGTTCATAGGGAGCTCAAACCATTGCTTCCTTGCATCATCATTCTTGGTTCTTGTTTGGTTCTCTTTGTTAGTCTTAGAGCTTTTGGTCATCTTGATGACAAGCTCAAGTTCATCAAAAACGGAGTTCACTTGCATCTTCTATGATGTTTTCAATGTTGGAGGTTATGCCGGTTCTTCGCTGTTTTGATGCTACTCGTCTTCCTCTATCCAACAAGCTTGAGTTTGCTCAATTTTGAGCTCATTTGCAGAAGTTATGGCAGTTCTGGTTTTATTGTATCCTTCCGTGTCTTTGCAAAATGAAGGCTTCCAAGTGCTAGAGTTTCTGTGGCGTGCGGCAGTACTGATCAAGGGAGCAGTAGTACCACAGTGGCTCATGGTAGTACCGGCTAGGGAAGCGGTACTACCGCGCCATGCGATAGTACCGCTCCCCAGGAGCGGTAGTACCATGGCCCCTAGCCCAGAACACTGGCATGCGCGAAAGTAAGCGCGGAAGTAATTTTCACATCCGCGCCCTACGCGGTAGTACCGCTCCCCAGGAGTGGTAGTACCGTGGCCTCTAGCCCATTACACTGGCATGCGTAGAAGTAGGCATGGAAGTAATTTTTGACATCCGCGCCCTATGCGGTAGTACCGCTCCCTTCTTGCGGTAGTACCGTGCCGGACTTCTGCACATACTGTTTTTCAGTGGAAGTAGCCACGGATGTAGTTTTGTTAGTCCGTGCCTTCCCTGCTTAGTCGAACCCTGCCTTGCGGTAGTACCAAAAGGACGCGCAGTAGTACCGCTCGTTGTTTTAACGCCACAGGGCCTCGTCTGGTCTCTGCCGCGGGAGCGGTAGGTACCACACATCTGAGCGGTAGTACCGCATGGCCTTATAGTAGTACCGCGAGTCCGTGCGGTAGTATCGCAAGTCGCGGGCTGATGAAGTGGGTAACGGTTGGATTTTACCCCTCCTATAAAAGGGGGTCTTCTTCCCCCATTGAGTCTTATCCTTTGAGCTCGTGTTCTTCACCCATTATTGCTGACCTTCTTCGAGCTTGCTTTCTCTCAATCCCTCCATGGATTCTTGCTAGTTTTTGGGGGAAAAGAGAGAGGAGATCTAGATCCACATTTCCACCAATCACTTTCTCCTCTATGTGAGGGGAACCCAATGGATCTAGATCTTGGAGTTGTTGGTGTCCTCCTTCTTGTTCTTCCTCTCATTTTCCTCCCTAGCATTAGTTGCTTTGGTGGGATTTGGGAGAGAAGGACTTGGGCACTCCGTGTGCCCTTGCCATTGCATTTGGTGCATCGGTTTGAGTTCTCCACGGTGATACGCGGAAGTTACAAGTTGAGAAGCTTATTACTCTTGAGCGCTTGGTAACCTTGAGCTTGTTCCTCTTGGGTGCTTGGGCGCCCTAGAAGGTTGGTGGTGTTCGGAGCTCAATCATTGTGGTGTAAAGCTCCGGGCAAGTGTCTGGTCTCCAATTAGGTTGTGGAGATCGCCCGAGCAATTTGATGGTACCGTGACCGCCCCAAGGGTTCCCAAAGTGTCTGGGTTCGGTGACTGCCCCGAGGGTTGCCATTTGTATGGGTTCGGTGACCGCCCACAAGGGTCCCTCGGTGGAATCACGGCATCTTGCATTGTGCGAGGGCGTGAGGAGATTACGGTGGCCCTAGTGGCTTCTTGGGAGCATTGTGCCTCCATACCGCTCCAAACGGAGATTAGCATCCGCAAGGGTGTGAACTTCGGGATATATCATCGTCTCCGCGTGCCTCGGTTATCTCTTACCCGAGCCCTTTACTTATGCACTTTATTTTGTGATAGCCATATTGTTTCTTGTCATATATCTTGCTATCACATAGTAGTTTATCTTGCTTAGCATAAGTTGTTGGTGCACATAGGTGAGCCTAGTTGTTGTAGGTTTTGTGCTTGGCAAATTAACCGCTAGGTTTATTTCGCATTTGTTCAAGCCTAAACGGTAATTATTTTAAAGCGCCTATTCATCCCCCTCTAGGCGACATCCTCGATCTTTCAGCACGTTTTGACGTATCATTCAGACTATAATGGAAACAGTTTTTACCAACCCTATTCGGTATTGGCTTATTTCATAATCTGTATTCCCTCTTCATGTCGGATGAGCATATACACTTCAGCATATCTTTTCCAGGGGCATTATTCGGCCACATACATTTCCAAAAAATAAAAATAAAAAGTCCGAACACTTTTAGAGTATACTTCGGTGCCCCGAATATTGCATTATATGCATCAGCTCCGAATCATGTCTTTAGTCAATAGTTGGGTTGCCTGGCTCCTGTGGTTACTACCTTACGTTCCGCTTGTTTGGCTAGGGTAGTAAAGGGAGAACTACTGTGATTGTGTTTCTGGTTCGTCCGGTCAAACACCTTAGTAGAGAAAGCCGAAAACTGACTGTCATGATGCGGCGAGAGTTGGTCAGCGATTCGACGACTTACTATAAATCTCCTGTGATTTCTTCTGTATTATAAGAAGGACTGGCTTTTGCTCAGTCACGCGCCTAAGGCATCGCAGTTCGGATAGCCACATACGCACCAGGGGCTTGTACTTAGTCACCGTCAAAATCCTATGGCTAAGTGAAAGTACTAAAGCCGCATAGTCTGATAGCCTGGTCCGCTATGTAGACACCTCCTTTACGGACCAAGATGTTGGGTCAAGAGTGATCATGCATTATTCCGAACACCCTCGTAGTATCTACGTGGGGGCTAAAGCCGACGACTGGAAAACTTTCAAGATAACAAAATACGGCCGCACAGGAGACAAGCAATTCCAGATAAAGACATAAGTATATTATAAAGCCTTGGTTTATAAAACAAGGTCCGAGCAGCTCGGATACATTCACTCAAATATGATGTCCTTCGAGCATTGGCCCTCTATTAATTAGGCACCCTCCAGGGCGTCTTCAAAATACCGCTTCGGCTTGCGGTGGTCCTTGCCTTCGGGTGGGCCCTCGACCGCCATGACGGCGGCCTTCATCTTCACCCAGTGCATCTTGACACTGGCAAAGGCCATCCGCGCTCCTTCTATGCACGCCGAGCGCTGATACGTCTCCATCGTATCTATAATTTTTTATTGTTCCATGCCAACATTCTACAACTTTCATATACTTTTGGCAACTTTTTATACTATTTTTTGGGACTAAAAATTGATCCAGTGCCCAGTGCCAGTTCCTATCTGTTGCATGTTTTATGTTTCGCAGAAACCCAATATCAAACAGAGTCCAATTGGGATAAAAACGGACGGAGAATTATTTTGGAATATTTGGGATTTTCCGGAGGAAGAATCAACGCGAAACAGTGCCCGAGGTGGCCACGACACAGGGGGCGCGCCCACCTCCCCTGGTTGCGCCTGGCACTCTCGTGGGCCACCCGTAAGGCGGTTGATGCCCTTCTTTGGCCGCAAGAAAGCTAATTTTTGGAAAACGATCTGGGCGAAGGTTTCAATCCAATCGGAGTTACGGATCTCCAGATATAAAGGAAACGGTGCCAGGGCAGAATTCCAGAACGCAGAAACAGAGAGATAGATCCAATCTCGGAGGGGCTCTCGCCCCTCCCAAGCCATGGGAGCCAAGGACCAGAGGGGAAACCCTTCTCCCATCTAGGGAGAAGGTCAAAGAAGAAGAAGAAGAAGGGGGCTCTCTCCCCCTTTCTTCCAGTGGCGCCCGAGCAGCGCCACGGGGCCATCATCATCACCGCGATCTACACCAACACCTCCGCCATCTTCACAAACATCTCCATCACCTTCCCCTCTATCTACAGCAGTCCACTCTCCGCAACCCGCTGTACCCTCTACTTGAACATGGTTCTTTATGCTTCATATTATTATCCAATGATGTGTTGCCATCCTATGATGTCTGAGTAGATTTTCGTTATCCTATTGGTGGTTGATGAATTGCTATGATTGGTTTAATTTTCTTGTGGTTATGCTGCTGTCCTATTGTGCCCTCCGTGTCGCCAAGTAAGCTTGAGGATTCCGCTGTAGGGTGTTGCAATATGTTCATGATTCGCTTATAGTGGGTTGCTTCAGTGACAGAAGCATAAACCCGAGTAAGGGGATTGTTGCGTATGGGATAAAGGGGACTTGATGCTTTAATGCTATGGTTGGGTTTTACCTCAATGAATCTTTAGTAGTTGCGAACGCTTGCTAGAGTTCCAATCATAAGTGCATATGATCCAAGAAGAGAAAGTATGTTAGCTTATGCCTCTCCCACGTAAAACTTGCTATCGGTCTAGTAATGTAGTCAATTGCTTAGGGACAATTTCACAACTCCTATCACCACTTTTCCACACTCGCTTTATTTACTTTATTGTTTATTTATCTAAACAGCACCTATTTTCTATTTACGTGTTTTTTATTATCTTGCAAACCTATCCTATCACACCTACAAAGTACTTCTAGTTTCATACTTGTTCTAGGTAAAGCGAACGTCAAGCGTGTGTAGAGTCGTGATCGATGGCCGATAGGACTTGAGAGAGTATTTGTTCTACCTTTAGCTCCTCGTTGGGTTCGACACTCTTACTTATCGAAAGAGGCTACAACTATCCCGTATACTTGCGGGTTATCAAGACCTTTTTCTCGCCATTGCTTGGGGAGTCATAGCGTGGGGTGAATATTCTCATGTGTGCTTGTTTTCTTTATCACTAAGTAATTTTTATTTGCTGTTCCTAGTTGTTCTCTATCTTTAGTTATGGATATGGAACACGAAATACCAAAAAAATTAGGTGTAGATGCTACTCATGGACATGGGGAACCTCCTAAAACCCTCGATGCTCGTTATGTTCAAGATATTATGTACTACTTTGATAATCCTGAGAAAACCCCATTCAATTATGTTATGGGAGTACTGTTGGATCAACGTGAATACTTTAGGGATTATCGCTTGACACAAAAAGGGAAACTATTATGGGATCAAATTCAAATGTTGAAGTGGTATGCTAGGCAACTATGCTTGATGCATGATTATACTTGTTGCTTTAGGATGAAGTCTCCACACCTCCCGTTTTCATGAAAATTTAACAATAATGAAACCTTAGCTTCTTATGCTAATGGTATCTATGATTACTATGATGTGGAACAAATAGAAGAATTTGTTGCTTTTATGGGTGCTTATGAGATTGAATCTATGTTTAAAGCGTTTGACGATTTTGATGATTCAGTTTATAGACCAGAAAATCTTGCTATACATAGATATTGCTATGAAAATTATGAATACAATTACAATATTAATGCATTTATTGAGAAAGTCTCCGCTGTCCAAGAAGAGACTAACATTTTGCAGGAAGCTATGGAAGAAGAAATTGATGAAACTCTGAGCTCATTGGATGAAAAAGATGATGAGGAGAGCGAAGAACAAAAGGAGGAAGATCGGATTGATCACCCGTGCCCACCTTCTAATGAGAGTAACTCTTCAACTCATACATTGTTTAATTCCCCTTCGTGCTTACCGAAGGATGATTGCTATGATGATTGTTATGATCCTGTTGATTCTCTTGAAATATCCTTTTTTGATTATGCTTGCTATGCTTGTGGCCAAGATGCCAATATGAATTATGCTTATCGGGATGATCTTGCTATAGTTCCTTATGTTAAACATGAAATTGTTGCTATTGCACCCACGCATGATAGTCCTATTATCCTTTTGAATTCTCCATACTACACTTTATCGGAGAAGTTTGTGCTTATTAAGGATTATATTGATGGGTTGCATTTTACTACTACACATGATGATTTTGATAGATATAATATGCATGTGCTTGCTGCTCCTACTTGCAACTATTATGAGAGAGGAACTATTTCTCCACCTCTTTATGTTTCCCATACTATGAAATTGCAAGAAACTGCTTATACTATGCATTGGCCTTTACTATGTGTGCATGAATTGTTCTTTTATGATATGCCGATGCATAGGAAGAGAGTTAGACTTCGTTGTTGCATGATATATGTTACTTTGTGCTCACTACTAAATTACAAATCATTGTCAATTAAAATTGGCTTTGATATACCTTGGGATCCGGGTGGATTCATTACTTGAGAACTAAATGCCTAGCTTAATGGCTTTAAAGAAAGCGCTGCCAGGGAGACAACCCGAAAGTTTTAGAGAGTCATTTATTTTTGTTGAGTGCTTTTATATAGTTTAAAAACAAAAAAAATAAAGAGGGGAACCTAAAAACTTTTCAAAAAGGAAAGTGAAAGTGAGAGAGATAAGCATTGTTGAAGTGGGAGAGCTCCTTGAACTTTGTTCATGCTCACGGAAACTTTGTGAATCTTGATTACAGAAACTTTTCATCAAAAATAATTATCCCCTTGTACAATTCCATTGTTTTATAAAAATAATGTGCTAAGGTTTGCCTTTAGGATGTTTACAATGCTTGTTGGTTTGTACGGTGCAGGACAGAAACTTTGGCTGTAGTGCGTGATTTTACATTTTTAACTGGAACATCAAACGGTTCTGATTCGTTTTGAACTGTCTTGCTATACAACTTTTTTATGTTTCCTAATTTTGGTAGAATTTTTGGGGTACCATAAGTATGGTGGATGTTCAGATTGCTACAGACTGTTCTGTTTTTGACAGATTCTGTTTTTGATGCATAGTTTACTTGTTTTGATGAAACTATCAACTTATATCAGTGGATTAAGCCATGGAAAAGCTATATTACAGTAGACACAATGCAAAAACAAAATATGAATTGGTTTGCAACAGTACTTAGTGTAGTGATTTGCTTTATTATACTAACGGATCTTACCAAGTTTTCTGTTGAAGTTTTGTGTGGATGAAGTGTCTAATCGAGGATGTCTCGATATGAGGAAAAGGAAGAGAGGCAAGAGCTCAAGCTTGGGTATGCCCGAGGAACCCCAAGTAAATATTCAAGGAGACTCAAGCATCTAAGCTTGGGGATGCCCCGGAGGGCATCCCCTCTTTCTTCAACAAGTATCGGTATGTTTTCGGATTCGTTTCGTTCATGCATTATGTGCAAGTCTTGGAGCGTCTTTTGCATTTAGTTTTCACTTTTCTTTTATGCACCATGCTGGTATGAGATAGTCCTTAGTTTATTTATAGAATGCTCATTGCACTTCACTTAAATCTTTTGAGTATGGCTTTATAGAATGCTTCATGTGCTTCACTTATATCATTTGAAGTTTGGATTGCCTGTTTCTCTTCACATAGAAAACCTCCATTTGTAGAATGCTCTTTTGCTTCACTTATATTTGTTAGAGCATGGGCATATCTTTTGTAGAAAGAATTAAACTCTCTTGCTTCACTTATATCTATTTAGAGAGATGACAGGAATTGGTCATTCACATGGTTAGTCATAAAATCCTACATAAACTTGTAGATCACTCAATATGATATGTTTGATTCCTTTCAATAGTTTTGCGATGTAAAGGTGGTGATATTAGAGTCATGCTAGTTGAGTAATTGTGAAATTGAGAAATACTTGTGTTGAGGTTTGCAAGTCCCGTAGCATGCACGTATGGTGAACCGTTATGTAACGAAGTTGGAGCATGAAGTGTTTTTTTGATTGTCTTCCTTATGAGTGGCTATCGGGGACGAGCGATGGTCTTTTCCTACCAATCTATCCCCCTAGGGGCATGCGTAGTAGTACTTTGCTTCGAGGGCTAAGTAGACTTTTGCAATAAGTATATGAGTTCTTTATGACTAATGTGAGTCCATGGATATACGCACACTCACCCTTCCACTTTGCTAGCCTCTATTGTGCCGCGCAACTTTCGCCGGTATCATGAACCCATTATTTACCTTCCTCAAAACAGCCACCATACCTACCTATTATGGCATTTCCATAGCCATTCTGAGATATATTGCCATGCAACTTTCCACCGTTCTGTTATTATGACACGTTCCATCATTGTCATATTGCTTTGCATGATCGTAAGATAGCTAGCATGATGTTTTCATGGCTTCTCCTTTTTTTGATGTCGTTGCTATGCTAGATCATTGCACATCCCTTACACTTGGAAGCATTCATATAGAGTCATATCTTTGTTCGAGATATCGAGTTGTAATATTGAGTTATAAGTAAATAAAAGTGTGATGATCATCATTATTAGAGCATTGCCCCAGTGAGGAAAGGATGAAGGAGACTATGATTCCCCCACAAGTCGGGATGAGACTCCGGACTTTATGAAAAATAAAAGAGGCCAAAGAAGCCCACCAAAAAATAAATAAAGAAAGAAAAAAAAGAAAAAAAAGAAAATAAAAAAATGAGAGAAAAAGAGAGAAGGGGCAATGTTACTATCCTTTTACCACACTTGTGCTTCAGAGTAGCACCATGTTCTTCATAGAGAGAGTCTCCTATGCTTTCACTTTCATATACTAGTGGGAATTTTTCATTATAGAACTTGGCTTGTATATTCCAATGATGGGATTCCTCAAAATGCCCTAGGTCTTCGTGAGCAAGCAAGTTGGATGCACACCCACTTAGTTTCTTTTGTTGAGCTTTCATAGATTTATAGCTCCGATTGCATCCGTTGCATGGCAATCCCTACTCACTCACATTGATATCTATTGATGGGCATCTCCATAGCCCGTCGACACGCCTAGTTGATGTGAGACTATCTTCTCCCTTTTGTCCTCACAACCACCACCATATACCACCATAGTGCTATGTCCATGGCTTGCGCTCATGTATTGCGTAAGAGTTAAAAAAGCTGAAGCGTTAAAAGTATGAACCAATTGCTCGGCTCGTCATCGGGGTTGTGCATGATTTGAATGCTTTGTGTGATGAAGATGGAGCATAGCCAGACTATATGATTTTGTAGGGATGAGTGTTCTTTGGCTCTGTTATTTTGATAAGACATAATTGCTTGGTTGGTATGCTTGAAGTATTATTGTTTTTATGTCAAATGATAGACTATTGCTTTGAATCACTCGTATCTTAATATTCATGCCATGATTAGACATATGATCAAGATTATGCTAGGTAGCATTCCACATCAAAAATTATCTTTTTATCATTTACCTACTCGAGGACGAGCAGGAATTAAGCTTGGGGATGCTGATACGTCTCCGTAGTGTCTATAATTTTTGATTGTTCCATGCCAATATTTTACAACTTTCATATTCTTTTGGCAACTTTTATACTATTTTTGCGACTAACATATTGATCCGATTGCCAGTGCGGTTCACATGCATTGCATGTTTTATGTTTCGCAGAAACCCAATCTCAAACGGGATAAAAACGGACGGAGAATTATTTTGGAATATTTGGGATTTTCCGGAGGAAGAATCAACGCGAAACAGTGCCCGAGGTGGCCACGAGACAGGGGGGCGCGCCCACCCCCCTGGGCGTGCCTGTCACTCTCGTGGGCCACCAATAAGGCGGTTGATGCCCTTCTTTGGCCGCAAGAAAGATAATTTTTTGAAAACGATCTGGGCGAAGGTTTCAATCCAATCGGATTTACGGATCTCCAGATATAAAGGAAACGGTGCCAGGGCAGTATTCCAGAACGCAGAAACAGAGAGATAGATCCAATCTCGGAGGGGCTCTTGCCCCTCCCAAGCCATGGGAGCCAAGGACCAGAGAGGAAACCCTTCTCCCATCTAGGGAGAAGGCCAAGGAAGAAGAAAAACGGGGGCTCTCTCCCCCTTGCTTCCGGTGGCGCCGGAACACCGCCGGGGGCCATCATCATCACCGCGATCTACACCAACACCTCCGTCATCTTCACCAACATCTCCATCACCTTCCCCTCTATCTACAGCGGTCAACTCTCCCGCAACCCGTTGTACCCTCTACTTGAACATGGTGCTTTATGCTTCATATTATTATCCAATGATGTGTTGCCATCCTATGATGTCTGAGTAGATTTTCGTTGTCCTATTGGTGGTTGATGAATTGCTATGATTGATTTAATTTGCTTGTGGTTATGTTGCTGTCCTATTGTGCCCTCCGTGTCGCGCAAGCGTGAGGGATTCCCGCTGTAGGGTGTTGCAATACGTTCATGATTCGCTTATAGTGGGTTGCTTGAGTGACAGAAGCATAAACCCGAGTAAGGGGGTTGTTGCGTATGGGATAAAGGGGACTTGATGCTTTAATGCTATGGTTGGGTTTTACCTTAATGAATCTTTAGTAGTTGCGGACGCTTGCATAGAGTTCCAATCATAAGTGCATATGATCCAAGAAGAGAAAGTATGTTAGCTTATGCCTCTCCCACATAAAACTTGCTATCGGTCTAGTAACGTAGTCGATTGCTTAGGGACAATTTCACAACTCCTATCACCACTTTTCCACACTCGCTTTATTTACTTTATTGTTTATTTATCTAAACAGCACCTATTTTCTATTTACGTGTTTTTTATTATCTTGCAAACCTATCCTATCACAATTTGCTACAAAGTACTTCTAGTTTCATACTTGTTCTAGGTAAAGAACGCTGAGCGTCAAGCGTGCGTAGAGTCATATCAGTGGCCGATAGGACTTGAGAGAGTATTTGTTCTACCTTTAGCTCCTCGTTGGGTTCGACACTCTTACTTATCGAAAGAGGCTACAAATATCCCGTATACTTGCGGGTTATCAAGCGCTTGACAACTTCAATCCGGGGTAGCGCGTCGACAAGTTGTTGTAATAGGCCGAAGTAGCTGCTAGGAATTGGTTCGGTTGGCCACAGTCGGACTATGACGTCCTTCATGGCCAATCCGGACATCCTGTACAGCTCCGCCAGCTGCATCATCTGGTTGCTCAACAGCGTCGGACGCTCCGACGCCACAAACTGTGACCAGAAGAGCTTCTCCGTCGTGTGCCTCTGCTGGGCCCGAAAGAACTACGCGACGTCGACGGCACTCTTCAAGAGATCCGCAAATGCGTCTGGAGAACTCCACAGTCGAGTGAGCAAAACATATCTTTGACCGCCAAATATAGTTTGCAAAAGAAAGGGCTTACCAGCCGCTATCTGCTCGGACTGCCAGATTTCCTCACAGGCTGCCCGGGACTCGGTCCGTGCCTCCTTGGCCTCCTGAAGGGCCTTGGCAAGTTCGGCCGCCTGTGCCTTATTCTTCTCCTCCAAGGACTCGCACTTGCCGGTGGCGTCCTTGAGCTCTTGCTCTACCTCGGTCACCCTCTCCTCGTACCGGCGGCGGGCGTCCTGTTTGGACTTTAAATCTACGGCCGCTTTGCTCGCCTTCGCCTCCTCCTTGGCTTGGGCAAGGGCACGCTTGAGGGTCTCGACCTCGGCTGCGCTGCCTGTAATCATACACATGGCAGCACATGAGTTTAAACTCAGAATTTACATATCAATCCAGGCACGTGCAAGACATTTTAAACATACCTTGCGCCTCATCGAATCTTGTTAATGCAGTCGAGATCATCATCGGCCAGCTTCAACTTCCGCTTGAGTTCGGAAACTTCAGCGGCCTGGGCGTTCGCCGCTAACAGGGAAGCCTGTTTATCCAATAGATGAGTACGTTACCTTCTGCGATTATTACTTGATCCTCTGTTCGGCCATTTTTCAAAAGCCGAACAGAGTCTCAGGGGCTACTATCTATATACAGGAATATTTTTTCATATGAAAAGTGTCTAAGAATATTATGTCGCATACCTCGAAGCCTATTAGCAGGCTGGTGAAGGCTTCATTCAGCCCGCCTTTGGCGGACTGATCTTTTCAACCACGCACCCATCAGGGTATGGTGCTCCTCCACGATGGAAGCACGTCGCAGTGCTTCCATCAGGGTGTTTGGTGCCTCCGGACTAGTGGAGGTCGCCGCCGGAGTTGGCGCTCCCCCCTCCTTTGAAGCGGGTTGCCCACTCGATCCCAGAGCCACATGGGTAACTGGAATGGTGTTCGGCTGGGGACCGGACTGGTCAGGGCCCCCGTCGTCAGTTTCCATGGGGGTAGCACCTCCCATGTTCTCGGCAGCCGAGGCATTACCCTCTGGCACCGTCTTGGCGGCCTCCCGTACCTCTCCATGGCCTGGAGAGGCCCTTTGGAACAACACTCTGGTGTCATCCGCGGCGGTTAGCGGATAGGCTCGTGGAGGCGTCTCGCTCTCCACCATCTCCGGTGCCAGAGAGTTCCCCTCAGATGATGATAGTTGGGGGAGGCCGCGGGCCAGACTGAAACACATAATATTGTTGGGGAACGTTGCATAAAATAATTTTTTTTCTACGTTCACCAAGATCAATCTATGAGTTCATCTAGCAACGAGAGAGAGGAGTGCATCTACATACCCTTGTAGATCACGAGCGGAAGCGTTCAAGAGAACGGGGTTGAGGGAGTCGTACTCGTCGTGATCCAAATCACCGGAGATCCTAGCGTCGAACGGACGGAACCTCCGCGTTCAACACACGTACGGACAGCGTGATGTCTCCTCCTTCTTGATCCAGCAAGGGGGAAGGAGAGGTTGATGAAGATCCAGCAGCACGACGGCGTGGTGGTGGATGCAGCAGGATTCCGGCAGGGCTTCGCCAAGCGACTACGGGAGGAGGAGGTGTAGCAAGGGGGGTAAGGAGGCGCCAGATGATTGGGTGTGGCTGCCCTCCCACCCCCCTCTTTATATAGGGACCCCAGGGGGGGCGTCGGCCCTGGAGATGGGATCTCCCAAGGGGGCGGCGGCCAGGGGGGTGGAGTGCCCCCCAAGGCAAGTGGAGGCGCCCCCTCCCCTAGGGTTCCCAACCCTAGGCGCAGAGGGGGGCCCAGGGGGGGCGCACCAGCCCACTAGGGGCTGGTTCCCCTCCCACTTCAGCCCATGGGGCCCTCCGGGATGGGTGGCCCCACCAGGTGGTCCCCCGGGACCCTTCCGGTGGTCCTGGTACCCCCCGAAACTTTCCCGATGGCCGAAATTCGACTTCCCATATATAATTCTTTACCTCCGGACCATTCCAGAACTCCCGTGACGTCCGGGATCTCATCCGGGACTCCGAACAACTTTCGGTTTGCTGCATACTCATATTCATACAACCCTAGCGTCATCGAACCTTAAGTGTGTAGACCCTACGGGTTCGGGAGACATGCAGACATGACCGAGACGGCTCTCCGGTCAATAACCAACAGCGGGATCTGGATACCCATGTTGGCTCCCACATGCTCCTCGATGATCTCATCGGATGAACCACGATGTCGAGGATTTAGGCAACCCCGTATACAATTCCCTTTGTCAAACGGTACGTTACTTGCCCGAGATTCGATCGTCGGTATCCCAATACCTCGCTCAATCTCGCTATCGCAAGTCACTTTCTTTGATACCGTAATGCATGATCCCGTGACCGCACACTTGGTCACTTTGAGCTCATTATGATGATGCATTACCGAGTGGGCCCAGAGATACCTCTCCGTCATAATGGAGTGACAAATCCTAGTCTCGATCCGTGTCAACCCAACAGACACTTTCGGAGATACCTGTAGTGCACCTTTATAGTCACCCAGTTATGTTGTGGCATTTGGTACACCCAAAGCACTCCTACGATATCCGGGAGTTACACGATCTCATGGTCTAAGGAAAAGATACTTGACATTGGAAAAGCTCTAGCAAACGAACTACATAATCTTTGTGCTATGCTTAGGATTGGGTCTTGTCCATTACATCATTCTCCTAATGATGTGATCCCGTTATCAATGACATCCAATGTCCATAGTCGGGAAACAATGACTATCTGTTGATCAACGAGCTAGTCAACTAGAGGCTCACTAGGGACATGTTGTGGTCTAAGTATTCACACGTGTATTATGATTTCCGGATAATACAATTATAGCATGAATAAAAGACAATTATCATGAACAAGGAAATATAATAATAATCCTTTTGTTATTGCCTCTAGGGCATATTTCCAACAGTCTCCCACTTGCACTAGAGTCAATAATCTAGTTACATTGTGATGAATCGAACACCCATAGAGTTCACGTGTTGATCATGTTTTGCTCATGGAAGAGGTTTAGTCAACGGATCTGCGGCATTCAGATCCGTATGTACTTTTGCAAATATCTATGTCTCCATCTTGAACATTTTCACGGATGGAGTTGAAACGGCAACTTGATGTGCCTGGTCTTCTTGTGAAACTCCGGCTCCTTGGCGTGGCAATAGCTCCAGTGTTGTCACGGAAGAGAGTGATTGGCCCCGACGCATTGGTTATGACTCCTAGGTCGGTGATGAACTCCTTCATCCATATTGCTTCATGTGCTGCCTCCGAGGCTGCCATGTACTCCACTTCACATGTAGATCCCGCCATGACGCTCTGCTTGCAAATCGCACTAGCTTCATCGCTCCACGATTCAACATATACACGTATCCGGTTTGTGACTTAGAGTCATCCAGATCTGTGAAGAAGCTAAGCGTCGACGCACCCTTCTGACGAGCTCTTCGTCACCTCCATAAACGAGAAACATGTCCTTTGTCCTTTTCGTGTACTTCAGATATTCTTGACCGCTGTCCGGTGTTCCTTGCCGGGATTACTTTGGTACCTTCCTACCAAACTTATGGCAAGGTTTACATCAGTCCGGTACACAACATGGCATACATAATAGATCCTATGGCTGAGGCATAGGGGATGACAATCATCTCTTCTTTATCTTTTGCCGTGGTCGGGCATTGAGCCGAGCTCAATCTCACACCTTGCAATGAGGCAAGAACCCTTTCTTGGACTGATCCATTTTGAACTTCTTCAAAATCTTATCAAGGTATGTGCTTTGTGAATGACCTATGAGGCGTCTCGATCTATCCCTATAGATCTTGATGCCTAATATGTAAGCAGCTTCTCCAAGGTCCTTCATTGAAAAACACTTATTCAAGTAGGCCTTAATGTTGTCCAAAGTTCTATATCATTTCCCATCAAAAGTATGTCATCTACATATAATATGAGAAATGCTACTGAGCTCCCACTCACTTTCTTGTAAACGCAGGCTTCTCCATAAGTCTGCATAAACCCAAACGCTTTGATAATCTCATCAAAGCGAATGTTCCAACTCCGAGATGCTTGCACCAGCCCATAAATGGATCGCTGGAGCTTGCATACCTTGTAGAATTCCTAGGATCGACAAAACCCTCCGGCTGCATCATATACAGTTCTTCCTTAAGATAGCCGTTAAGGAATGCCGTTTTGACGTCCATCTGCCATATCTCATAATCATAGTATGCGGCAATTGCTAACATGATTCGGACGGACTTGACTTCGCTACGGAGAGAAAGTCTCATCGTAGTCAACCCCTTGAACTTGCCGATAACCCTTAGCGGCAAGTCAAGCTTTATAGATGGTAATATTACCATCCGCGTCCGTCTTCTTCTTAAAGATCCATTTGTTTTCTATTGCTCGCCGATCATTGGGCAAGTCTGTCAAAGTCCATACTTTGTTTTCATACATGGATTCTATCTCGGATTGCATGGCTTCAAGCCATTTGTTAGAATCTGGGCCCGCCATCGCTTCTTCATAGTTCGAAGGTTCACCGTTGTCTAACAACATGATTTCCAGGACAGGGTTGCCATACCACTGTGTGGAACGTGTCCTTGTGGACCCTCTGATTCAGTAGCAACTTGATCCAAGTACCTTGATCATCATCATTAATGTCCTCTCCGGTCGATTGTAGGCACCACAGGAATATTTTCTGAGCTGCACTACTTTCCGGTTCAAGAGGTAGTACTTCATCGAGTTCTACTTTCCTCCCACTTACTCCTTTCGAGAGAAACTCTTTTCCGTAAAGGATCTGTTCTTGGCAACAAAGATCTTTCCTTCGGATCTAAGGTAGAAGGTATACCCAATGGTTTCCTTTAGGGTATCCTATGAAGACGCATTTTTCCGACTAGGGTTCGAGCTTTTCAGGTTGAAGTTTCTTGACATAAGCATCGCATCCCCAAACTTTTAGAAACGACAGCTTAGGTTTCTTCCCAAACCATAATTCATACGGTGTCGTCTCAACGGATTTAGACGGTGCCCTATTTAAAGTGAATGTAGCTGTCTCTAGAGCGTATCCCCAAAATGATAGCGGTAAATCGGTAAGAGACATCATAGATCGCACCATATCCAATAGAGTGCGATTACGATGTTCGGACACACCGTTACCGAGGTGTTCCAGGCGGCGTGAGTTGTGAAACGATTCCACATTTTCTTAAGTCTGTACCAAATTCGTGACTTAAATATTCTCCTCCACGATCTGATCGTAAGAATTTTATCTTTCGGTCACGTTGATTCTCTGCTTCATTCTGAAATTCCTTGAACTTTTCAAAGGTTTCAGACTTGTGTTTCATCAAGTAGACATATCCATATCTACTTAAGTCATCAGTGAGAGTGAGAACATAACGATATCCTCCGCGAGCCTCAACGCTCATTGGACCACACACATCAGTATGTATGATTTCCAATAAGTTGGTTGCTCGCTCCATTGTTCCGAGAACGGAGTCTTGGTCATTTTGCCCATGAGGCATGGTTCGCATGTGTCAAATGATTCATAATCGAGAGACTCTAAAAGTCCATCAGCATGGAGCTTCTTCATGTGCTTGACACCAATGTCACCATATGGCAAAGTGCCACAAGTATGTGGGACTATCAAGTTATCAACTTTACATCTTTTGGTATTCACACTATGAATATGTGTAACATTACGTTCGAGATTCATTAAGAATAAACCATTGACCATCAGGGCATGACCATAAAACATATCTCTCATATAAATAGAACAACCATTATTCTCGGATTTAAATGAGTAGCCATCTCGCATTAAACGAGATCTAGATACAATGTTCATGCTCAAACTTGGCACTAAATAACAATTATTGAGGTTCAAAACTAATCCCAGAGGTAAATGTAGAGCTAAGCGTGCCGACGGCGATCACATCGACCTTGGAACCATTCCCGACGCCAAGATCGTCACCTCGCCCTTCGCCAGTCTCCGCTTATTCCGCAGCTCCCGCCGTGAGTTACAAATATGAGCAACGACACCGGTATCAAATACCTGTGAGTTACTACGAGTAATCGTAAGGTACACATCAATTACATGTATATCAAATATACCTTTAGTGTTGCCGGCCTTCTTGTCCGCTATGTATTTGGGGCAGTTCCGCTCAAAGGACCCTTCCCTTTGCAATAAAAGCACTTTCGGTCTCAAGCTTGGGTCCATTCTTTGACTTCTTCCCGCAATCGGCTTACCGGGCGCGGCAACATCTTTGCCGTCCTTCTTGAAGTTCTTCTTACCCTTGCCCTTCTTGAACTTGGTGGTTTTATTGACCATCAACACTTGATGTTCTTTCTTGATTTCTACCTCTGCCGACTTCAGCATTGAAAATACTTCAGGAATAGTTTTCACCATCCCCTGCATATTGTAGTTCATCACAAAGCTCTTGTAGCTCGGTGGGAGCGATCAAGGATTCTGGCAATGACCGCCTCGTCCAGGAGGTTAATGTCCAGTTGACAAAGGCGGTTGTGCAACCTGCACATTTTGAGTATGTGCTCACCGACGTAACTATTTTCCTCTATCTTACAACTATAGAACTTGTCGGAGACTTCATATCTCTCGACCCGGGCATGAGCTTGAAAACCATTTTCAGCTCCTCGAACATCTCATATGCTCCATGTTGCTCAAAACGCTTTTGGAGCCACGGCTCTAAGCTGTAAAGCATGCAGCAATGAACGAGTGAGTAATAATCAGAACGTGACTGCAAAGTGTTCATAAAATCTTGGTTCTATGGGATGGGTGATTCACCTAGCGGTCATTCTAGTACATATGCTTTCTTGGCAGCTATGAGGATGATCCTCGGAGTTAGGACCCGATCCATTATAAGTTCTTTGCCATCATCTTTTAGCTTGGTTTTCTCTAGGAACGCGTTGAAGTTCATGTTGACATGAGCGTTGGCCATTTGATCTACAAGACATATTGTGCAAAGATTTTAGACTAAGTTCATGATAATTAAGTTCATCTAATCAAATTATTTAATGAACTCCCACTCAGATTAGACATCCCTCTAGTCATCTAAGTGTTACATGATCCGAGTCGACTAGGCCGTGTCCGATCATCACGTGAGACGGACTAGTCATCATCGGTGAACATCTCCATGTTGATCGTATCTTCCATACGACTCATGTTCGACCTTTTGGTCTCTGTGTTCCGAGGCCATGTCTGTACATGCTAGGCTCGTCAAGTTAACCCTAAGTGTTTTTGCATGTGTAAAACTGTGTTACACCCGTTGTATGTGAACGTAAGCATCTATCACACCCGATCATCACGTGATGCTTCGAAACGACGAACTTTAGCAACGGCGCACAGTTAGGGGGAACACTTTCTTGAAATTATTATAAGGGATCATCTTATTTACTACCGTCGTTCTAAGTAAACAAGATGCATAAACATAATAAACATCACATGCAATTATATAGTAGTGACATGATATGGCCAATATCATATAGCTCCTTTGAACTCCATCTTCGGGGCTCCATGATCATCTTCGTCACCGGCATGACACCATGATCTCCATCATCATGATCTCCATCATCGTGTCTCCATGAAGTTGCTTGCCAACTATTACTTCTAATACTATGGCTAATGGTTTAGCAATAAAGTAAAGTAATTAGATGGCGTTAAATCATTGACACGCAGGTCATACAATAATTAAGACAACTCCTATGGCTCCTGCCGGTTGTCATACTCATCGACATGCAAGTCGTGATTCCTATTACAAGAACATGATCTCATACATCACAATATATCATTCATCATTCATCACAACTTTTGGCCATATCACATCACAAAGCAATTGCTGCAAAAACAAGTTAGACGTCCTCTAATTGTTGTTGCATCTTTTACGTGGCTGCAATAGGGTTCTAGCAAGAACGCTTTCTTACCTACGAATAACCACAACGTGATTTGTCAACTTCTATTTACCCTTCATAAGGACCCTTTTCATCGAATCCGCTCCAACTAAAGTGGGAGAGACAGACACCCGCTAGCCACCTTATGCAACTAGTGCATGTCGGCCGGTGGAACCTGTCTCACGTAAGCGTGCACGTGTAAGGTCGGTCCGCCGCTTCATCCCACAATACCGCTGAAGCAAAATAAGACTAGTAGTGGCAAGAAAGTTGACAACATCTACGCCCACAACAGATTTGTGTTCTACTCGTGCAATAGAGAACTACGCATAGACCTAGCTCTGATACCACTGTTGGGGAACGTTGCATAAAATAAATTTTTTTCTACGTTCACCAAAATCAATCTATGAGTTCATCTAGCAACGAGAGAGAGGAGTGCATCTACATACCCTTGTAGATCGCGAGTGGAAGCGTTCAAGAGTACGGGGTTGAGGGAGTCGTACTCGTCGTGATCCAAATCACCGGAGATCCTAGCGCCGAACGGACGGCACCTCCGCGTTCAACACACGTACGGTCAGCGTGGCGTCTCCTCCTTCTTGATCCAGCAAGGGGGAAGGAGAGGTTGATGAAGATCCAGCAGCACGACGGCGTGGTGGTGGATGCAGCAGGATTCCGGCAGGGCTTCGCCAAGCGACTACGGGAGGAGGAGGTGTAGCAAGGGGGGTAAGGAGGCGCCAGATGATTGGGTGTGGCTGCCCTCCCACCCCCCTCTTTATATAGGGACCCCTGTAGGCGTCGGCCCCGAGATGGGATCTCCCAAGGGGCGGCCAGGGGTGGAGTGCCCCCAAGGCAAGTGGAGGCGCCTCCCCTAGGGTTCCCAACCCTAGGTGCAGAGGGGGCCCAGGGGCGCACCAGCCCACCAGGCTGGTTCCTCCCACTTCAGCCCATGGAGCCCTCCGGATGGGTGGCCCCACCCGGTGGACCTCGACCCTTCCGGTGGTCCCGGACAATACCGGTGACCCCGAACTTTCCCGATGGTCAAACTTCGACTTCCCATATATAATTCTTTACCTCCGGACCATTCCGGAACTCCTCGTGACGTCCGGGATCTCATCCGGACTCGAACAACTTTCGGTTTGCTGCATACTCATATTCATACAACCCTAGCGCCATCGAACCTTATGTGTAGACCCTACGGGTTCGGGAGACATCTTGAGACATGACCGAGACGGCTCTCCGGTCAATAATCCACAGCGGGATCTGGATACCCATGTTGGCTCCCACATGCTCCTCGATGATCTCATTGGATGAACCACGATGTCGAGGATTTAGGCAACCCCGTATACAATTCCCTTTGTCAATCGGTACGTTACTTGCTCGAGATTCGATCGTCGGTATCCCAATACCTCGTTCAATCTCGCTTAAACAAGTCACTTTACTCAGCACCGTAATGCATGATCCCATGACCGGACACTTGGTCACTTTGAGCTCATTATGATGATGCATTACCGAAAGTGGGCCCAGAGATACCTCTCCGTCATACGGAGTGACAAATCCCAGTCTCGATCCGTGTCAACCCAACAGACACTTTCAGAGATACCTGTAGTGCACCTTTATAGTCACCCAGTTACGTTGTGACGTTTGGTACACCCAAAGTACTCCTACGGTATCCGGGAGTTACACGATCTCATGGTCTAAGGAAAAGATACTTGACATTGGAAAAGCTCTAGCAAACGAACTACACGATCTTTGTGCTATGCTTAGGATTGGGTCTTGTCCATCACATCATTCTCCTAATGATGTGATCCCGTTATCAATGACATCCAATGTCCATAGTCAGGAAACCATGACTATCTGTTGATCAACGAGCTAGTCAACTAGAGGCTCACTAGGGACATGCTGTGGTCTATGTATTCACACGTGTATTACGATTTCCGGATAATACAATTATAGCATGAATAAAAGACAATTATCATGAACAAGGAAATATAATAATAATCCTTTTATTATTGCCTCTAGGGCATATTTCCAACAAATATAATATGGTATCCTACAATCATAAAAGACCGGATATACATCAAACATCCTTGGATACTTATGATGCGGTCGGGGGCTTCACCCTGGGTCGCCACTTGGGGATGGCTTCAGCATCTGAATCCGAGCCGTCCGAGAGGGATATCTTCCCTCTCTTGGATGCTTCTGCCTCCGGGTGTACGAAGGCCGCCCTTTTCTCCTTCATCCCCTTAAGTGTTGCGGAACGTAGTAATTTCAAAAAATTTCCTACGCACACGCAAGATCATGGTGATGCATAGCAACGAGAGGGGAGAGTGTCGTCCATGTACCCTCGTAGACCATAAGCGGAAGCGTTATGACAACGCGGTTGATGTAGTCGTACGTCTTCACGATCGCCCGATCCAAGTACCGAACATACGGCACCTCCGCGATCTGCACACTTTCAGCTCGGTGACATCCCACGAACTCACGATCCAGTAGAGCTTCGAGGGAGAGTTCCGTCCACAAGACGACGTGATGACGGTGTTGATGAAGCTATCGACGAGGGCTTCGCCTAAGCACCGCTACGATATGACCGAGGTGGATTATGGTGAGGGGGCACCGACACGGCTAAAGATCAATGATCAACTTGTGTGTCTTGGGGTGCCCCCGCCTGTGATATGAAGGAGCTTGGGGAGGCGGCCGCCAGGAGGAGGGCGCCAGGGGGAGTCCTACCCCCACCGGGAGTAGCCCTCCTGTCCTAGCAGGAGGAGGAGACGGGGGACGGAGGAGAGCGGGGGGAAGGAAAGGGGGGCGCCGCCCCCCCTCCTTCTCCAATTCGGACTAGAGGGGGAGGGGGCGCGCGGCCCTGCCTTGGCCGCCCCTCCTTTTCTCAACTAGGGCCCAATAGGCCCATTATACTCCCCCGGGGGTTCCGGTAACCCCCCGGTACTCCAGTATATGCCCGAACTTGCCCGGAACACTTTTGAAGTCCAAACATAGTCATCCAATATGTCGATCTTTATGTCTCGACCATTTCGAGACTCCTCGTCATGTCTGTGATCATATCCGGGACTCCAAACTACCTGCACTACATCAAAACACATAAACTCATAATACCGATCGTCACCAAATGTTAAGCGTGCGGACCCTATGGGTTTGAGAACTATGTAGACATGACCGAGACACGTCTCGGGTCAATAACCAATAGCGGAACCTGGATGCTCATATTGGGTCCTACATATTCTACGAAGATCTTTATCGGTCAAACCGCATAACAACATACGTTGTTCCCTTTGTCATCGGTATGTTACTTGCCCGAGATTTGATCGTCGGTATCTCAATACCTAGCTCAATCTCATTACCGACAAGTCTCTTTACTCGTTCTCTAATACATCATCCCGCAACTAACTCATTAGTCACATTGCTTGCAAAGCTTATAGTGATGTGCATTACCGAGAGGGCCCAGAGATACCTCTCCGACAATCAGAGTGAAAAATCCTAATGTTGATCTATACCAACTCAACAAGTACCATCGGAGACACCTGTAGAGTGTTGGAAATATGCCCTAGAGGCAATAATAAAAGGATTATTATTATATTTCCTTGTTCATGATAATTGTCTTTTATTCATGCTATAATTGTATTATCCGGAAATCGTAATACACGTGTGTATACATAGACCACAATATGTCCCTAGTGATCCTCTAGTTGACTAGCTCGTTGATCAACAGATAGTCATGGTTTCCTGACTATGGACATTGGATGTCATTGATAACGGGATCACATCATTAGGAGAATGATGTGATGGACAAGACCCAATCCTAAGCATAGCACAAGATCGTGTAGTTCGCTTGCTAGAGCTTTTCCAATGTCAAGTATCTTTTCCTTTGACCATGAGATTGTGTAACTCCGGATACCGTAGGAGTGCTCGGTGTACCAAACGCCGCAACGTAATCGGGAGACTATAAAGGTGCAATACAGGTATCTCCGGAAGTGTCTCTGGGTTGACACGGATCGAGACTGGAATTTGTCACTCCGTGTGACGGAGAGGTATCTCTGGGCCCACTCGGTAATGCATCATCATAATGAGCTCAAAGTGACCAAGTGTCTGGTCACGGTATCATGCATTACAGTACGAGTAAAGTGACTTGCCCGTAACGAGATTGAACGAGGTATTGGGATACCGACGATCGAATCTCGGCAAGTAACGCATCGATTGACAAAGGGAATTGTATACGGGTTGCTTAAATCCTCGACATCGTAGTTCATCCGATGAGATCATCGAGGAGCATGTGGGAGGCAACATGGGTATCCAGATCCCGCTGTTGATTATTGACCGGAGAGCCGCCTCGTCATGTCTCAAGATGTCTCCGAACCCGTGAGGGTCTACACACTTAAGGTTCGTGACGCTTAGGGTTGTATGAATATGAGTATGCAGCAAACCGAAAGTTGTTCTGAGTCCTTGATGAGATCCCGGACGTCACGAGGAGTTCCGGAATGGTCCGGAGGTAAAGAATTATATATAGGAAGTGCTGGTTCGCCATCGGGAGAGTTTCTTGTCACCAGATTGTAATGGACCACCGGAAGGGTCCCGGGGTCCATCGGTGGGGCCACCTATCCGGAGGGCCCGTGGGATGAAGTGGGGAGGAACCAGCCCTGGTGGGCTGGTGCGCCCATGGGCCCCCTCATGCGCCTAGGGTTGGGAACCCTAGGGAGGGGGGGCGCCCACTTGCCTTGGGGGCAAGCCTCCCTTGGCCGCCGCCTCAGAGAGATCCCATCTCCTAGGGGCGGCGCCCCAGGCCTATATAAAGGGGGGAGGAGGGCAGCCACACCCAAGTCTTGGCGCCTCCTCTCCTCGCTACACCTCTCCTCTCGCAGGTCGGGCGAAGCTCGCCGAACCTCGTCAGCATCCACCACCACGCCCCGTCAGGTCTGCTGGATCTTCATCAACCTCTCCCTCCTCCTTGCTGGATCAAGGTGCGGGAGACATCATCCGCTCCGTACGTGTGTTGAACGCGGAGGTGCTGTCCGTTCGACATTTGGTTATCGGTGATTTGGATCACGACGAGTACGACTACCTCAACCCCGTTCTCTTGAACGCTTCCGCTCGCGATCTACAAAGGTATGTAGATGCACTATTATCACTCGTTGCTAGATGAACTCATAGATGGATCTTGGTGAAACCGTAGGAAAATTTTTATTTTCTGCAACGCTCCCCAACATTGGCATCATGAGCTAGGTCTATGCGTAGTTCTCTATTGCACGAGTAGAACACAATTTGTTGTGGGCGTAGATGTTGTCAACTCTCTTGCCGCTACTAGTCTTATCTTGCTTCAGCAGTATTGTGGGATGAAGCGCCCGGACCGACCTTACACGTGACGCTTACGTGAGACAGGTTCCACCGATCGACATGCACTAGTTGCATAAGGTGGCTAGCGGGTGTCTGTCTCTCCCACTTTAGTTGGAGCGGATTTGATGAAAAGGGTCCTTATGAAGGGTAAATAGAAGTTGACAAATCACGCTAGGCTTTCACGTAGGTAAGAAAACGTTCTTGCTAGAACCCTATTGCAGCCATCGTAAAACTTGCAACAACAATTAGAGGACGCCTAACTTGTTTTTGCAGCAAGTGTTTTTAGTGATGTGATATGGCCAAAGTTGTGATGAATGATGAATGATATATATGTGATGTATAAGATCATGTTCTTGTAATAGGAATCACGACTTGCATATCGATGAGTATGACAACCGGCAGGAGCCATAGGAGTTGTCTTTATTTTTTGTATGACCCGCGTGTCATTGAGAAACGCCATGTAAATTACTTTACTTTATTGCTAAACGTGTTAGCCATAGTAGTAGAAGTAATAGTTGGCGAGCAACTTCATGGAGACACGATGATGGAGATCATGATGATGGAGATCATTGTGTCATGCCGTGACAAGATGATCATGGAGCCCGAAGATGGAGATCAAAGGAGCTATATGATATTGGCCATATCATGTCACTACTATATATAATTGCATGTGATGTTTATTATGCTTACGCATCTTGTTTACTTAGAACGACGGTAGTAAATAGGATGATCCCTTATAATAATTTCAAGAAAGTGTTCTCCCTAACTGTGCGCCGTTGCTAAAGTTAAAGTTCGTTTCAAGCACCACGTGATGATCGGGTGTGATAGATTCTTACGCTCACATACAACGGGTGTAATACAGTTTTACACATGCAAAACACTTAGGTTAACTTGACGGGCCTAGCATGTACAGACATGGCCTCGAACACAAGAGACCAAAAGGTCGAACATGAGTCGTATGGAAGATACGATCAACATGGAGATGTTCACCGACGATGACTAGTCCGTCTCACGTGATGATCGGACACGGCCTAGTCGACTTGGATCATGTAACACTTAGATGACTAGAGGGATGTCAAATCTGAGTGGGAGTTCATTAAATAATTTGATTAGATGAACTTTATTATCATGAACATTAGTCTAAAATCTTTGCAAAATGTCTTGTAGATCAAATGGCCAACGCCATGTCACCATGAACTTCAACGCGTTCCTAGAGAAAACCAAGTCGAAAGATGATGGCAGCAACTATTCGGATCGGGTCCTAACCCGAGGATCATCCTCATAGCTGCCAAGAAACAATATGTCCTAGAAGCACCGCTAGGTGAAGCACCCATCCCGAGAGAACCAAGACGTTATGAACGCTTGTGAGTCTCATGCCGATGATTACTCCCTCGTTCGATGTGGCATGCTTTACAGCTTAGAACCGGGCTCCAAAAGCGCTTTTGAGCAACACGGAGCATATGAGATGTTCGAGGAGCTGAAACTAGTTTTCCAAGCTCATGCCCGGTCGAGATATGAAGTCTCCGACAAGTTCTGCAGTTGTAAGATGGAGGAAAATAGTTACGTCACAAGGAGCACATACTCAAAATGTCAGGTTGCACAACCGCCTGTCCAGTGGACATTAACCTCCCGGACGAGGCGGTCATTGACAGAATCCTTCAGCCGCTCCCCACCGAGCTACAAGAGCTTTGTGATGAACTACAATATGCGTGGGATGGTGAAAACTATTCCTGAAGTATTTTCAATGTTGAAGTCAGCAGAGGTAGAAATCAAGAAGGAGCATCAAGTGTTGATGGTCAATAAAACCACCAAGTTCAAGAAGGGCAAGGGTAAGAAGAACTTCAAGAAGGACGGCAAGGATGTTGCCGCTACCGGTAAGCCGCTGTTGTGAAGAAGTCGTGCAATGGACCCAAGCCCGAGATCGAGTGTTTTTATTGCAAGGGAAGGGTCATCGAAGCGGAACTGCCCCAAATACTTAGCGGACAAGAAGGCCGGCAACACTAAAGGTATATTTCATATACATGTAATTGATGTGTACCTTACCAAGACTCGTAGTAACTCCCCGGTATTTGATACCGGTGCCGTTGCTCATATATGTAACTCACAGCAGAGCTGCGGAATAAGCGGAGATCGGCGAAGGACGAGGTGACGATGCGCATCGGGAATGGTTCCAAGGTCGATGTGATCGCCGTCGGCACGCTACCTCTACATTTGCCTACGGGATTAGTTTTAAACATCAATAATTGTTATTTAGTGCCAAGTTTGAGCATGAACATTGTATCAGGATCTCGTTTAATATGAGATGGCTACTCATTTAAATCCGAGAATAATGGTTGTTCTATTTATATGAGAGATATGTTTTATGGTCATGTCTCATGGTCAATGGTTTATTCTTAATGAATCTCGAACGTGATGTTACACATATTCATAGTGTGAATACCAAAAGATGTAAAGTTGATAACGGTAGTCCCACATACTTGTGGCATCGCCGCCTTTGGTCACATTGGTGTCAAACGCATGAAGAAGCTCCATGTCGATGGACTTTAGAGTCTCTCGATTATGAATCATTTGACACATGTGAACCATGCCTCATGGGCAAATGACCAAGACTCCGCTTCTCGGAACAATGGAGCGAGCAACCAACTTATTGGAAATCATACATACCGATGTGTGCGGTCCAATGAGCGTTGAGGCTCATGGAGGATATCGTTATGTTCTCTCTCTCACGAATTTACTTAAGTAGATATGGGTCTGTCTACTTGATGAAACACAAGTCTCGAGACCTTTGAAAAGTTCAAGGAATTTCAGAATGAGGTAGAGAATCAACGTGACCAAAAAATAAAGTTCTTACGATCAGATCGTGGAGGAGAATATTTAAGTCACGAATTTGGTACACACTTAAGGAAATGTGGAATCGTTTCACAACTTACGCCGCCGAACACCTCAGGCGTAACGGTGTGTCCGAACGTCAGAATCGCACTCTATTGGATATGGTGCGATCTATGATGTCTTTTACTGATTTACCGCTATCATTTTGGGGATACGCCTAGAGACAGCTACATTCACTTTAAATAGGGCACCGCCTAAACTGCTGAGACAACACCGTATGAATTATGGTTTGGGAAGAAACCTAAGCTGTCGCTTTCTAAAAGTTTGGGGATGCGATGCTTATGTCAAGAAACTTCAACCTGAAAAGCTCGAACCCTAGTCGGAAAAATGCCTTCATAGGATACCCTAAGGAAACCATTGGGTATACCTTCTACCTTAGATCCGAAGGCAAGATCTTTGTTGCCAAGAACGGATCCTTTCTCGAAAAAGAGTTTCTCTCGAAGGAGTAAGTGGGAGGAAAGTAGAACTCGATGAAGTACTACCTCTTGAACCGGAAAGTAGTGCAGCTCAGGAAAATGTTCATGTGGTTCCTACACCGACTGGGGAGGAAATTAATGATGATGATCAAGGTACTTCGGATCAAGTTGCTACTGAACTTCGAAGGTCCACAAGGATACGTTCCACACCAGAGTGGTATGGCAACCCTGTCCTAGAAATCATGTTGTTGGACAACGGTGAACCTTCGAACTATGAAGAAGCGATGGCGGGCCCAGATTCCAACAAATGGCTTGAAGCCATGCAATCCGAGATAGGATCCATGTATGAAAACAAAGTATGGACTTTGATAGACTTGCCCGATGATCGGGGCGAAAATAGAAAACAAATGGATCTTTAAGAAGAAGACGGACGCGGATGGAAATGTTACCATCTATAAAGCTCGACTTGTCGCTAAGGGTTATCGGCAAGTTCAAGGGGTTGACTACGATGAGACTTTATCTCCGTGAGCGAAGTCAAGTCCGTCCGAATCATGTTAGCAATTGCCGCATACTATGATTATGAGATATGGCAAATGGACGTCAAAACGGCATTCCTTAACGGCTATCTTAAGGAAGAATTGTATATGATGCAGCCGGAAGGTTTTGTCGACCCTAAGAATGCTGAAAAGGTATGCAAGCTCCAAATGATCCATTTATGGGCTGGTGCAAGCATCTCGGAGTTGGAACATTCGCTTTGATGAGATGATCAAAGCGTTTGGGTTTATGCGCACTTATGGAGAAGCCTGCGTTTACAAGAAAGTGAGTGGGAGCTCAGTAGCATTTCTCATATTATATGTCGATGACATACTTTTGATGGGAAATGATATAGAACTTTGGACAGCATTAAGGCCTACTTGAATAAGAGTTTTTCAATGAAGGACCTTGGAGAAGCTGCTTACATATTAGGCATCAAGATCTATAGGATAGATCGAGACGCCTCATAGGTCTTTCACAAAGCACATACCTTGATAAGATATTGAAGAAGTTCAAAATGGATTAGTCCAAGAAAGTGTTCTTGCCTCAGACATAAGTCGTGAAATTGAGCTCTACCGAATGTCCCACCACGGCAGTAAGATATAGAAGAGATGAGTGTCATCCCCTATGCCTCAGCCATAAGGTCTATTATGTATGCCATGTCAGGTACCAGACCTGATGTAAACCTTGCCGTAAGTTTGGTAGGAAGGTACCAAAGTAATCCCGCAAGGAACATCGACAGCGGTCAACAATATCCCAAGTACCGAAAAGAACTAAGGACATGTTTCGTTTATGGAGGTGACGAAGAGCTCGTCAGAAGGGTTACGCCGACGCCAGCTTCGACACAGATCTGGATGACTCTAAGTCACAAACCGGATACGTGTATATGTTGAATGGTGGAGCAAGAAGTCGGTGCAAATTGTAAGGGTGAAAGCGCCGTGGCGGGATCTACATGTGAAGCGGAGTACATGGCAGCCTCGGAGGCAGCGCATGAAGCAATTTGGGTGAAGGAGTTCATCACCACCTAGGAGTCATACCCAATGCGTCGGGGCCGATCAAACTCTTCTCGTGACAACACCGGAGCTATTGCACTTGCCAAGGAGCCTGTGTTTCACAAGAAGACCAGAACATCAAGCGCCGCTCAACTCCATTCGTGAAAATGTTGAAGATGGAGACATAAAATTTGCAAAGTGCATACGGATCTGAATGTCGCAGATCCGCTGACTAAACCTCTTCCATGAAAGCAAAACATGATCAACACCGTAACTCTATGGGTGTTCGATTCATCACAATGTACCTAGATTACCGACTCTAGTGCAAGTAGGAGATCGTTGGAAATATGCCCTAGAGGCAATAATAAAAGGATTATTATTATATTTCCTTGTTCATGATAATTGTCTTTTATTCATGCTATAATTGTATTATCCGGAAATCGTAATACACGTGTGAATACATAGACCACAATATGTCCCTAGTGAGCCTCTAGTTGACTAGCTCGTTGATCAACAGATAGTCATGGTTTCCTCGACTATGGACATTGGATGTCATTGATAACGGGATCACATCATTAGGAGAATGATGTGATGGACAAGACACAATCCTAAGCATAGCACAAGATCGTGTAGTTCGCTTGCTAGAGCTTTTCCAATGTCAAGTATCTTTTCCTTTGACCATGAGATCGTAACTCCCGGATACTGTAGGAGTGCTTTGGGTGTACCAAACGCCGCAACGTAATCGGGTGACTATAAAGGTGCACTATGTATCTCCGAAAAGTGTCTGCTGGGTTGACACGGATCGAGACTGGATTTGTCACTCCGTGATGACGGAGAGGTATCTCTGGGCCCACTCGGTAATGCATCATCATAATGAGCTCAAAGTGACCAAGTGTCCGTCACGGATCATGCATCACAAGATGAGTAAAGTGACTTGCCGTAACGAGATTGAACGAGGTATTGGGATACCAACGATCGAATCTCGGGCAAGTAACGCATCGATTGACAAAGGGAATTGTATACGGGTTGCTTAAATCCTCGACATCGTGGTTCATCCGACGAGATCATCGAGGAGCATGTGGGAGCCAACATGGGTATCCAGATCCCGCTGTTGATTATTGACCGGAGAGCCGCCTCGGTCATGTTCAGATGTCTCCCTAACCCGTAAGGTCTACACACTTAAGGTTCTGGTGACGCTTAGGGTTGTATGAATATGAGTATGCAGCAAACCAAAAGTTGTTCGAGTCCGGATGAGATCCCAACGTCACGAGGAGTTCCGGAATGGTCCGGAGGTAAAGAAATATATATAGAAAGTGCTGTTTCGCCATCGGGAGAGTTTCGGGGTCACTGGTATTGTACCGACCACCGGAAGGGTCCTGGGTCCATCGGGTGGGGCCACCTATCCGGAGAGGGCCCCGTGGGCTGAAGTGGGGAGGGAACCAGCCCTGGTGGGATGGTGCACTTCCCCATGGGCCCCCTCATGCGCCTAGTGTTGGGAACCCTAGGGAGGGGCGCCCACTTGCCTTTGGGGGCAAGCCTCCTCACGCCCCCTAGGAGATCCCATCTCCTAGGGGCCGCGCCCCCAAGGGGCCTATATAAAGGGGGAGGGAGGCAGCCACACCCAAGTCTTGGCGCCCCTATCCCTGCTAGACCTCTCCCTCTCGCAGGCTTCCGGCAAAGCTCTGCCGGAACCTCGTGCATCCACCACCACGCCGTCGTTGTTGGATCTTCATCAACCTCTCCTCCTCCTTGCTGGATCAAGGTGCGGGAGACGCCATCCGCCTCCGTCACGTGTGTTGAACGCGGAGGTGCTGTCCGCTCGCACTTGGTCATTGGTGATTTGGATCACGACGAGTACGACTACCTCAACCCTGCTTCTCTTGAACGCTTCCGCCGCGATCTACAAAGGTATGTAGATGCACTATTATCACTGCTAGATGAACTCATAGATGGATCTTGGTGAAACCGTAGGAAAAATTTTATTTTCTGCAACGTTCCCCAACATAGAGCACCTTTATAATCACCCAGTTACATTGTGACGTTTGGTAGCACACAAAGTGTTCCTCCGGTATTCGGGAGTTGCATAATCTCATAGTCATAGGAACATATATAAGTCATGAAGAAAGCAATAGCAGTAAACCAAAACGATCAAGTGCTAAGCTAACAGAATGGGTCAAGTCAATCACATCATTCTCCTAATGATGTGATCCCGTTTATCAAATGACAACTCATGTCTATGGTTAGGAAACCTTAACCATCTTTGATCAACGAGCTAGTCAAGTAGAGCCATACTAGTGACACTTTATTGTCTATGTATTCACACATGCATTATGTTTCCAGTTAATACAATTCTAGCATGAATAATAAACATTTATCATGAAATAAGGAAATAAGTAATAACTTTATTATTGCCTCTAGGGCATATTTCTTTCAGTCTCCCACTTGCACTAGAGTCAATAATCTAGATTGCATAGTAATGATTCTAACACCCATGGAGTCTTTGTGCCGATCATGTTTTGCTCGTGAGAGAGGCTTAGTCAACGGGTCTGCAACATTCAGATCTGTATGTATCTTGCTAATCTCTATGTCTCCCACCTAGACATGGTCATGGATGGAATTAAAGCGTCTCTTGATGTGCTTGGTTCTCTTGTGAAATCTGGATTCCTTTGCCAAGGCAATTGCACCAGTATTGTCACAAAAGATTTTCATTGGACCCGATGCACTAGGTATGACACCTAGATCGGATATGAACACCTTCATCCAGACTCCTTCATTTGCTGCTTCCGAAGCAGCTATGTACTCCGCTTCACACGTAGATCCCGCCACAAAGCTTTGTTTAGAACTGCACCAACTGACAGCTCCATCGTTCAATATAAACACGTATCCGGTTTGCGATTTAGAATCATCCGGATCAGTGTCAAAGCTTGCATCGACGTAACCATTTACGATGAGCTCTTTGTCACCTCCATAAACGAGAAACATATCCTTAGCCCTTTTCAGGTATTTAAGGATGTTCTTAATCATTGTCCAAAGGATCCACCTCGATTACTTTGGTACCTCCTGTTAAACTAATAACAAGGCACACATTAGGTCTGGTACACAAAGCATTGCATACATGATAGAGCCTATGGCTGAAGCATAGGAACATTTTTCATTTTCTCTCTATCTTTGCAAGTTGGTCGGGCATTGAGTCCTGACTCAACTTCACACCTTGTAACACAAGCAAGAAACCTTTCTTTGCTTGATCCATTTTGAACTTTTTCAAAACTTTGTCAAGGTATGTGCTTTGTGAAAGTCCAATTAAGCGCCTTGATCTATCTCTATAGATCTTGATGCCCGATATGTAAGCAGCTTCACCGAGGTCTTTCATTGAAAAACTCTTATTCAAGTATCCCTTTATGCTATCCAGAAATTCTATATCATTTGCAATCAACAATATGTCATCAACATATAATATTAGAAATGCTACAGAGCTCCCACTCACTTTCTTGTAAATACAAAGCTTCTCCAAAAGTCTCAGATAAAACCATATGCTTTGATCACACTATCAAAACGCTTATTCCAACTCCGAGATGCTTGCACCAGTCCATAAATGGATCGCTGGATCTTGCACACTTTGTTAGCACCTTTTGGATCGACAAAACCTTCTGGTTGCATCATATACAACTCTTCTTCCAGAAATCCATTCAGGAATGAAGTTTTGACATCCATTTGCCAAATTTCATAATCATAAAATGCAGCAATTGCTAACATGATTCGGACAGACTTAAGCATTGCTACGGGTGAGAAAGTCTCATCGTAGTCAACCCCTTGAACTTGTCAAAAACCTTTCACAACAAGTTAAGCTTTGTAGATAGTAACATTACTGTCAGCGTCAGTCTTATTCTTGAAGATCCATTTATTCTCGATGGCTTGCCGATCATCGGGCAAGTCAACCAAAGTCCACACTTTGTTCTCATACATGGATCCCATCTCAGATTTCATGGCCTCAACCATTTTGCGGAATCTGGGCTCACCATCGCTTCCTCATTGTTTGTAGGTTCGCCATGGTTAAGTAACATGACCTCCAGAATAGGATTACCCTACCACTCTGGTGCGGATCTTACTCTGGTTGACCTACGAGGTTCGGTAGTGACTTGATCTGAAGTTTCATGATCAATATCATTAGCTTCCTCACTAATTGGTGTAGGCATCACAGGAACCGGTTTCTGTGATGAACTACTTTCCAATAAGGGAGCAGGTATAGTTACCTCATCAAGTTCTACTTTCATCCCACTCACTTCTTTCGAGAGAAACTCCTTCTCTAGAAAGGATCCAAATTTATCAACAAATGTCTTGCCTTTGGATCTGCGATAGAAGGTGTACCCAACAGTCTCCTTTGGGTATCCTATGAAGACACATTTCTCCGATTTGGGTTCGAGCTTATCAGGTTGAAGCTTTTTCACATAAGCATGGCAACCCCAAACTTTAAGAAATGACAACTTTGGTTTCTTGCCAAACCACAGTTCATAAGGTGTCGTCTCAACGGATTTTGATGGTGCCCTATTTATCGTGAATGCAGCCGTCTCTAAAGCATAACCCCAAAAAGATAGCGGTAAATTGGTAAGAGACATCATAGATCGCACCATATCTAGTAAAGTACGATTACGGTGTTCGGACACACCATTACGCTGTGGTGTTCCGGGTGGCGTGAGTTGCGAAACTATTCCGCATTGTTTCAAATGAAGACCAAACTCGTAACTCAAATATTCTCCTCCACGATAAGATCACAGAAACTTTATTTTCTTGTTACGATGATTTTCCACTTCACTATGAAATTCTTTGAACTTTTCAAATGTTTCAGACTTATGTTTCATTAAGTAGATATACCCATATCTGCTCAAATCATCTATGAAGGTGAGAAAATAACGATACCTGCCGCGAGCCTCAACATTCATCGGACCACATACTTCAGTATGTATGATCTCCAACAAATCTGTTGCTCGCTCAATTGTTCTGGAGAATGACGTTTTAGTCATCTTGCTCATGAGGCATGGTTCGCAAGTACCAAGTGATTCATAACCAAGTGATTCCAAAATTCCATCAGTATGGAGTTTATTCATGCGCTTTACACCAATATGACCTAAACGGTAGTGCCACAAATAAGTTGCACTATCATTATCAACTCTGCATCTTTTGGTTTCAATATTATGAATATGTGTATCACTATTATCGAGATTTAATATAAATAGACCACTCTTCAAGGGTGCATGACTATAAAAGATATTACTCATATAAATAGAACAACCATTATTCTCCGATTTAAATGAATAACCGTCTCGCATCAAACAAGATCCAGATATAATGTTCATGCTCAACGCTGGCACCAAATAACAATTATTCAGGTCTAAAACTAGTCCCTAAGGTAGATGTAGAGGTAGCGTGCGACCATGCGATCACATCGACTTTGGAACCATTTCACACGCCGCATTGTCACCTCGCCCTTAGCCAATCTTCGCTAATCCGTAGTCCCTGCTTTGAAGTTGCAAATATTAGCAATGTAACCAAGATCAAATACCTGTGTGCTATCATGAAAGCATTAGTAAGGTATACATCAGTAACATGTATATCACATATACCTTTGTTCACCTTGTCATCCTTCTTATCCGCCAAACACTTGGGGCAGTTCCGCTTCCAGTGACCAGTCCCTTTGCAGTAGAAGCACTCAGTCTCAGGCTTAGGTCCAGACTTGGGTTTCTTCTCCTGAGCGGCAACTTGCTTGCCGTTCTTCTTGAAGTTCCCCTTCTTCTTCCCTTTACCCTTTTTCTTGAAACTGGTGGTCTTGTTGACCATCAACACTTGATGCTCCTTCTTGATTTCTACCTCCGCAACCTTTAGCATTGCGAAGAGCTCGGGAATAGTCTTGTTCATCCCTTGCATATTATAGTTCATCACGAATCTCATGTAGCTTGGTGGCGGCGTTGATTGCAGAATTACATCAATGACACTGCCATCGTGAAGATTAACTCCCAGTTGAATCAAGTGATTATTATACCCGCATATTTTGAGTATATGTTCACCGACGTAACTATTCTCCTCCATCTTGCAGCTATAGAACTTATTGGAGACTTCTATATCTCTCAATCTAGGCATTTGCTTGAAATATTAACTTCAACACCTGGAACATCTCATATGATTCATGACGATCAAAACATCGTTGAAGTCACGGTTCTATGCCGTAAAGCATCGCACACTGAACTATCGAGTAGTCATCGCCTTTGCTCCACCGAAGTTCACAACGCGTCTGCAGATTTGCATCTGCGGGCACAGCACCCAGCGGTGCTTCCAGGAGATAATTCTTCTGTGCAGCAATGAGGATAATCCTCAAGTTACGGACCCAGTCCATGTAATTGCTACCATCATCTTTCAACTTTGCTTTCTCAAGGAACGCATTAAAATTCAACGGAACAACAGCACGGGTCATCTATCTACAACAACATAGACAAGCAAAAATGCTATCAGGTACTAAGTTCATGATAAATTAAAGTTCAATTAATCATATTACTTAAGAACTCCCACTTAGATAGACATCCCTCTAATCATCTAAGTGATCACGTGATCCAAATCAATTAAACCATGTCTGATCATCACGTGAGATGGAGTAGTTTTCAATGGTGAACATCACTATGTTGATCATATCTGCTATATGATTCACGCTCGACCTTTCGGTCTCATTGTTCCGAGGCCATATCTGCATATGCTAGGCTCGTCAAGTTTAACCTGAGTATTCTGCATGTGCAAAACTGTCTTACACCCGTTGTATTTGAACGTAGAGCTTATCATACCTGATCATCACGTGGTGTCTCGGCACGAAGAACTTCCACAACGGTGCATACTCAGGGAGAACACTTATACCTTGAAATTTAGTGATAGATCATCTTATAATGCTACCGTCAATCAAAGCAGAATAAGATGCATAAAAGATAAACATCACATGCAATCAATATAAGTGATATGATATGGCCATCATCAACTTGTGCCTTTGATCTCCATCTCCAAAGCACCGTCATGATCACCATCGTCACCAGTGCGACACCTTGATCTCCATCGTAGCATCATTGTCGTCTCGCCAACTATTGCTTCTATGACTATCGCTACCGCTTAGTGATAAAGTAAAGCAATTACAGGGCGATTGCATCGCATACAATAAAACGACAACCATATGGCTCCTGCTAGTTGCCGATAACTCTGTTACAAAACATGATCATCTCATACAATAAAATTTAGCATCATGTCTTGACCATATCATCATAACATGCCCTGCAAAAACAAGTTAGACGTCCTCTACATTGTTGTTGCAAGTTTTACGTGGCTGCTACGGGCTGAGCAAGAACCGTTCTTACCTACGCATCAAAACCACAACGATATTTCGTCAAGTTAGTGCTATTTTAACCTTCAACAAGGACCGGGCGTAGCCACACTCGGTTCAACTAAAGTTGGAGAAACTGACACCCGCCAGCCACCTATGTGCAAAGCACGTCGGTAGAACCAGTCTCGCGTAAGCGTACGCATAATATCGGTCCAGGCCGCTTCATCCAACAATACCACCGAACCAAAGTATGACATGCTGCTAAGCAGTATGACTTGTATCGCCCACAACTTACTTGTGTTCTACTCGTGCATATAACATCTACGCATAAACCCGGCTCTGATACCACTGTTGGGGACCGTACTAATTTCAAAAAATTTCCTACGCACACACAAGATCATGGTGATGCATAGCAACGAGAGGGGAGAGTGTCGTCCACGTACCCTCGTAGACCGTAAGCAGAAGCGTTATGACAATGCGGTTGATGTAGTCGTACGTCTTCACGACCGACCGATCCAAGTACCGAACGTACGACACCTCCGCGATCTGCACACATTCAGCTCGGTAACGTCCCACGAACTCACGGTCCAGCAGAGGTTTGAGGGAGAGTTCCGTCAGCACGACGGCGTGATGACGGTGTTGATGAAGCTACCGACGCAGGGCTTCTCTTAAGCACCGCCACGATATGATCGAGGTGGATTATGGTGGAGGGGCACCGCACACGGCTAAAGATCAATGATCAACTTGTGTGTCTTGGGTGCCCCCCCGCCCGTGATATAAAGGAGCTAGGGGAGGCGGCCGCCTGGAGGAGAGCTGCGCCATGGGGAGTCGTACTCCCACCGGGAGTAGGACTCCTCCTTTCCTAGTAGGAGTAGGAGAAGGGGGAAGGAGGAGAGAGAGGGGGAAGGAAAGGGGGGCGCCGCCCCCCCTCCTTGTCCAATTCGGACAAGAGGGGGAGGGGGTGCGTGACCCTGCCTTGGCCGCCCCTCCTCTTCTCCACTAGGGCCCAATAGGCCCATTATACTCCCGGGGGGGTTCCGGTAACCCCCCGGTACTCCGGTATATGCCCGAACTTGCCCGGAACACTTACGAAGTCCAAACATAGTCATCCAATATGTCGATCTTTATGTCTCAACCATTTCGAGACTCCTCACCATGTCCGTGATCATATCCGGGACTCCGGACTACCTTCTGTACATCAAAACACATAAACTCATAATACCGATCGTCACCGAACGTTAAGCATGCGGACCCTACGGGTTCGAGAACTATGTAGGCATGACCGAGACACGTCTCCGGTCAATAACCTATAGCGGAACCTGGATGCTCATATTGGCTCCTATATATTCTACGAAGATCTTTATCGGTCAAACCGCATAACAACATATGTTGTTCCCTTTATCATCGGTATGTTACTTGCCCGAGATTTGATCGTCGGTATCTCAATACTTAGCTCAATCTCGTTACCAGCAAGTCTCTTTACTCGTTCTGTAATACATCATCCCGCAACTAACTCATTAGTCACATTGCTTGCAAGGCTTATAGTGATGTGCATTACCGAGAGGGCCCAGAGATACCTCTCCGACAATCGGAGTGACAAATCCTAATCTTGATCTATGCCAACTCAACAAGTACCATTGGAGACACCTGTAGAGCACCTTTATAATCACCCAGTCACGTTGGGATGTTTGGTAGCACACAAAGTGTTCCTCCGGTATTCGGGAGTTGCATAATCTCATAGTCATAGGAACATGTATAAGTCATGAAGAAAGCAATAGCAGTAAACTAAAACGATCAAGTGCTAAGCTAACAGAATGGGTCAAGTCAATAACATCATTCTCCTAATGATGTGATCCCGTTTATAAAATGACAACTCATGTCTATGGTTAGGAAACCTTAACCATCTTTGATCAACGAGCTAGTCAAGTAGAGCCATACTAGTGACACTTTATTGTCTATGTATTCACACATGTATTATGTTTCTGGTTAATACAATTCTAGCATGATAAACATTTATCATGAAATAAGGAAATAAATAATAACTTTATTATTGCCTCTAGGGCATATTTCCTTCATTAAGGGGGGAATTGCTTTATGTCTCCTCCTCTTCATCTTCATCTCCCTAGTGGGAGGAAGGAGCTTCGGTTTCTCCGGACACAGTGTCCAAAGTACTTTACGATGGAGGCCACTTTTGGCCTCCTTGCCCTTCTTCTTGGTCTTCTTCTCCGGCGCCTGATATGGCGCCGACCAAAGCATCCTCAAGTAGCGAGGAGCGGCCGGGTCTTCGTAGCGGAGCCGGACACTTGATCCGCTCCGCCTTTGTTTGTCCAAAGATCGATTGAAGGATGGAAGGTTCAGCATACCCTTTGATTTGTGAACTAAATTTATGTTCGGAAACTAAATACTTACCGGGGTGGCCGGATGCACGCTGTCGAGGCTGATGTCGTCGGTCGTCTTCGACCACGTCTTCTGGGCCTTGAAGAGTAGCTTCTAGATCTCTTCGTGCGTTGTGCCGAAGAATCGCTGCAGGGTCCTCGGCCCTTCCGGATTAAACTCCCACATATGGAGAGGCTAGCGCTGACAGGGGAGGATCCGGCGGAAAAGCATCACCTGAATCACATCAGTGAGACTGGTGCCCTTCTCTATAATATTTTTGATGCGCTTTTGCAGCATCATCACTTCGTCGGTTGACTCCCAGTCCAGACCCTTGCTGGTCCATGACGCAAGCCGCATTGGGGGTCCGGATCTAAACTCAAGAGTGGCCGCCCAGTTGGCGCCGCAAGGTTCAGTGATGTAGAACCACTCCTGCTGCCATATCTTGACAGTTTCCACGAAGGCCCCTTTGGGCCAGGTAACGTTGGGGAGCTTGCTCGCCATGGCACCTCCGCAGTCTGCGTGCTGCCCGTCAACCACCTTCGGCTTCATGTTGAAGACCTTGAGCCATAGGCCGAAGCGGGGGGATGCGGAGGAGTGCCTTGCACACGACGATGAACGTCGAGATGTGAAGGAAGGAGTTTGGGGCTAGATCGTGGAAATCTAGACCGTAATAGAACATGAGGCCGCGAACAAAAAGGTGAAGTGGAAACCCTAGTCCGCGGAGGAAGTGGGGGATAAACACCACTCTCTCGCCGGGCTCCGGAGTGGGGATGATCTGCTTTTTGGCAGGAAGCCTGTGCACGACGTCCGCATCCAGGTACCCCGCTTCCCGGAGTTCCTTGATGTCCTTCTCCGTAATGGAGGAGGCCATCCACTTGCCCTGAGAGCCGGATCCGGACATGGGCGGAGAGGTTGATGACGGTGGGAAAGATTGAAGCCTGGGCGCTGGAGCTTGAGGATGGGAAGCAGAGGAAGGAAGAAGGTGTGGGGTAAAAAGATGGATCTTTATCCGCTTATATGGGTAGTGAATATCAAACGCCCCCCCACACAAGCCTTAAAACTCACCTGTTCCCAAGGGGTCATGCGAACGGCACGGTTGGATTACCCAAACCCGTATTGATGAGGATCCTGCAATAGGCGGACATGATATCTGTTTTGACAAGACATGTCAATAGAGGCGGTGCCTCGAAACGCGAAGCGAGGGGCCGAAAAACGGTTCGAAATGATAAAGAGGCCAGACGTGACGTTTCACCGAAAAAGTTGTCAGTAGGCATTACTTATTTTGATTAAGTATCGTGCTCTTGTGGCTAGGGTTGTGACTGTTATACAGAGCCGGATATAGTTCTCTTATTCAGAAGACTGCTTTCAAGTATTCGGAGGAGGAGGAAGCCGCCTTGCAATGCCGAAGACAATATGCGCGCCGAATACATCGTCATTGAAGACTGGTTCAGGGGCAACTGAGGGAGTCCTGGATTAAGGGGTCCACGGGCGTCCGGGCTATGTAACATGGGCCAGACTGATGGGCCGTGAAGAGACAAGGCAGAAGACCTTTCCTTGTGTCCGGATGGGACTCTCCTTTGCGTGGATGGCAATATTGGTGTCCAGATGTGTAGTTTCCTTCCTCTGTAAACCGACTCTGTACAACCCTAGCCCCCTCCAGTGTCTATATAAACCGGAGTGTTTGGTCCGTAGAGGCTATCAAAAATTACATAGGCTAGACATCTAGGGTTTAGCCATTATGATCTCGAGGTAGATCAACTCTTATAACCCCTATACTCATCAAAGTCAATCAAGCAGGAAGTAGGGTATTACCTCCATCAAGAGGGCCCGAACCTGGGTAAACACTGTGTCCCCTGTCTCCTGTTACCTTCGACCCTCAGACGCACAGTTCGGAACCCCCTACCCGAGATCGGCCGGTTTTGACACCAACACATATATAGCCATTTTCTAAGCAGACATTTGTTCTTAATTTCCAAGTTCTCGATCTGTAACCCTCCTTGGTCCTTTGGTTTGCAAATGATGTCCCATCTGGATAGTCTATGTTTGGATTTTGCCTCATCACTTTGCCAAAAGAAGCGAGACCGATAAAAATCTAACCTTTTTCGTACCCTTACTAGCACTTCAAATAAAGAAACAAGGAACATATGCATGCTAGTTAACACCGAATTAACTAACATTGACCATCCTCCATAAGACAACACCTTACCCTTCTAGCTTCTTAGTTTCTTTTCGAATCGGTCCTCGAGATATTTCCATTCCTTATTGGAAAGCCGACGATGGTGAATCGGAATCCCTAGGTAGCGAAATGGCAAAAACCCATTTCACACCCAAACAATAATTGTCTATAAATATCTTGGTCTTCTTTGGCTCGACCAAAGCAGAATAATTCATTTTTCTGAAAATTGATCTTCAGGCCAGACAATTGTTCGAAAAGGCAAAGGATGAGCTTCATATTTCTGGATTTTGTGAGGTCATGCTCCATAAATATGATAGTGTCGTCCACATATTGGAGGATAGATATGCCCCATCCACAAGATGAGGTACGAGTCCGCCTACTGCCTAATACCCTTGGCCCTACCTATCAGGATTGTCAACATGTCTGCTACAATGTTGAACAAGACCGGAGACATCGGATCCCCTTGTCTTAATCCTTTGTAGGTTTGAAAGTAATGACCTATGTTGTCATTAACTTTAACCCCCATGCTACGTTTCTTCACAAAGGAGTCAACCTGATTCCGCCAGGATTCCATAAACCCCTTCATACGCATAGCCTATTGGAGGAAGGGCCATTTGACCTTATCATAAGCTTTTCCGAAAATCCACCTTGAAAATCACTCTATCTAGCTTCTTTGGTTGAATTTCATGCAGAGTTTCATGTAAAACGACAACCCCTTCTAGGATGTGTCTTCTAGGCATAAAAGCAGTCTGACTCGGGTGCACCACCGAATGGGCAACCTGAGTCAATCTATTAGTGCCGACTTTAGTAAACGTTTTGAAACTCACATTCAAATGACAAATCAGACTAAACTGTTCGATGCAAAATGCCTCCACCTTCTTTGGCAACAACTTGATAGTTCCAAAGTTAAGGTGAAAAAGCTAGAGATGACCATTGAATAGATCATTAAACATCGGTAAGAGGTCACCCGTAATAATGTGTCAACATTTCTTATAGAGCTCTGCTGGGAACCCGTCTGGGCCACGTGCCTTATTAGGTTTCATTTGTGTGACCGCCTCGAACACCTCCTTCTATGAAAACGGGGCAGATCAAATCTCATTTTTAACTGTCCGAAGCTGGGGAATGTCCCCAACCAAATGCTCATCTAGTGACACAAAGGTGTCCTCGGGAGGTTCGAAGAGGGGTTTGTAATAGTTTGAGATGTACAGCTTCAGGTTGTCCTGCCTAACGACCATACCCTCATCTTGCTCCAGCTGAATGATTTTTTTTCTTCCTATTCTTCCCATTGGCAATCATGTAGAAAAACTAGGTATTATCGTCCCCTTGGACCACTTTGAGCACCCTGGCTCTAAGGGCCCACTTAATTTCCTCTTCTCTAAGAAGGACACGAAGTTTATGTTCAGCCTCAGTTTTCTCCTCATGCTCATTAACACTAAGTAGACTTGATTCAACTTTCAAGTCAAGAGCATTGATTACTTCAATAAGTCTCTCTTTCTCACGCTTATAAATCCCGCTCTCGTTTCTGGCCCAACCCCGTAGGAATTGTCTCAAATGCCTAATCTTACTCTGCCAGCGGTCCACAGAGGATTGTCCAGCAACCTCTTGAGACCACTCTCTAGAGATGATGGGCAGAAAATCCTCCCTCTTAAACCATCCTAGTTAGAAGGTACTTTTATTGCCTATGTGTGCCAGCCTCGCCTGAGTCAATTAACAAAGGTGTATGATCAGAGATTGCACGATGTAACGCCTGCACGGTCACAAGAGGATATTTTGATTCCCAGTCCACGCTGATAAGGACCCGATCCAATTTATCATAGGTTTGGTTTGGTAATGAATTCGCCCATGTAAATTTTCTACCCAAAAGATCAATCTCTCTCAGATTAAGACTTTCAGTAATTACATTAAACACGAATGACCATCTTCCATCGAAGTTGTCATTATTCTTCTCTTCTCTTCTCCTGATAATATTAAAATCCCCTTCCACTAGGATAGGTAACCTCTCGTCCCCGCAGATTCTGACTAGATCCGCAAGAAAATCACGTTTAAACTCTGGTTGTGCAGCACCATACACTGCAACTAAAGCCCATCAAAACCCATCTAGTTTTGATCAAACTCGAAATTTAACAGTGAACTCTCTGTGAACCACGTTCAGGACTTCCAAGCTCGCACAGTTCACCCCAAGTAGTATCCCTCCGGGTCTATCTCTCGGTGGTAAGCAATGCCAATCAAAATCAACACCATCTGACAAGGTGCCGAGAAATTGGGAGGTAAAGTTATCCCTCCCGGTTTCCAATAGAGCTACGAAGTCAAGTTTATACTCAAGTGATGCTTCTACAAGAAACCTTCTTTTAGCCAAGTCACGGAGACCTCTGCTGTTCCAGAAAATTCCTTTCATTTATCATCATGTCTTTTTTTGCAAATCTAACTCTCGTGCTTCTACGCACAGCCGATGCAGGGTACACCTTCCTCTTCCAGGAACGTTTTGGTTTAGCCTGCACCTCCTGCGCATCCGACTGGCCTGCTACAGTTTGTGAATCACTAAGCGACGGTTGAGGGTCCAAATAACCTTCCCGCCCCCCCCCCCCCCCCCCCCTCTTCGATCTCGCTCTATCGTCCTGAATCAGGTCCGAGATCAGCGCAAAAGCTCTCAAGAAGCTCAAGTGGCAGGATTTCCTGGCGCTAATTGACAAGACCTTGAAGCAAATTGCTAGTTGGAAGGCCAAATGCATATCCACGCCTGGTCGTATTGCCCTGGTCAGATTCTTGTCCGCTATGCCCATTTTCCAGTTGCTTGTTTTTTTCTTGAACACGCAACAAAGACGCTCATACATACGCGAGTAAATTGTTGAAAACTATCACATTTGTGGTTAGGGTAACAGTTTACTACCGCTTTTTCCTAAAACAACAAAAGACCATCAACTCTACGTCAAGTGAGTAAGAAATCACATTGATCCAGAGTTGAGCCACGACTAAACCGAAAACTGACAAGGCTGGCCCACCTGTCCGGTCCACGTGGATCGGGCAAACGGCCACACCCAGACGGCAGTTAGCGGCGTCTTCTTTATGTTTAGAATGTGCATGATAGGCATTTCATTCCCAGCCGTTCCTGCCTGAGCTCTTGCCCCTGCCGAGTCGTCGCTGCCGCCGCCATAGTTGAGTCAACGGGTTAGCGCCGCCGTGGACGCCATGGTTTCGTGGGATGATTTGTCCAGCTCGTCTGACGGCGACTCCATGAGCAGACAAGTTAGTCTATGTCCTCTGTCTCACGCGGCTAGGTTTAGGGTTTGGAGGAATAGTGGGGATTTTGGGGAGAGCTCGATTGAAGCCTATTTGGTTATGTTTTAGTACCACCTGCCACCATGTACTGCGTGGAATGGAGCGGCCTGGATGAAGATCTTCCTGCTAGGTGTGAGCACCGATCCCCCTGTGAGAAGCATGTGGCCTTTGAATCAGTGGATGGTGACAGGAGGTTCTTGGCTTGTGCAAAGAAGGTTAGTACCTAATTAGTATAGTGAGCGGTGTAGTTAGCTGTTACACTGTGAAATTGTATTGACTAGTCATTTAACTGATTTTGTCAAATCTGTCATTTAGTTAGCTTTGATGTGAACGAGACAATTTAAGTGTAATTTACGTAGTAGTTGAAAGTATAGTGATGTGACGATTATAAATTTTGTTTCTGTTCATAACAGTAATCTTTGTAGTATTCTGTCTTGTGTCAGTATCCAAAATGTATTGGTGACTGAAAACATTTTACGGATTTAGTAATATGTGTCATTTCAGTTATTGTGGATGTGGCTGAGACTAATTGTTTTGGGTTATGATAGTAGTCATTTTAGTGGGAAATGGCTAATTATTTATAATTTTATTGTTTTAGTATAACAGTAGTAATAGCACAGCTAAATTGCCCAAGTGCATTTTGGTTTCAGAAATCTTGGTTTCAGTTTTAGTGCTTTGCATTAAACCAAGATTTTTTCTTCTTAGGTTGAACTGTAATTTGCTTCTTTTTCTAAATTGATAGCAAGGACCTAAGTGCAACTATGTGGAGTGGGTTGACCCTGAGTGGCCAGCCCCTCTCAAGATAAGTCTAGCTAGGATCTGAAACATGTATGAGGAGAACAAACTGAGGCTCAGACAAAAATGTAGATAATGCTGGGAGATAAGCGAAAGATGGAAAAATGACCTGACATTTTTTTAACTTGACTTTGCTAAAATGGTGGCCGGCAAGGAGAAAACAATGGCTCAGTTAGGCAATACACATCTTGCTCTGACATGCCTAACAGAAGAGCTTGTGAAGAACATGACTAACAAATTGGCCACAAACATCCATCAGGTGGCAAGGGCTAAGGCAGAAAAAAAGGGACCATTTGATGCAAGAGAGGGACAAGTTGATGGAAGAGAGGGAATGGAGTATCACCAAAGAACTAGCCATGAAGAGGGGTGCGCAAAAGCTTGCTATCCATGTGCCCGAACCATGAGTGAGTCGCGAGATCTTATGGGTTTAAACTCTAGCCTTCCCCAACTTGTTTGGGACTACAGGCTTTGTTGTTGTTCATTTCACCAATCACATACAAGTGATCGACCAGGCGCGTCCGTATATGTTTTCCCGTTAAACACCTGCTTTTGCCGGTGGGCAGTTTAGTCCCCCGGCCGGTGACCTTTCGAAAATAAATGTCTGCTTGCACTGCAACCAGCGTGGCAACCACACACAAATCAGACACGGACATAATTCACAAACCTTCCAAATTTGTATAAAAAACAACTCTCGAGGTTACCTTTTGATAACATCAAAAGCTGATGCGCAGAGTCGAAACTAATCTGAGATGCTCAGCCATCAGGCAACGAGGAATATTTAAAGCAACAGGACATGGAGTATACAAACTGTTTTAGAACTTATAAGTATGAACAATTATTCGGCATGAGATGTATCCTATTCGTAAAATAATATCTCTGGCGAGAACATGCCATCTCTAATCCGCTTAACCACCATTTCTTGCTCATCTTTCTTCGTAGGAAATCTCGAAGGACGAGGTACCTTAAGGGCATCGCAATCATCACACTGCTCCTCATCTCTAAGAACTATCTTCTGCAAGTTGGGAGATCGCTCCAATATGGATCTAATAAATGTAAACTGTTGTTCAAGTGACTTAAATCCAGCGAATTCGAGCTCTTTCAGAAGCATGTTCTCAGAGCTGCTGTCCAAGTGCATTTCCCATTGAGGATTCATTCTTTCACGATAGGTATGAAGCCTGGCCTCGCCCACATCGCACGTATGTTCCCATACCTATATGTGTGTTGCCGATTCATTAGATATGTCAATGGAACCAAGTTTTAACCAACTTTCCACCAAAATTTCTTAAAAACTAAAGCTCCAAACGTGGACAACAAAAGAAATACAGACAAAGACATCACCTCAATATGCAACATTTCGATAGATGGTGCTGCTACCAGAAAAGCTGTCGTCCATAAAATGTCTAATTCAACAAATATACCACGTACGAACAGCTTCCTTAGCTTGCTGAATGCGGTGCGGAGTTCCTCCATTTCAGGTTGCAACCAAAGCTGATCACAACATTAAACAAACAAACAAAATAAGTATTGATAGTTTGCAAGCACAGAAATGAGATTATCAAAGAATTTATAGCCATGTTTGTTCTCTATCATACATAAACACATCCATGATATAACTTCCATATCTATGACGACATGATGAACCAAATAAAGTACCATTTAGTAAAAATAAAGAAGTACTTACGGTTTCTCCTTGGAAATCCAATGTGAGAGTATGTATGCCTCTTACTCCGTGTAGAAGCTCACTTAATCTAAATAAGCGTTGATGACAATTCGAAGCACTTGAGAGTTCTAATTCCCCAAGAGATGGGACAAAACCAAAGGTCAATGGGGCAACCTGAGATACCCAGGTCTCCCATAAGAACTTCTCTAATTTTGGGAGGCACACCAGGTCGATTTTCAGAAAGCGACACTTCTCTATTTCTAGAACACGGAGTTTTGAGCCCGGTGCATCGATTTTAAAGAGAGAGAAGGAACCGGTATCACAATGATGAAGAGTTAGATGCGTCAGTTGCTTGCAGCAGTCAAACAGGAGATGGTGCATGTCCAATTTGTCAAAGCCTACATTTTTTAGAGAGAGCTTTGTGAGGCAGAGGAGCACACTAGGGTAGGCAGTGAAAAAAGCATCTACGTCTTGTGCTCGCTGTTGCAGCTCTTCCTCGCTACAGTCGAGAGGCTCCATCTCATCAAGAACGGTGAGATCCAAATCTTTCAACAAGCCATTGTCGATTGCATCACCTATCAGTTGGCCAACTTCGCAAAGGAAATTGCCGATCAAATAGAGGTCAAGGTGCAAAGCTGAGATACTGGACTCTCTCTGTTGTTTATCCAACAAACTCCTGGTTGCTTTGGTTAAAGACGCCATAGCTTGTTCCATATCATTTGCCTCAATAGGTTCAGCACACGGAGCAGATAGGAAATCCCTGACATCGATGCTGAGTTCAGGCAGCAACCAAGGCAGATGCCTCCACCGTGTAGAGAGCACACTTGTCCTTGTAGCCACAACTGAACTGACTCTCCCCAAGATTGACAGTAAGATATCATCAGTGAGGGTGCTGAGCATATCTTCGTCATCCAGTTGCTGCAACATAAATCAAGCATCCATTATTCAGCTGCCACATAACTTTATACAGAAATACCAAACAGGGAATAATTACACATGGTGACAGGAACTACAATTTCTCTAACACGTAAATTGTTTGATTATCTGTACCACTACTACACCATACAACTCTGAAACTTTGAATTCCAAGATGGAAACACAACTATGGTGTGTTGATTAGTAACGATCTGACGGCTAAATTAGCGGCTACAGTATCATCTAAAGTAAGCAATGTGCAGTCTTCTGTGTATGGTTCTAGGTACAACCTCCGTAGCCATATAAAGAAATCCTGCTAATTGTCGCCCTCCGACACTTGCAAACTTTATTATGAAAAGTATGCATCAATCCACACAGAACTTAATAATCGTCGAAAAGCTTTCAAGTGAATGGTTGCAGGAGTTGCGCAAAAGAAGAAAATAAAAAGCATTCCCATGACTGCCTCTGGCTACAACAGGAAGATGTAAACTGGAGATTTATATCGTCAGAACAAATAGAGGCATCTCTTTAGATCGGCGTTTGTTCTTCTGTCATCATTGATTGCTGTTCTCGTTCCGGCACGATCATGTAAATGCTCCAAAAGAAAAATTATGGCCAGGTTCGTAGTTTTACAAGGTAGCAAAAACAAAACGAAGGCACCGCGGCATGGTGAAATTTTGAACCCAAATCTGGCCGTAGTTTTTTACTCTGTTTATTCACTACTTCACTCTGTCAAAACCACGCAAATTATAGGTGATTTGGCTGATAACAGGCTAGACAAACAACTGAACATTTACATGGAGTGCTACAATAACTGTCAAGAGTTATATAGTAGTGTATGAGTTGAGTTGAAGATACAGCTCTTGGCATTGTACGTACAGTGGAATGTTAATAAGAACAAAATATGAATAGAGGCACGGCGAACAAGAAGGGAGGGAACTTACTTGGCTGCGGGAACTGTCGCTGAAACCGTTATTTATGGCCTCCATGGTGTGCAGGATCGATTATCACAGGCCAATTCTCATCCTTACTCTGCCACTATTTATAATAACTTAGCGCTGCACCGGGAGCAGCAAAGCCCCCTCCCACTCCTCCTCTCCTCTTTCTGCTTCTTCTTCTTCTTCTTATTATTGTTCCAAGAAAAAGAAAAAGATAAGTTATCCGTACACCGGAGCAAAACCGAGTCGGCTTGCACTCGGGAGGTTGGATCCTCTACTTGTGCTGCTGCTGCTATTGATCCGGTGGTATAAATAAAATGATAAACAGCACTAGTCGCATGAAGATTGAAGAGAAGAAGAAGAAGAAGAAGAAGAAGGAAGGTCTGGCGTCAGCCAGAGCAAGGCGGACTGGTCCTGAAATTCAAATTCACCTACGCGTTAGACAGATAGGGTAAACGGAGGAACGTGCAGCACAGCAGCCCTCCCGCAGAAATTTAAAGATCTGGCCCGGGCGCCAGAGTATATCCTCCTGAAATTCAATCAAATTCACCCCCGCGTCAGAGAGATACTAGACGTGAACAAAAGGAGCCGAATCGAGATGGATTGAAACGTGCTTACCTTACCGGAGGAGGGGAGGCTTATGGGTGGCTCGCTGTCGCTGGGTTTGCGGAGAAGAAGAAGTGGGCGACGGCCGAGGTCTGGGCTCTCACCTCTGCTCTGCTCTGCTCTGAGAACGGACGGACGAACCCTAGCGAGTTTCTTTTTTTTTTTATCTCTAGCGCCGCTCATATATATGGGCCAACGTGGGGCCGAGACTTGTTGATTCTTCTTTCTTTTTAAAAAGGACTAGGTAATTGCCCGTGCGTTGCAACGGGATAACAATGTCACATATTTGATCTAATAAAGAAAGGGAGATTAACATATGGAACTAAATGAATATGGCTGAGAATTAATGATTTTTCTGCCGCAAAGATCCGTTGAAGCTACTATGGTAGTGGTCAATTTCACGATAGACCAATTTGCCGTCATGGCAGCGTTTTAATTGTGTATACCCGTTGCAACACAGGGGAAAATACCAAGAGTACATATGCAAAAAAGATGGTGAATTGTCATACCAAGTGTCCCAGCATAGGGCTATAACAAAATTCCGAGAAGCAATAGAATGTAGATATTACTACAACAACCAGTTTTGTGCATAAATAAACATTTATGTGCTTACGGCTAAAAAATTCTGAGAAACAATAGTATGTGGATATTACTACAACAACCAGTTTTGTGCATAAATAAACATTTATGTGATGCAAATCCAAGTATATATGTCTAACTTTTCATTGTATACTTCCCTATTTCATGGTATACTTTAAAAACCTATTCAAGAAACGAACAAAACTAAATCTCAATTCTATTACGTTAAAAATAGATACAATCTCTCTCTCATGGTCACAGTCTTCCACCTGAATCCTACTATCTCCCGTAAATCTCTCTCAGTTGATTCTGTGATAGCATCTCAATTACTCCTGTTAAAATATCTCTCTCCAATCTCTCTTTTAATTCCTCCCGTGATAACTTGTCAAAAAAATAACTCCCTCGCTCCCTCCTCTCTCTCTCCTATGAAATCCAAAAATGCTACAGCTACGCACACCAACATTCTTCTATTACGTAAATTTCCTAATTAATCTCTTCACCCCCATGAATTCAATTGGGTGGGCCTCCCTCCTCTAATTTCGCCCAATAAAAAAGTGCCACCTCTATTACATTAATTACATAAGACTGATTACGTATGAAATCTCTCCCTCTCTCCGTGTAACTCGTGAAAGTCTCACAGAACGACAATCCATCAATCCATAGCAGAACGATCATCCAACTAATTAGCGCTAGCAGAACGACAACCCATCAATCCATGGCATGGTTTTTCTGGTGGGTCCATCCATGGATGGGTTGGCCATTGGAAAAAGTCGACCATGTCCATGTGTGATATATGTTCAGATATCATCCAGGTCACGTGTAACTATAACTTGACGAGCTTTAAGAGCTGCGCCGCTGAATTCTTGCACTGCTCCCGCTGCCCATCTCATTTGCAGCTTTGCTGTCGACGTCTTCCTCGAGACCGCAGTTGCCGCTTAGTCCATCAGACCCCAACTTTACCAAGAATTAAAATTGAAAAGTTATGATCTGAACAACAGGAGCTGCTCCAATGCAAAAACACGGTGAGTGTTTCACCATTAACAACCTCCGACGGCAAGAAGAACAAGCTGGTAACACGGTTATCATCGGAGGTGAAGGAGAGCATTCGAAAATCTTCAACCCAAGCATAAAATATAAGATTCTCACGATGGAAACGAAGGCATCGCTCTGCTGACGCATAACCTAGGCCCGCTGCCGATATGACACCTTGGCCACCAGTTGATCCACCGTGTTGCTACAGAAAAGAAGCCATATGGGGGAGGGTAGGGTTTGGTCGGGGACTCTTGCGCCACGGTTGAGACGGGAGAGAGGTAGAGGGAAGGAGAGGGCAAGGTAAAAAGGAATCAAACCTGGTGGGAGGCGAGGTGATTGAGTCATGATTTTTAGGGTGGGTGAGATGGAAGAGAGAGGTAGAGGGAAGGAAAGGGCAAGGTAAAAAAAGGAATCATCAATCTGATAGGAGGCGAGGTGATTGAGTCATGATTTTATCGGGGTAGATTTTAAGAAAGGAATTGATTGAAAGAAGGAAAGAGATAGAAGAAAGGAATTGATTGAAAAGAAGGAAGGAGATTGATCACCGCCATCGAGTTATTGTGTTATCAAACAGATTTTTATTACCTTGTATGAATTGATTGCGTTTGCTTACCGTACGTGAATTATAGATAGAGTCGGTTTGCCCGGCCAGATGAGGATAAAACCGGCAGGGAAAAAACCGATGGAGGGAGAAAAGAAAATCGATAGAGGGGAGAGGGGGTCGTACCTTGTACGAGAGGGTTGGACGAAGGGAAGGGGACGTAAAAGGGGAGAGGGAACCTTACGTTTTTTTAGGTAGTAGAGAAAACGAATCGAATTCTACCGACCGAACCGCTAGAACAGAGCAGCGACGGAGGCAGAGTGATTTAGTATCTGTTTCTTTGTCGGGAGAACAGAGCAATCGCTAAATTACGAGCAACCAAGGAATCAAGAATCACGACATGTGGGGTGACAAGCGTTTGGACGCCGGCTCTCTCGGCTGCCGACAGAGCGAGCGACGTTGGTCGATCTCGCGCGTGATCTTTTTTTTTTTTTTTTTTTTTTGCTTTTTGAGATATCACGAAGAGCGACACGAATTGTCCGGCAATGGACCGGGCCCGATAGCGATCTGGCAGCTACGCTCTTCGGTGAGTAAAAAAAAATGTGAGCCCGGTTCCTAGAAAAACCGGTTTGAGAACCTTTTGTTTCTTTGTTAGGTTTTCGAACCGTTCCACGCAGAAAACAAAAGGTTTTGAAATAAATGAGTCTGTCAGTTTTCTAAATGCTCGTGAATTTAAAATATGTTTATGCATTTAAACAACGTTCACAAAAATAATGCAATGAAGCCTCGTTTTTATCCATGTCTCCATGACGAACAACCACGACTTTGACCCCAACGATTTTGTCGCTTGAGCATGAGCAGGATTAGCATGAGAGGTGCCCCCGAGAGTGGCTTCATCTGACTTATCCTAATAGAGATCATCGGTAAAGAAAAAATGTGGAAAGAAAACCGGAAGAACAGACAGAGAAGAAAAAGAGCAGAAAACCCAAGGAAAAAAACAACAGAGCCATGCCCCCCGCATCTGTTTGTTTGACAATCAGTGTCCTGTTTTGACGGGCCCACAAAGATCGCCTATGTGTAATTTGATATGGATGCACTCTGTGCTTCGCTTCGAGCAAAGAATAGAAGTTTCCGCTCAGGGTCTTCTTGTTGTCCACCTGCCTTGAAGGGCTTCAGAGGGCTCTGCTTCACTGGATCTGGATGGCCTGTTTGTGCGATGCTCAAATTTGATTGTCTAGGCCCGAGCCTGCCATGGGAAATGACGATGTCCCCTTGGCAAACTTGCCTCGGAATCAATATGTAGTACAAACTTGATATAGAGCATGTACACGATGAGATTGTAGGATCACATAGGAAAAATCATATGGCCAACAAATAACTCACTGACAACAAGAAGTCGCAAATATCAAAAGTATCATTCACACATAATATTAGCAGGACTAACCATCATTCAGACAGGTTACACAAAGTATGAGAGATCACAAAGGCAAACACAAAATCTGTACCACCAGGGACGAAGCCAGGAATGTCTTTTGGGGTGCAAATACAAGTTACTAAACCTTGGAGGGGCAAAGTAGAAATTGTTTGATTTTCAAGGGTATATGTAGAAAATTTTCAATCCGGGGAGGGGGGGATGCTCCCCTCCAACGCCCCTTTGGCTCCGTCACGGAGTACGACAAAAAAGGACACCACACACTAGTAGAAAACAGGCAATACGTCCAGGCCAGATAAGCCCATTAGTCCTGGTTTGGTCCCGGTTCGTGATGCCAGGGCCCTGCCGGGCCTCGTGGGGCTATTGGTCCCGGTTCATCTGGCCCCTTTGGTCCCGGTTGGCGGCACGAACCGGGACCAACGGGCTCCGATCCTGGCCCAACACCACATGTACCGATTTGTGGCCTGAACCGGTACCAAAGCGTTATCTTTCGGGCCGAGTCAGGCCACAAACCGGTACCAATCCAGCTAGGGGAGAGGGCTTTTGTGTGTAAAACATTAAAAGCAAAAAGAATTTTCATAAAATAAATAGAAAAAGAAAATAAAATAAATAAGTAGAAACAAAATAAAATAAATTATTTGATTTTCAAGGGTATATGTAGAAAATTTTCAATCCGGGGAGGGGGGGATGCTCCCCTCCAACGCCCCTTTGGCTCCGTCACGGAGTACGACAAAAAAGGACACCACACACTAGTAGAAAACAGGCAATACGTCCAGGCCGGATAAGCCCATTAGTCCCGGGTTTGGTCCTGCTCAGGAGGCCGGGGCCTGAGGGCCTCGTGGGGCTATTGGTCCCGGTTCATCTGGCCCCTTTGGTCCCGGTTGGCGGCACGAACCGGGACCAATGGGCTCCGATCCTGGCCCAACACCACATGTACCGGTTTGTGGCCTGAACCGGTACCAAAGCGTTATCTTTCGGGCCGGGACAGGCCACAAACCGATACCAATCCAGCCAGGGGAGAGGGCTTTTGTGTGTAAAACATTAATAGCAAAAAGAATTTTCATAAAATAAATAGAAAAAGAAAAGAAAATAAATAAGTAGAAACAAAATAAAATAAATAATTAGAAACAGAAAACTTTAATAAGTAAGTAGAAACAAAATAAACTTTAATAATGTAAAATAAATATACTATAATAAAATAAATAAAAATAGCAACAGCAGGTAGAAACAAAATAAAATAAATAAAGCAAAAAAGAAAGAATTTTCATAAAATAAATAAAAGAAGCAAAAAAGAAAATAAAATATAAGTAGAAACAAAATAAACTTTAATAAATAAGTAGAAACAAAATAAACTTTTATAAAACCTCTACTATTATTGAAACTAAAAGAAAGGCGTAATGCTCACCTGCACATTGCTTAGCTTCAGGCCTTGAGGAAATAGTGTAGACTGCACGGAGCTATGTATAGTTTTTATCTGAAACCCTAATAGCTCCGTGCAGTCTACACCACTTCCTCAAAGCTTGAAGCTAAGCAACGTGCAGGTGAGCACTGCGCCTCTCCTGCATCGTCTCTGCACTCAGGGCTTATAAACCGCTGCGAGTGCCTCTTGCTTGGCGAGGTGGGACTAAAAAACAGCTGCAAAAAGAATCAACTAAAAAACTCTTTTACCGGTTCATGCCACGAACCGGTACTAAAGGTGTTCGTGGAGCCCCAGCCTTAGAACTGGTACCAAATAAAATGCCTTTGTAACAGCCTTAGAACTCGTACTAAAGGAATCCACTAAAAAGCTTTTATTAAACCTCTAGTATTATTGAAACTAAAATTATATAGAATTTATGGAACTAAAATTATCAAAGTATTTTCTGTTCAAAACATTAAAAGCAAAAATAATTTTCATAAAATAAATACAAAACGCAAAAAAGGAAACAAAAAGAAAGTATTTTGTTGAAAATAGAAAAAAACTAAAAAATTAAACCTTAATAAAATAAATAAAAATAGCAAAAGTAAGTATTTTGTTGTAAGTAGAAAAAAGTACCAAAGAAAACAAAAATGGGAAAAATGCCACCCTCTTTGGCGACCACGGCTTTGAACACGACTAGAAACCAACCCATGGTCCAGGATTAAGGCCCGCAGAAGGCCCAGTAGGCCCACTGGCAGATACACTGTGTCCAGGCCCGAAAGCTTGCATTTGAGAGGAGCTCGAGAGGGTAGCGGGAGTGGGGCTTATAAACCACTCTCGAGCTCCCTCAACTAGCGAGGTGGGACTAAACTTTCGTGTCGCGACGTGGGCAGCACATGGACTTTAGTCCTAGTTGCTGCCACCAACCGGGACTAAAGGTACGCACTGGTCCCGGTTCATGGTACCAACCGGGACCAATGCCCACCTTTTAGTCCCGGTTGATGCCACCAACCGGGACCAAAGCCCTCTGCTTCCCACCCTTTGGGCTGCTGAAAAGAGACCTTTGGTCCCAGTTGGTGGCACCAACCGGGACTAAGGCATTGGTCCCGGTTGGTGCCACGAACCGGGACCAAAGCCTTTGCTATATAAGTAGCACTTAGGAAAATTTCAGAACCGCCCATCCACACTTTGATCTCTCCTCCTCCTCTCCCCCGACGGCGGCGAATCCATCAACGACGCCGGCAAGCTGCCCGAGCTAGCCCTCGCCACACCCTGCCCCCGGCGACGCCGTGATACGTCTCCAACGTATCTATAATTTTTGATTACTCCATGCTACTTTGTCAACTGTTTTGGACTATATTGGGCTTTATTTTCCACTTTTATATTATTTTTGGGACTAACCTATTAACCGAAGGTCCAGCCCAGAATTGCTGTTTTTTGTCTTTTTTAGTATTTAGAAGAAACAGAATATCAAACGGAGTCCATACGGAATGAAACCTTCGGGATCGTGATATTCCAACCGAACGTGATCCAGGAAACTTGGACCCTACTCCAAGCAGCGCCAGAGGCGGTCACGAGGGTGGTGGGCGCCCCCCTGGGCGCGTCCCCCTACCTCGTGGGCCCCTTGGAGCTCCACCGACGTACTCCTTCCTCCTATATATACCTACGTATCCCCGAACGATCAGAACAGGAGCCAAAAACCTAATTCCACCGCCGCAACTTTCTGTATCCACGAGATCCCATCTTGGGCCCTGTTCCGGAGCTCCTGCGGAGAGGGCCATCATCACGGAGGGTTCTACATCATCATAGCCCCTCCGACGAAGTGTGAGTAGTTTACTTCAGACCTTCGGGTCCATAGTTATTAGCTAGATGGCTTCTTCTCTATTTTTGGATCTCAATACAATGTTCTCCCCCTCTCTCGTGGAGATCTATTCGATGTAATCTTCTTTTTGCGGTGTGTTTGTTGAGACCGATGAATTGTGGGTTTATGATCCAGTATTATCTATGGAAAATATTTGATTCTTCTCTGAATTCTTTTATGTATGATTGAGTTATCTTTTGCAAGTCTCTTGAATTATCTCTTTGGTTTGGCCAACTAGATTGGTAGTTCTTGCAATAGGAGAAGTGCTTAGCTTTGGGTTCAATCTTGCTGTGTCCTTACTCAAAGGATGTAAAGAGTTGCAAGGCACGTATTGTATTGTTGCCATCGAGGATAACAAGATGGGGTTTTATCATATTGCATGAATTTATCCCTCTACATCATGTCATCTTGCTTACGACGTTACTCTGTTTTACTTAATACTCTAGATGCATCTTTGGATAGCGGTCGATGAGTGGAGTAATAGTAGTAGATGCAGAATCGCTTCGATCTACTTGTTTTGGACGTGATGCCTATATACATGATCATTGCCTAGATATACTCATAACTATGCTCAATTACATCAATTGCTCAACAGTAATTTGTTCACCCACCGTAGAATACTTATGCTCTTGAGAGAAGCCACTAGTGGAACCTATGGCCCCCGGGTCTATTCTCATCATATCAATATATATCACTTTATTTACTTCCTTTGTTTTACTTTGCCTTTTACTCTTTACTTTGCATCTATTTATCAAAAATACCAAAAATATTATCTCTATCAGATCTCACTCTCGTAAGTGACCATTAAGGGATTGACAACCCCTAAGCGTTGGTTGCGAGTTGCTATCGCTTTGTGTAGGTACGAGGGACTTGTGCGTGGTCTCCTACTGGATTGATACCTTGGTTCTCAAAAAGCTGAGGGAAATACTTACGCTACTTTATCGTGCATCATCCTCTCCTCTTCGGGGAAATCCAACGCTGTGCTCAAGAGGTAGCAAGAAGAATTTCTGGCGCCGTTGCCGGGGAGGCTCACGCAAGCAAGTCAACCATACCAAGTAACCATCGCAATCCCTATCTCTCGCATTACATTATTTGCCATTTGCCTCTCGTTTTCCTCTCCCCACTTCACCCTTGCCGTTTTATTCTCCCTTCTTCCGTTCGATCTTATGTTTGCTTGTACCTTCTTTTTGCTTGCATCTTCGCTTGCTAAAAGTTTATGGATCCTCATCCGCTTGCTAATCTTTTTAAGAGGTCCAATTATGATGAACCAATTGCTAGTGAGTTTTGTGCACTAGATTATCTTTATGAAGTTTTTCTTGAAATTCGTGAATCTAAAAACTATGATGAAGAACTTTCTGAAGTGATTCACGATAGATCTTTGAATAAAAAGCATGATTGCAATTATTTTACTATAAATTCTCTTGATGTCAATTGTGCTAATAATATGCAAAACCCTAAGCTTGAGGATGCTAGTTTTGCTATGTCTACTACTTGTTGCAATGATCATGATTGGAGTAATTCTTCTCATGATCTTGAAAATTTATTTAAGCCTCATGATGAATATGAGATTGATAATAGTGTTTGCAATAATATTGAAAGTGGGTTTAGTTAATATTAATCCCACTATTTTGGAAGAGTGTCAACTTCGCATGCATGTGGATCGTGTTGGAAATATTTTATGTGATAGTTATTTTGTTGAATTTGCTTATGATCCTACATGTAATTATTATGAGAGAGGAAAGGATGGTTGTAGAAATTTTCATGTTACTAAATTACCTCTCTTCATGTTGAGATTGCTATCATCTCTTTGTTCTTCCTTGCATATGCTAGTTTTTGCTTGCCTTGATAATTTGTTTGTTTACAAGATGCCTATGCATAGGAAGTATGTTAGCTTAAGTGTGTTTGTCACATGTTTTATGATGCTCTCTTTGTGCTTCAATTCTTGTCTTTCATGTGAGCATCATTGATATCTCAATGCCTAGCTAGGGGCGTTAAACGATAGCGCTTGTTGGGAGGCAACCCAATTTTATTTTTAGTTTTTTTGTTTTTGCTTCTGTTTAGGAATAAATAATCCATCTAGCCTCTGTTTAGATGTGGTTTTATCTTTTAATTAGTGTTTGTGCCAAGCTAGACCTATTGGATCTTCTTGGATGACAGTTATTTGATCTTGCTGTAATTTCCAGAATCTTTGTGCTCAGTGCCCGAATTGTTGAAAATCACCAGAACATGATAAAATACTGATTCCAATTGCAGCTGATCAATAAACAAATTGTCCAGGTCTTCTAATTTTGGTAGAATTTTTTGGGTTCCAGAAGTTTGCGTTAGTAACAGATTGCTACAGGCTGTTCTATTTTTGACAGATTCTGTTTTTCGTGTGTTGTTTACTTATTTTGATGAATCTATGGCTAGTAAATTAGTTTATAAACCATAGAGAAGTTGGAATATAGTAGGTTTAACACCAATATAAATAAATAATGAGTTCATTACAGTACCTTGAAGTAGTCTTTTGTTTTCTTTCTCTAACGGAGCTCACGAGATTTCTATTGAGTTTTGTGTTGTGAAGTTTTCAAGTTTTGGGTGAATTCTTTTGATGGATTATGGAACAAGGGGTGGCAAGAGCCTAAGCTTGGGGATGCCCATGGCACCCCCAAGATAATCCAAGGACACAAAAAAGTCAAAGCTTAGGGGCATCCCCTCTTTCGTCCACTTCCATCGGTAATTTACTTGGAGCTATATTTTTATTCACCAACATGATATGTATTTTGCTTGGAGCGTCTTGTATTATTTGTGTTTTTGCTTGTTAGTTTACCACAATTATCCTTGCTGTACACACCTTTTGAGAGAGCCATACTGGATTTGGAATTTGTTAGAATACTCTTTGTGCTTCACTTATATCTTTTGAGCTTGATAGTTTTGCTCATAGTGCTTCACTTATATCTTTTGAGCTTGATAGTTTTGCTCATAGTGCTTCACTTATATCTTTTGAGCGTGATAATTTTTGCTCTAGTACTTCACTTAGATGTTTTAGAGCACGGTGGTGGATTTGTTTTAAAGAAACTATTTGATCTCTCATGCTTCACTTAGATTATTTTGAGAGACTTTAATAGCATGGTAATTTCCTTAATGTTAATATACTTGGTGTTCAAGATATGTGAAACTTTCTTTTGAGTGAATTGAATACTAATATAAGTTTGATGCTTGATAATTGTTTTGAGATATGGAGGTGATAATATCAAAGTCGTGCTAGTTGAGTAGTTGTGAATTTGAGAAATACTTGTGTTGAAGTTTGCAAGTCCCGTAGCATGCACGTATGGTTAAAGTTGTGTAACAAATTTGAAACATGAAGTGTACCGGCTTGTGCATCCTTATGAGTGGCGGTCGGGGACGGCGATGGTCTTTTCCTACCAATCTATCCCCTAGGAGCATGCGCGTAGTACTTGAATTTTTGATGACTTCTAAATTTTTGCAATAAGTATATGAGTTCTTTTGACTAATGTTGAGTCCATGGATTATACGCATTCTCACCTTTCCACCTTTGCTAGCCTCTTCGGTACCGTGCATTGCCCTTTCTCACCTTGAGAGTTGGCGCAAACTTCGTCGGTGCATCCAAACCCCGTGATACGATGCGCTCTATCACACATAAACCTCCTTATATCTTCCTCAAAACAGCCACCATACCTACCTATTATGGCATTTCCATAGCCATTCCGAGATATATTGCCATGCAACTTCCCTCATCATCATCATGACATACATTACTTTTGTCATATTGCCATTCATGATCATGTAGTTGACATCGTATTTGTGGCAAAGCCACCATGCATTATTTTTCATACATGTCACTCTTGATTCATTGCACCATCCCGGTACATCATGGAGGCATTCCTATAGAGTCATATCTTGTTCTAAGTTTCGAGTTGTAATCTTTGTTTTGTAATCAATAGAAGTGTGATGATCATCATTATTAGAGCATTGCCCCAAAAAAAGAGAAAGGCCAAAAAAAGAAAGGCCCAAAAAAAGGAAAATAAAAGGGGCAATGCTACTATCTCTTTTTCCACACTTGTGCTTCAAAGTAGCACCTTGTTCTTCATGTAGTGAGTCTCATATATTGTGCTTCAAAGTAGCACCTCGTTCTTCATGTAGTGAGTCTCATATATTGTGCTTCAAAGTAGCACCTCGTTCTTCATGTAGTGAGTCTCATAAGTTGTCTTTTTTTATACTAGTGGGAATTTTTCATTATAGAACTTGGCTTGTATATTCCTACAATGGGCTTCCTCAAATGCCCTAGGTCTTCGTGAGCAAGCAAGTTGGATGCACACCCACTAGTTTTCTTTTGTTGAGCATTTATAGCTCTAGTGCATCCGTTGCATGGCAATCCCTACTCCTCATGTTGACATCAATTGATGGGCATCTCCATAGCCCATTGATTAGCCTCGTCAACGTGAGACTTTCTCCTTTTTTGTCTTCTCCACACAATCCCCATCATCATATTCTATTCCACCTATAGTGCTATATCCATGGCTCACGCTCATGTATTGCGTGAAAGTTGAAAAAGTTTGAGATTATTTAAGTATGAAACAATTGCTTGGCTTGTCATCGGGGTATAGAAGTTGGGAACATCTTTGTGTGACGAAAATGAAGCATAGCCTAACTATATGATTTTGTAGGGATGAACTTTCTTTTGCCATGTTATTTTGAGAAGACATGATTGATTTGATTAGTATGCTTGAAGTATTATTATTTTTGTGTCAATATGAACTTTTGTCTTGAATCATTCGGATCTGAATATTCATATCACAATTAAGAGGATTTACATTGAAATTATGCCAAAGTATCACTCCGCATCAAAAATTCTTTTTTACAATTTACCTACTCGAGGACGAGCAGGAATTAAGCTTGGGGATGCTTGATACGTCTCCAACGTATCTATAATTTTTGATTACTCCATGCTACTTTGTCTACTGTTTTGGACTATATTGGGCTTTATTTTCCACTTTTATATTACTTTCGGGACTAACCTATTAACCAAGGCCCAAATTTTAATTGTCGTTTTTTTTGCCTTTTCATTATTTCAAGAAAGCAGAATATCAAACGAAGTCCAAACGGAATGAAACCTTGAGGATCGTGATTTTTCCAACCGAACGTGATCCGTGACTTGGACCCTACTCCAAGCAGCGCCAGAGGCGGTCACGAGGGTGGAGGCGCCAGGCGCGCCCTACCTCGTGGGCCCCTCGAGCTCCACCGATGTACTCCTTCCTCCTATATATACCTCGTATCCTCGAGCGATCGTGAACAGAGCCAAAACCTAATTCCACCGCCGCAACTTTCTCAGATCCACGAGATCCCATCTTGGGGCCTGTTCGGAGCTCACGGAGAGGGCCGTCATCACGGAGGGCTTCTACATCATCATAGCCCTCCGATGAAGTGTGAGTAGTTTACTTCAGACCTTCGGGTCCATAGTTATTAGCTAGATGGCTTCTTCTCTCTTTTTGGATCTCAATACAATGTTCTCCCCCTCTCTCGTGAAGATCTATTCGATGTAATCTTCTTTTTGCAGTGTGTTTGTTGAGATTGATGAATTGTGGGTTTATGATCCAGTATTATCTATGGAAAATATTTGATTCTTCTCTGAATTCTTTTATGTATGATTGAGTTATCTTTGCAAGTCTCTTCGAATTATCTCTTTGGTTTGGCCAACTAGATTGGTAGTTCTTGCATAGGAGAAGTGCTTAGCTTTGGGTCCAATCTTGCGGTGTCCTTACTCGATGTGAAAAGAGTTGCAAAGGCACGCGTATTGTGTTGTTGGCATCGAGGATAACAAGATGGGGTTTTTATCATATTGCATGAATTTATCCCTCTACATCATGTCATCTTGCTTACGGCGTTACTCTTTTTACTTAATACTCTAGATGCATGCTTTGGATACCGGTCGATGAGTGGAGTAATAGTAGTAGATGCATAATCGTTTCGATCTACTTGTTTTGGACGTGATGCCTATATACATGAGCATTGCCTAGATATACTCATAACTATGCTCAATTCTGTCAATTGCTCAACAGTAATTTGTTCACCCATCGTAGAATACTTATGCTCTTGAGAGAAGCCACTAGTGAAACCTATGGCCCCCGGGTCTATTCTCATCATATCAATCTATATCACTTTATTTAATTGCTTTGTTTTACTTTGCCTTTTACTTTTTACTTTGCATCTATTTATCAAAAATACCAAAATATTATCTCTATCGAGATCTCACTCTAAGTAAGTGACCGTGAAGGGATTGACAACCCCTAAGCATTGGTTGCGAGTTGCTATCATTTTGTGTAGGTACGAGGGACTTGTGCGTGGTTTCCTACTGGATTGATACCTTAGTTCTCAAAAACTGAGGGAAATACTTATGCTACTTTACTGCATCATCCTCTCCTCTTCGGGGAAATCCAATACAGTGCTCAAGAGGTAGCACGCCGCTCGTCGCGCCCCTCGCCTTACACTGATCTTGTGACGCCATTCTTGCCCCGTCACGCCTCCTCGTCAGCCACATCGGCGCCCCCTGCCCGTCGCCGTCACCGTGCCCTGCTTCCTCGTCGCCGTCATCGTGCCCAGCCTCCTCATCGCCGCGCCGTGCCCTGCCTCCTCGTCGCCGCCCCCAGCAGAGTGAGCTCGCGCCGCCCCAGTGAGCTCATTCACCTCGTCGCCGGCCGCCCTCTGTAGATGGATGATGATGATTTTGTCTTTATATTTTTTAAAGTTCATTTTGATGTTCATTGTGATGAATTTTTGCTAAGTTTACATGCATTTTCCTAATTAACATTAGATGTGTAGTTATATTTATTTAGATGTGTAGTTAATTTAGATGTTGTAATTTGTTCATAAAAATTGTGTACTTTTGTATAGAAACTTCATTTTTTTTATATGTACGAAAATGTAGAGTGAAAACGAAAACAAACATATAAGAAAAAACAAAGGAAAAATGTAGAGCCTGGCGAAGCAAGTCTTTTTTCTAAGGTAGTTTTTTTGTTAAAGTGAGGGGGGACGTAGGACATTACATGAGGGTGGACGTCGGACATGACATGAGGGGGGACATCAGAAAAAATAAGAAGAGGAAGAAGAAAAAAAAGAGAAGAAGAAGAAGGAATAGAGGAGTGGAAATCTATTTTTTCTTCTACTCCTCTATTCCTTCTTCTTCTCCTCTCTTTTTTTCTTCTTCTTTTTTATCGGGAATGAGGGTGTCGAGGATCGCCGAGCGGTCGAGGGTCGGGAACTAGGGTAGAGGGTCGAGGGTCACCGAGGGGCGAGGGTCGTCGAGGGGCCGAGGGTTCGAGGATTCGAGGTTCGAGGGGTCGAGGGTTCGAGGGTCGAGGGTTCGAGGGTTCTAGGGTTCTAGGGTCGAGGGTTCAAGGGTTCTATATGGTCGAGGGTTCGAGGGTCGAGGGTTCGAGGGTTCTAGGAATATGCAGAAGTTAGAATTTTTAATGTTAACTTCATAGATTTTTTTGGTGATATTATTGTCGAATATGCAAATGTTTGTATGTTCATATGCAAAGAATATGTCAATTTGTTTTTTAGTAGATGATGATGATGATATATGAAAACTTGGTCAATTTTTCTGTTGTAATTTTGTTCGATGATTGTTTTCTGTTAAAACTCGTATTAAGTTTCTTCGATGAATGTTTCATGGGAGAGAGGGAGTAAAAACTCATAAGACATGAGGGGGGAGGAGTCCCCCTCCAGTTCCTAACTCTCTCGGGAATTCAACATATATTCAACATGAGGGGGGAGGGGGGGTCGATACCCCCTCCCCGATAACTTCGACATGAGGGGGGGGGGGTCGATATACCCCCTCCCCGATAACGTTTTTTTCCATGTATGTATGTCGTCGTTGTAGATATACCCCCTCCTTTACCAAGTTAAAAGAGCGTTGTCCTCGAGGCCACCCCGAACCCTTTAAGCGTTGCCGAGGCCACCCCAAACCCTAGAGAAGCGTCGAGGCCATTAATTAATAGAATTCCTTGTTGTGAATAGCTATAGCTAGGTCTACGTTTGCCACTAATATATCCATCTGTCATGTTTGTATAATAATTGTCATGTTGTAATATTTGCGAAACTATGGAGCACGGCCGAGACGAGGAAGCAGAACGGGTGTTGGGGGACATAATCGCAGACGGAGCTGATGTCATGTTGTATCTCAACGAAAGCGATGGTCAGGAAGGAGAGGGTGAAGAAGCAGGCTATGGTCCTCGAACAACGGAGGAGACCGTGACCGGTGACCGAATGCCAGTGCAAGGAGGCCATGATGACGGCTCCGGTGACCGAACAGAGTTCGGCAGGTATATATATTAATTAAGCCTGCGCTGACTATATATTAATTGATGCATTCATTGTTTTGGTATCTACACATATTAACTGCTCAGTGCGGGGTTCTTGTTAGGGACATGATCCCGATCAGCATAGAGCTAAGGAATCAGCCTAAGGATGAAGAGCTTCAAGTTTCTTTTGTCGAAGATAGACAGAAAGCTGATCTTTGGAAAGCGCTGAAGGTAAATTTCACCCTACCGGAAGAGGACGATCCGGAGAATCCAGTTAAAGAGCCATTGATCAAGTCCTTTGCTCTCAAGAAGATGGCAGATCTATTCAGGAAGTGGAAGAATGAATTGAAAGCAAAGTTTGTCGATCCAAAAAAGACACCAGAATTCATCGGCCGGTACGAGAAGCTCAGAGATCAATGGGACGCATTTGTGGCCAACAAGACATCGGAGAGGAGTAAGAAGATGTCAGCCATAAACAAGATAAATGTTGAGAAGAAGGAGCATCACCATCGCATGCGGGGTCGGTGGCTACCTCAAAGCCCGACCGTTGTCGCCAAGGCTGAGAACGACACTGCTTGATAAAGGGGTCGAACCAGACATTGAACTGGCGGACCGTTGCGGACTTGGTTCTTGAGTTAAGCGGAACCTTGGACCCTATAACAGGGAAGTGCGTTTGGACGAGGGAGCAACTGCGAATACCCCTCACGAAGCTTCAGCATTATATTAACGCAGCGCAGAAAGGGACGTCCATTCTAGACAGAGAGAAGGACGAGCTCACAATGGCCCTCGGGAATCCTGAGCACCCTAGACGGACACGAGGACCGCCAGGCTCCGTTCTGTGGAAGGCTAGGTTTCCGGACGCAGGCGGTTACAAATGCCATGTGAGGAGGAGGAAGGTGGAGCAGAGCGAACTGCAGGAGCTGCACTCAAGGGTACAGAAGCTAGAGGAACGAGATGCAGTTCGAAGGAAGCAACCTTCCAAACCTACCCCGCCATCTCAGCGGAGAAGCAGCGTGGCTTCCACCGAGCAGCTTCAGCTGGAGCCTGTCTTCACGGCTCCTGCTAGCTACCACGTGGATGCTATCACAGAGTCTCAACATTGCCACCTTATGACGCAATGGGAGAAGTACAAAGTCCAGGCGGCTGTCGGCTCTGTTCGACCTCCTTTACCCGGCGAAACTTTTCGCTGCCGTCCAATTCCAGAAGGATATGCTAGGGTGACGGTGGAAGAAATAACGGAGGGATTTGAGGAGCTCATGCTTGACCACCGTACCATTGAAGGGGAAACTCGGCTGGGTTCTGCTTTGAAGACTCCATGCCTATGGAGGAAGGAGCTCATCAACCTTCCGAACTGGACGCCTCCGCATCCTCCTCCTCCTCCGGCGAGTCAAGGCACTCCGCCTCCTCCTCCACCTGCTCCTCCGGTGAGTTATCAGGGCACTCCGCCTCCTTCTTCGGCGCGTGGCGTCACTCCGCCTCCTCCTCCGCCTGCTCCTACGGTGAGTGATCAGGGCATTCCGCCTCCTTCTCCGGCGTGTGGCGGCACTCCCTCTCCTTCTCCGCCTGCGCCGGCGCGCCCGACCAGCCAGCCTCCTCCTTCTCCGCCTCGTTAGCAAGGGCGGAAGATACCCCCCGCTGCTCCGGCTGCTCCGATGCGTCGCAGTCCTTCTCCTCTGCCTCGTAAGCAACTAAAGAAGAAAGCCGCAGCCGCTCGGCCTGCTCCAGCGTCTAGCAGTACAGGCGGGAGGCAATACAAATTCGGTCCATCTCTCAAGACTCCAGAGAAGTTACCATACGAGAGGACCCAGAAGGCAAACAAGGAGATCTGTCAAGCCCAGGTGAGGGACTACTTCGCAACGCAAAGAGCTAAGAGACATCCACCTTCGGAGGAGAAGATAGATCCGGTTAAAGCGAAGCGCACTTTGGATGCCCTGCAGCGACCACCACCGTCTCCGCCAAAAACCAACTATGAGCGCATTACTGAAAAGACATATAAGGAAGCGAAGCGGTCGGGGAGTACTTGCAGTGACAAAAGGTTACAAGAACGAAGAACTGGGAAAAAATTCCCCAGCTCATCTAACAAGCGGACCAATCGTGGCCCCACGCTCAAGGTGTCTAGCGATATCGTCGCTAATCATCCGGGGGTCTTGCCCGGTACCAATCCTGGAGATTACGACGATGCACATTTTGATATAATGGAGCTAGACTTATTCAAATACGAGTACGAGAAGCCTCTCGTCAAAGATGGAACTACTCTAACAACGATGATGCGAAGATTCCATGATTGGTACATGGAAACCTGCGAGAAAAGGCTGTCGACTAGGAATAAAATCAATACTTTGACGCTGAAAGTTAAAGAGGATGTGCACGACCTCGTTGGAATTGAGGAGTTGTCTGTTCCATTTGAGGAGTTCTTCCAGTTTTTCAATCTAGAGGCCCTCGGTAAATTAACGGTCACTTGCTACTGTCTGTAAGTACTATTTCTGTCATTAAGTCTCTATATATAGCTCAGCTCTTTCATTGCATGTATATATAATTATCCTCACTATACTATGCAGATTGAAGATCGTCGAATGGAGACAAAATGAAATGTATGATATTGGGTTCATTAACACAAATCTCATAGATGAATTTACGGTTAAATATAATGCCAAAGAAACCGAGGACAACTTGCTACGATCTTTGTTAATAAATCAAAACAAAGATACACTACTCTTTCCTTACAACTTCAAGTGAGTGTTACTATCTTGTGCATATTCGGTTTCCCTAAATTATTACTGTTATAGTAATTAATGTAATTGATGAGTTATGCATGCGTGCGCAGGTTCCACTATATTCTCCTAGAGATTAAGCTTGAGTAGGGACTAGTGAACGTCTTAGACTCGAGACGAAAAGATCCCAAGGAGTATGCGGCCATGTCTAAGATGCTCGAGAAGTAAGTTGATTCGATCATTATCGCACCATATCAGCAACTTTGTTCATTTCACGATATCAAATAATGGTTTCCTTTGTCTCGCAGGGTTTGGAAAGTATTCACCGCACAAGTTACTTCATTGCCGCGGGATCCGGTATAGAAATACCCGAAAGTAAGTACTTCTAGCTAGCTAGCTAGTTCCACGCATCTCCCGTTGATTCTAACTACTATCATCAATACCATTTATAATGCTTCATTATCAGTTTGATTAACCTCTATTTCTCGTAAAGTGGTTGTGGCAGGAAGCCGGGAATATTTCTTTATGGATACTACGTCTGCGAGTTCATCTACAACGCGACGGCCAAGAATAGGCGGGGCTACTCTAAAAGACAATATGAAGTGCGCAAGCAAAAATATTCACAAGTTTATTTTATTACCATCATTTATGTTGAGTTTCATTCATATATACATACACACACATACATACATACATAAACACTATTCTGATCACGGGATCAGAATAATATTCTGATCACAACCTGAACTGCCTGAGTAACGCGCCTGAACTTCTCTCTGTATGAACCCGACCTTCGGGCTATCTTCGCAACCGTGCCTTCTACCGCGAGTTTTTCTGGTTAGTCGTGTTCCATGTGATGTAAGTGTAATCTTCAAACATTTTTAGCAACTAAATACTGCTTTAGATAGGAATCTCGCTCATAGGCAGATTTTGCACTCGGGTCATGAAGAACTCGCGTTTTTTGCGATTTCTTGCACGAGTTGTTCGACCTGAACTTCCCCCTGTGCTAGGTTGAACTTCCCGCAACATTGCCCAAATACGGCTTGCTATATACCGTTGGAAAGCTATGGACACGAGTATCATGGCCCAAGTTAAATTTTTCGCAAAATGTAAGCGGTTTGAGAGCAGTAGTGAAAACCGTTTTTTCTTCACACAAAAAATGTGAATCGTAATTTCGATCGCATTTCTAAACCGTTTATAGGAATGAGGCAAGTAATATGGCTTTGGAAAGCTGCTGCAAAACCGCTCCGTCCACATGTTGAAAGTTTTCTCTAATTCCCTACGGTTAAAGAGTAATTTAGAAAATCGTAAAATTTCACAAACTGAACAGCCGAGTTCGTATTTTCAATGTCATTTCTAAACGGCTAAACCAATTGAGGCACATGATATGGCGTTGAAAGCTTATGAAAATGCGCTACTTTTTCATGTAGAAAGTTTTTTCTAATTTTGAACGGTTTAAAAGTGATTTAGAAAACGGTACAAGTTTCATCGAGTTCGTATTTTCGATCAATTTTTTAACCCTATGTCAGAATGCAACAAATGATATGGCGTTGGAAAGCTTGAGGAAATGCGAAGCTTTTTGGTATATATTATTTCTCCCAATTCCTTACTGTTTTATGTCAGTTTTCAAAATGGCTAAAAAGGTAGTTTCACTGTAATTTCCACAAACTTTATCGGAATGGGGCAAATAATATATTGTTGAAAAGCTAAGGAAAATGCGAAACTTTTTCATGTTGATGATTTTACGTGATTCCTGCCGTTTTCAAGTAATTTGGAAAATGGCGAGATCATTCGCTTACGCCTTTATCGCCAAACAGATTCGTGAAAAATGCATCGCGTGAAGTACCTGAACTTCTCGGTATGAAACCTTGAACTTCACTCTGTTTTTCACGTGCTTTTTTTGCCCGTAGCTCTCCATCCACGCATCGGAACACTCACCGGAATTGAGCAAATGATATACCGATGGAAAGCTGCTGTAGACACGCAACATTCTCGTGTTGATCATTTTTTCATACTACATAGCGGTTTAAAAGTTTTTCATCTGAAATTCATTCAGTGTAGTAGTTGAACTTCCAGCTGTTTTCACGTTGAACTTCCGTGACGTATTTTCGTTTTGTTATTTTCTCATACATTCATCAGCGGCACACAAATGATATTTCTTTTGTACAAACCTCTCTCACAATAAATTTTTGAACTTTCTTCGACCGAGGACTTGAACTTACACAAATGATGTCCTACTGTTTTGATGTAAATTAGAAAATGACGAGATCATGATTTGTGCCTTCATCGCGAATGGGAATACACTGCGGGAAGTAGTTGAACTTCTCGTGCATGTCTGTTCGAACTTCACCTTTATTTTTAACGTGTTGTTTTTTGCACTGCGTGAAGTAGTTGAACTTCTAGGACGTGTTTGTTCGAATTTCACTCTGTTTTCGACGTGCTGATTTTTTACGTGGTGTTTTTTGCACTACGTGAAGTAATTGAACTTCTGGGGCATCTCTGTTTGGACTTCACCCTGTTACACTTTTTTTGTATTTTTTCTTATATGAAATTCACACCATGTAGTACGTGAACTTCCGATTGTTATCACTTTGAACTTCTCTCTGCTTTGAGAGAATTATTTTAAAACACAAAAAATAACATATTTTTTATGTATTTTGGACATCTAAATACACGGTGAACACTTGAACTTTTCCTCGCCGAGCACTTGAACTTCTAGCAACCATTTTTTTCGTTTATGAGTAATTTTTAAAAGTGCAAAAATGGTGTTGTGTTTTTATTTTTTGAGCAATTAAATCCTATGTTTTAATAAACTCCGAACTTCTCATTATTTCAATTTGAACTTCCCTTTTTATATTTTGAGTAAAGAATTGTATTCAATTTTTATACTGAAAAAAATCGAACATGGAAATACAAGGTGAACCTCTCTACTTAAGAATTTTTGAACTTCCCGGACGAGCACTTGAAGTTCTTGCAACAAACCTTTTAAGCCTTTTGTTTTCTATTCTTATATTCTTGTGTGAAACGCATTCCATGTGGTAGTTGAACTTCCGCTCTTTTCACCTTGAACTTCATCACGTTTTTTGTTCAACCTCTCTCACACGAATTTTTGAATTTTTCTAAATTTGAGCACTTGAACTTGTAGCAACAAAACTTTCAGCGTTTGCTTTTTTCATTCTTTTTTTAATACAAAATGCACACCGTGTAGTACGTGAACTTGTAGCAACAAAACTTTCACCTTCATTCTTTTTTGATTCACCCCAAAACACAGGGGGAAAACTCTAGTATTTCCAGGGAGCTACGAAAACCCACAAAGCCAAAGAATTACAATATTTTGTGTTGCAACTAACATACTTGACCTTTGCATAAACAAAAAATTCAAAATTCAGAAAATTTGGAGAACAACACAACAGTTTTGGAGATGATATTCTCAGGAAGTTTGTTGTTCGTTCGGGCATGGCCATATTCAATTTTTACAGAAACTGAATGAGCATATGAAGTCATTGATGTATGCCCTAGGTCCTCTATAATAATGCATAAATTTTATAGGCCACAACCAACCATAGTGAACTCTCTCAAAGTTCATTCTGTACATTTCTAGATTGCAGGAAAAATGACTCCTAGTCAATCTAAGAAAATTCTAAACGAATCAGCTCATAGCATGTGCATCTTTTGTGAATCCTGTCGTAGCTAAAGCCGTCCTGTAGTCACATAACAAATTAGAAGAGCAGTGTCAGTGTCAAGAACGTAGACTCAAACAAGGTTGCAGAAAATCCTGTAAAGAGAGAAGGGAATAGCAATATGGGGATGAAGATTAACTAGGCAAGAGGAACGCCAAGATGACGAGGCAGGAGGTTGGAGAAGAAGTTCAAGGTAGAAGATGAAGACGTCCATGGTGCGCCACCGAGGAAGGACGGCATCGGGGAATGGGGCCGTGGGCTCCTGGGCGACACACTTGGTGGCTGGCGGTGGATATGGCGCTCATGTCTTGTGAGGAGGTGGGGTTGGGTGGTGAGGTGGGGGGGTGGTGGTGATGGCGGCCAAATCGGCCAGGGCTGGTGCAGCGTGGTGGCAGACCCAGCGAGGCGGCTGACAGCTGGACCGAGGCTTGGGGTGGCGCCAGGGCAAGATCCAGTAGAGGGAGATATGCGGGGCCGGATCCAGGCAGGGGGAAGGCAGCTCCAGCACGGAGGAATTTCACCGATGGCCACCAAAGTCGAGGGCGGGTGGTGGTGTTGGGGAGCCCGGTGGCAGCGAGGATCAGCGGTGGGCGGAGGCGATGGGGAAGCTGGCGGCGGGTGGAGGTCTGAGGAGGCGCGGTGTCCGTGGAAGGTGGTGGGAGGCTGCGCTGGTGGGAGAAGGTCGGCGGAGGCACGGCGGCGGCGAAGTCTTGCGTGGTGGCCGTGGCGGAGGACAGCCGTGAGGCTCAGCGTGAGGAGAACAGTGAAGCCAGGTGGCAGCGAGCCGGGGGAACATGGCGGTTGCCCGGGGTGGGGAGGCGCTGGATCGGGGAGGGATCGGGATCGAGGAGGGGAAGTGGTGGCGTGGGGAGTTGCTTTTTTTATCTACAAGTTCGGGCGGGAGCAGTCGGGCCCTTATAGGGGTGGCTGTGATCCAAATAACTATTCTAATCCCTGGATTAGAATAGTGCTACTATATATATATATATATATATATATATATATATATATATATTGACACTAGTAGAAAACATGGCATACGTCCGGGCGGATAAGCCCATTAGTCCCGGTTCGCTCACGAACCGGTACCCATGGGCCCATTTGTCCCGGTTCGTGAGGCCAGGGGCCTGCCGGGCCTCGTGGGGCCATTGTTCCTGGTTCGTCTGGCCCCTTTGGTTTGTGGCCTCAATTCGGTACCAAAGCGTTGTCTTTCGGGCGAGTCGGAGCCACAAACCATACCAATCGACCAGGAGAGGGCTTTTGTGTAAAAGCAAAAAGCAAAAAGAATTTTCGTAAAATAAATAAAAAAAGCAAAAAAAGACAAGAAAATAAATTAGTAGAAACAAAATAAAATAAATAATTAGAAACGGAAAAAACTTTAATAAATAAGTAGAAACAAAATAAACTTTAATAATGTAAAATAAATAAACTATAATAAAATAAATAAAAATAGCAACAGCAGGTAGAAACAAAATAAAACAAATAAAGCAAAAAAGAAAGAATTTTCATAAAATAAATAAAAGAAGCAAAAAAGAAAAGAAAAGAAGTAAGTAGAAAAAAAATAAACTTTAATAAATAAGTAAAAACAAAATAAACATTTATAAAACTTGTAGTATTATTGAAACTAAAATTATATAAAATTTATGCAACTAAAATTATCAAAGTATTTTCTGTTCAAAACAGTAAAAGAAAAAAGAATTTTCATAAAGAAAATTTTTGTTAGAAACTTTAATAGCACTAACAGAAACTAGTGATTCACACAAATATCAAAAACTAGTGATTCACACGAATTTCAAAAAATTCAACTTTAAACTATTCAAATTGGAAAACAAATGGCAGTAACAAAAAGTGTATTATTTTTATTACCTAAAAGCAAAAGAAACTAAAAAATAAAGCAAAAAACAAAAGAAAATAAATAATGCAAAAAACAGGAAAAAAACTGAGAAAAATAAAAAAATGCCACCTACTGGGCCACTACGGCCTGAATACGACTAGAAACCCTGCCATGGGCCAAGATTCAGGCCCACAAAAGGCCCAGTAGGCCCAACAGGCATAGCAATGACAATTAGGTCCGTAAGCCTGCAATCGAGAGGGGCTCGAGAGGGGTGCGGCAGTGGGGCTTATAAACCACTGCGCGCCCCCTCTCAACTAGCGAGGTGGGACTAATCTTTTTGGCCACGGGCAGCACGAGCTTTGGTCTCGGTTGGTGGCACCAACCGGGATTAAAGGGGTGCATTGGTCCCGGTTGGTGCCACGAACCAGCACCAATGACTCCCTCTAGTCCCGGTTGGTGGCACCAACCGGGACCAAAGGCCGCTGCTTCCCACCCTTTGGGCGATTGAAAAGAGACCTTTGGTCCCGGTTGGTGGCACCCACCCGGGACTAAAGAGACATTGGTCCAGTTGAGTGGCACCAAGGACCAATGCTTTGTCTATATAAACAGCGCTTATAATTTTCGTTTCAGTTCCTCATTCTCCCTTGGCGCTTGATCATGTCGATCCTCCGCCGTTGCCGCTCCGTCACCCCTGCCTCCGACGCCATCCCACGCCGCCCGACCCCGTCGCCCAGCGCATCACCGACGCCCGCCCTCTGCCTGACCTCGCCGTGCCGCCCTCTGCCCCGACCTCGGCGTCGCCGCCTCTGCCCGCCAAGTGAGCCCTCCTCTGCAGCCCTCTGCGTGCTTTCATCGCCCTCTACCATTGCCTACGCCCCTTCCGGCCTGCTCTCTGCATTGATGTATTTTCATTGATGTATGTATATATGGATGTTGTATGTATATGTGAAAAAATCATACATCAATGCATACATATATATAGTAAGTGCTTAGTATATAGTTGAACTAGTTGATTTAATAAAACTACTTTATTTTATTATAGAAGTAGTTTATTTTTAGTAAGTACTACTTTATTTTATTTATAGTTAGTGATTAGTAGTTGAACTAGTTGATTTAATAAAAACTACTTTATTTTATTACAAAAGTAGTTTATTTTTAGTAAGTACTACTTTTTTTATTTATAGTAAGTGCTTAGTAGTTGAACTAGTTGATTTAATAAAACTACTTTATTTTATTATAGAAGTAGTTTATTTTTAGTAAGTACTACTTTATTTTATTTATAGTAAGTGCTTAGTAGTTGAACTAGTTGATTTAATAAAACTACTTTATTTTACTATAGAAGTAGTTTATTCTTAGCAAGAAAACTAATAGAACTAGTTTATTTTTTAGTTCTTATTCCTCGCATCGATGTCGACGATGCCTATCCACTTATCCTAAATAAATGACTCGGCGGAGGAGGCTTTGATCAGAGGGGCCATGTCCGGGACTGGGCTCCGCCGGGCTGGTATTGGGAGGTGCTACCTTCCGGGGGGCGTAGGTTGGTGAGGAGCCAGTCCGTCGTTGACCCGATCCTTGTTTGGTGGCGGTCGTGGGCGATGGCGGTGCCGAGCCTTGGGACACCGCGGAGGTGGTACGTCACCGTGTTAGCGAGGAGGGCGAGCACGTCTGTCGCTACATGGTTGCGTTGGAGGGCAGGTTCGACAATACCTGGCAGGTTCTTCAGGGACCTCACTGGAGCTATGATCATGTGATGGTTCCTTCTCTTTGGGTGTCCACCGCCCACGCCGATAGCCGTCGGGCGCTACGGTTCTAGCTGTATTAGTGATAATATTCGAGGTGTATTAGTGATAATATTCGACGATGTACGGACGCAAGAGATGATGTAGTTTTGCTTATAATTGAATGCATGCTAATTTGAATACTACTTTATTTTACGATTTGGTTTTGCTAGAATTGGAGAGCACTATGCAAGGCGTATGCATTTGATTAGTTGATAGCTTATAGGGTTTTTGTTTTTGCAGAAATCTAGGAGCCCCCTCCATCATCCCCGCCGTCGTCCCCGTCACCGACCCCCCTCTGACCTCGAGGTGAGACTAGCCAAATCTGCATGTCAATATGAGTCCTATAAGATATTTTGAAATGTTTTTTCTCATATTTTCAACCATTGAAATGGCCATCAAGTTTGAATGCTCATATGAAGTAGATAAACATGTATATTTCCTTGCCGGCAAATTTCAGGTATTTCGATATGTGCTTTTAGAAAGATAATTAAGCGATATTTCGGTTTGACTTTAAGTCTGTCGAGTCTCCACCATATATGAGAGGATGAAGAATCCCGACTGTTGTTGTGGGGTAGCTTCTCGCCGTTCCGTGTGCTAGACAATTTGGTGTAATGCACTTTCAAGAGCGAAAGGAAACTACCATCACCGACGATGCAAATGTCGAGAGAGGAATCAAGAAGGGAGAGTCTCCACCATATATATGAGAGGACGAAGAATCCCATTTGTTGTCGTTGGGGTTGCTTCTCCTTCATTCCCGTGTGCTAGACAATTTGGTGTAATGCACTCGGGAATGAAAGGAGGAGCTACCATCACCGACGGTCGAATATGTACACCACGTGAGCTGAGAGTTTTCAAGAAAAGGCTTGACAGACCGATAGTCAACCCGTGATGAATAATAATGATCTAATTTAGGTTTTTTAGTACATATATTTAATTGTACAAGTTTAATATTTGAATTATGAACATAGGAAATGTCGTACTCGGACGACGAAAACCACCCGAGGGAGTGCGACTGGTGCCACGACGACTGAGGTATGTGCGACAGGTTCCTTGAGCTGGACGAAGATCGGCGCTTCAGCATTAAGCTTGAGGAGACCTTCGATGTTGAAATGGTACGCAATGACGACAAGTGTTTTTTTCATAATTATAAGCACGACTTCAACTATTTCAACATGTACTTTTCATCTTTTCCAATTCGACTAGCTTATCCCATGCTATGCAAGACGCTATGTCTTGGAGAGGATGGGTTTTGAAGACCATGAAAGTATGGAAACAAAGAAAATTCACCTAAGGACCCATCATGGTGTGGATTTTGAAGTAAAGCTGTACAATTCTGAGAGTGTAACCCATTTTGGTTGCAAAAATTGGGAAGCACTTTGCAAGATGTATGGTTTTGATGAGGGTATGCTTGTCACCATGGATCTTGGTGATCCTAAAATCGAGCAAGACTATATGGACATTTTGGTCCTGGTTGATACGCCTCCAATTCTACCGCTATGTGAGTTTTTCAAACATAGTTATTAGCTAATTTATATTTTTTTATTTCAAAATATTTGACAACTTATTTCCATTGACAGCTTATTTTGGTTCTTCAAAGAATGTGCGGAAGATGGTAGACCGAACCTACTACACTGAAGGCTCCGAATTAACTTATCAGGAGAAAAATCATCTGATCGCATTTTGTACTGATCTTGAGAATTACAATATCTACAATCAAACTCCTCAACATTATGGTCAATACGTGCCACTAGTGCACGTGTTGAACTATGGTAACTACCATGGAGATATCCTGGTAAGATTTTTTACTATTACGACATCCGTGCATCTTTTGCATACTTCTAAAACTAGTACATCATTTCTAACTACGAAGTTATTACTATGTTTTTCAACAGATAATCCCGAATGATTGTGTGCCTCATCAGATGTATCAGAATGGTCGCCTTGATGTTTTGAACATATAGCCGTGTCATCTCTGAATCTCAAATCGTCCATATCGGATTTCTAAAAGAAGTGTGGACATGACAATCAAAGAAAGGAAAAATGTATGGACAAATCGTAAGGAGGTTCTTGGAAGCAAAGAAGCGAAGCGCAAGAATTGGAGACAGGATGATCTCCATTCTCCATAATGGAGAGTCGAGGTCTATATTGTTTTATGCTATTTTACCTTAAAGAGGGTATTTAGGTCCTACCTAATCTTGATGATCATGTGCTAAGAACAATTAAGTAGGGTTGGTTCGATGACTATGAGGATGATGATCGTATGACTTGTTATTAATAACGAGTAGAAGTTGTATGATGATGATTAGTAGGACTTGTTATTATGATGATGCATGATGCGAGCATGAAGAGTTATTATATATCAGTGGGTGAAATGAACATGGATTGGATTGAAGTGAAGGCAACATGCATGTGGTGCATGTCGAAAGTAGTACAATCCAAACTTGATCAAGTTAGGATTAGTTTTACTTTCGACATGCACCACATGTTGCCTTCACTTCAATCTAAGCCATGTTTAGGCATAGCAATAGCATTGGTAAACCAAGCACGAAGATAAGAGAGAACACTTCTCTCTATTAGCTAGCTAATTAACAACCTAAATTAACCCCCAAAACCCCTAAACCACCCCCTTTAAAAAACAAAAACCTCAGCTCCGCCCACATTTCTTGTGGTGGATGCCTTTTGGTCCGGTTGGTGCACTGGCTTGGGAACCAAAAACCCTCCTACTGGGCTCGCCCTTGGCTGACCACATGGAGGACCATCTGTCCCGGTTCATGGAAGAACCGGGACTAAAGCGTAGGGCTTTAGTGGCGACCCTTTAGTCCCGGATCCACAACCGGGCAGATGGGCTTCTGAACCGGGACAAATGGCCCTGTTGTTGGAAATATGCCCTAGAGGCAATAATAAATTAGTTATTATTATTATATTTCCTTGTTCATGATAATCGTTTATTATCCATGCTATAATTGTATTGATAGGAAACTCAGATACATGTGTGGATACATAGACAACACCATGTCCCTAGTAAGCCTGTGATTGACTAGCTCATTTATCAATAGATGGTTCCGGTTTCCTGACCATGGACATTGGATGTCGCTGATAACGGGATCACATAATTAGGAGAATGATGTGATGGACAAGACCCAATCCTAAGCCTAGCACAAAGATGCGTAGTTCAGTATGCTAAAGCTTTTCTAATGTCAAGTATCATTTCCTTAGACCATGAGATTGTGCAACTCCGGATACCGTAGGAATGCTTTGGGTGCACCAAACGTCCTGGCGTAATCGGGTGGCTATAAAGGTGCACTACAGGTATCTCCGAAAGTGTACATTGGGTTGGCACGAATCGAGATCGGGATTTGTCACTCCGGTTGACGGAAAGGTATCTCTGGGCCCACTCGGTAGGACATCATCATAATGTGCACAATGTGACCAAGGGGTTGATCACGGGATGATGTGTTACGGAACGAGTAAAGAGACTTGCCGATAACGAGATTGAACAAGGTATCGGCATACCGACGATCGAATCTCAGGCAAGTACAATACCGCTAGACAAAGGGAATTGTATACGGGATTGCTTGAATCCTTGACATCGTGGTTCATCCGATGGATCATCGTGGAACATGTGGGAGCCAACATGGGAATCCAGATCCCGCTGTTGGTTATTGGCCAGAGAGCTATCTCGGTCATATGCGCATGATTCCCGAACCCGTAGGGTCTACACACTTAAGGTTCAGGTGGCGCTTAGAGTTGTTATGGGAATTAGTGTGCAGTTCGAATGTTGTTGAGTCCCGGATGAGATCCCGGATGTCACGAGGAGTTCCGGAATGGTCCGGAGGTAAAGATTTATATATGGAAAGTCCTATTTTGGCCACCGGAAAATGTTGGGATTTTTCGGTATTGTACTGGGAAAGGTTCTAGAAGGTTCGGAGTGGGGCCCACCAGCATGGGGACCCACATGAACTTTGGTAGTGGGGGCAAGGCCCCACACCCTTGGTGAAGGCGCACCAAGATCACCCTTAGAAGGAATAAGATCATATCCCGAAGGGATAAGATCAAGATTCCTAAAAAGGGGGGATAACAATCGGTGGGGAAGGAAATGATGGGATTTCTTTCCTCCCACCTTTGTCAACGCCCCAATGGACTTGGAGGGCAAGAAACCAGCCCCCTCCACCCCTATATATAGTGGGGAGGCGCATGGGAGCTTCACCCTTGCCCCTGGCGCAGCCCTCTCCCTCCCCAACACCTCCTCCGTAGTAGTAGTGCTTGGCGAAGCCCTGCCGGAGAACTGCAAGCTTCACCACCACGCCGTCGTGCTGCCGGAGCTCTCCCTCAACTTCTCCTCTCCCCTTGCTGGATCAAGAAGGAGGAGACATCCCCGGGCTGTACGTGTGTTGAACGCCGAGGTGCCGTCCGTTCGGCACTAGGATCTCCGGTGATTTGGATCACGATGAGCACGACTCCTTCAACCCCGTTCTCTTGAACGCTTCCGCTTAGCGATCTACAAGGCTATGTAGATGCACTCCCCTCTCTCTCGTTGCTAGTTTCTCCATAGATAGATCTTGGTGACTCGTAGGAAATTTTTTGAATTTCTGCTACGTTCCCCAACACCTGTTTCTACTAGTGTGACCCCCTTATTCAAATTAAATGTGGGAGATGCAGAATGAACTCCTACCACAAGATCGCATGCGAGCAATTCAAGAGGAATTGGTTGGATTCTTTCTTGACCACGTCATCAATAAAGCTAGAGAATACCACCATGCATGTGGAAGTTGAGTTCATATGTTAGGGTGTTGTAAAAGATCTTAGACATTGTACATATATATATGTAGCCAGTAGCGTCGGTAAGATATACGAAAACTTGTTGTTCGACCAATCTCTCGGAGAAGGAGAGGTCGATCACTTCTGTATATGTGCATGACGATCTTCTGTACTTAATAGTTTCCTTCATTTTCTTACTAGCTAGGTAGCGTGTCGAGTCCTCTCTATACGTAGCATTGACCAAGCACGGAGATAAGAGAGGACACTTCTCTCTATTAGCTAGTTAACACAATATATGAAACCCCTAAATTAACCCTACAAAACCCCCCACCCCCCAACCCCTTTCAGAAAAAAACAAAAACCCAGCCCCTGAAATGCTGACACGTGGAAGCCTTTTGGTCCCGGTTGGTGGCACCAACTGGGACAATAGGCCCCTCTGGCTGGGAAAGCGGCAGCGGCCACGTGGAGCCCCATCTGTCCCGGTTCCTGGGCGAACCGGGACTAAAGGGACAGGGCTTTAGTAATGACCCTTTAGTCCCAGTTCGGGAACCGGGACAAATGGCCCTCACGAACCGGGACGAATGGGGGTTTTTCGACTAGTGACATTCAAATATAAAGAGTGAAAACATTAAAGGCGGACACTTCTGTGCCTTCTTTTTGTTGACAACATTTAGATGGCCTTTAGTAGTGTTTCTCTACTTTCTACTTGATTTTGCATCTACAACTTGTTTTATTTCCTTTTGCCCCAAACTTCTTGGCTAGCTTTACATAACTTGCCATCAGTTTGTGCTTGTTGGCCAGTAAGGGAAGAAGGGTTCATGAAAATGGAATCAATTACAAAAAATAAGTATAGATGTAGGTAAGAGATCGAAATTTACCTCAACCGCCTTCATTCTTTACCCCTGTCGGTGTACTAAAGTAGGGGCACTCCTTTGTACCCCTCACTTGTGCGCGGGCAGTCAGAGCCACAGGCCAAAGCCACACATAGCAGGGCAGAGAAGGGATGCCGGAGAGAAGCCGAAGGCATGAGACAAACGAAGCAACGTCAAGGACCAAGGCCACAGAGATCGGATGGACGAAGCAGGTTCCCCCAGCAAGACCCTTGTCGGGGCAGCTCGCCCACACCAGCAGAGCGAGTCACCCTTGAGCCCACGGTCTCCAATGCTAACAACCACGTTGGGATAGGGCTCGGGAGGCACCTCCATGGTGGCATACAGATCTTTGTGAAGACAAAGGATATTCGAGATCAGATGAGGATTGGAAGGCAACGACCCTCGACAGGATCCTTGCCGAGGAAATCCACAAGACCCCCGGCAAGATCCTTGCCGGGACGACGATCTGCTCCACGGCAAGACCCTTGCTGGGCCACCGCTCAAGACCCTTGCCAAGGGCGTCAGTGAAGGGCTGCCGGGCCGCGCCAACAAGTCTCCGCCGCCGTTAGCATGCAATTTGCCAGCCCAACCAGGCTGGCGAGCACCTGCATGGCAACATGCAGCTTCGGTGGTATGCCGCAGCGCTGCGTCTGCGGCATCTGAGATCTTCGTGATGGCTCCACCACCGCGCCACCTCAGCTGCTTGCCTGCCTACATGGCGCCGCATGCATCGCTGGCCAGGGTGCGTGTCGAAGCGAGGAGAAGCGGCGACGGACGGGATGGACCTCGCTCCCATCCCCGATAAAGTGAAGGGACACCTAAGCCGTGCATTAAATGCATCTTGTCCTGTAGTACTAGCGATAAGCTCACAGCACTGTAGGCCTTTCCACCTCCTGTGTGCCACTGTGGCAGCCCCTTTTGCCTATAAAAGGAGGCCCATGGCGCACTGGAAAAGGATTCGGCTCTTTCGAACCAGGAAGCACCCGTAGCTAGTTCGAGAGCTCAAGAACACTCAATACATCCACCAAGTAGGACTAGGGTTTTACGCATCCTCGTGGCCCGAACCTGGGTAAACGATCTTTGTGCTGATTACTAATCTCGCTCTTCTCACAACCCCGTGCCCCGCAACCGTAGTAGGGATTCCTGTGATCCCATAGGTGTCATTTCCCACCGAGACCCCTCTTTAACAATCGAAGAGTTCTTATGTTGCCCTCTTCCAAGTTTTTATTTTTTGCACATTACTTTTGCTACATGTCAGCATATGCCTCTCTGATACGTCTTCGTCGTATCTATAATTTTTGATTGTTCCATGCCAATATTATTCAACTTTCATATAATTTTGGCAACTTTTTATACTATTTTTTGGACTAACATATTGATCCAGTGCCCACACTACTGGAATCAGCTTCTTTGCCGTCTGCCATGGCGCATGGCAAAGGCATCGATAACGGACGGCAAAAGCCTTTGCCGTCGGCCAATGGGCGACAAACCGTCCGTGAACCGCGATGCCGACAAAGGCCTTCTTTGTCGTCCTCTCCGTAGAAACGGATGACAAGGATTGTCTATCGACCATCCGAGGCCAAATGACGGCAACGCATTTACGGACGGCGGCGGTGTGAGGTGAGAGCCATTAGGGGTTAACGGCGTTCTTTGCCGTCGCCAGCGGCGGCAAAGAGGCAAGCTTCTTCGCCGTCTTCGGACGGACGGCAAAAAGCTTAGCTAGGAAGCTTCAGCATGCTGCCACGTGGCTAGCTACGCCGTCGGCCAGCAGACGGCATAGATGGCCCTGTTTGCCATGCCTATTTGGTCACTTTGTTGTCCGCTTGCAGACATCAAAATGACCAAATAGGCAGCCAGTGTTGTCAGTTTGCACAGGTGACTTCTTCATGTCCTCTTTGCCGTCTGCTAGCCGACGACAAAGATCTTTGCCGTCCTCTAGCAGACGGCAAAGATCCTCTATAGCCCTTATTTTTTCTGTTTTTTCTTAAATTCATTCAATTTCACAGAATTTCACAGATATATATACACATATGAAAATACTTTCGACAAGCATACCAACACATATACATACCAAGTCATATCCCTGCCATATGGATATGATCATCCAACACATATACATAGCAAATCAAAAGTCCATATGCAACATATATAGCTAGCCAACATATCCAACAACAAGCATACAATGGTTTCATCCATACATGCATATATAGGTAGCAAGTTTCACATTGTTCATCCTACAAAATCAAAACAAAAAGGAAGCATAAAGAGAAGAGTAGACTCCATCGACGCAAGCTTCCTCATCTAAAGCAAATCTGCAAATAGGGAAAGAAGAAAGTTAGAAGAAGAAAGTAAGAAGAAGAAGAAGACTAGCTATAAGAAGAAGAAGAAGAAGAAGAAAAAGAAGAAGAAGAAGAATAAGAAGAAGAAGAAGAAGAAGAAGAACAAGATTTTTCTTCTCTTTCTTTTTCTCCTCTCCTCTTCTTTATCTTCTTCTTCTTCTAACTGTAAGTGCATCTAGTGCCCCTTAGTGATTTTGGTGTATTGAAGACTTATAGGTTAAGGGACTAATGTGTTTATGAGTGTACACAGATCTATAAGTCTCTGAGGAGTTTGATATTCTGAAGGAGAAAGTCGACCCTAAAAATGAAGTTCTTGTTGAAGACTTTGATATTCTGAAGACTTTCTGGAAGACTTTGAAAGTGAAGAAATTGGTGTGACCTTGAAGACTTGGTATTCATTTGAGGAACATGAAGGCCAAGACTTTTGTTTTCATAGTTTCGCTTTCTCTTTCTTGAGTCATAGGAAACACCGTCTTTGTTAAAAAGGGTCGAGGAAATACTAAGGAAAAATTTCCATGTGATGCTCAACTCAAAATCCTACACCTACCAACTCTTGAGTGAAGCCTTTGAAATCTCATACTGATTCAGCTCAATTTCATCAAGGATGAGAGGCGAAGTTCTTACAGTCATTTGAGAATTTGTTCGACTAAGGAGTTAGGAATTCGCCAGTCTTGGGATTGCCTACATAGTGAGGAACATGATAGCCCTGAAGAATTTGAGAGTCAAATTTCCGACCGTTCTTTGTCTTTGCTGTGACTGTCCCAAAATATCTTATCCACCTAACGGTCATATCATTGAAGGGCATTTATGTCTTATCATGTCGAGCTGCTCCCTAGGCTATAAATAGCCGCCCCCTACAACCACTAGCTGGTTGGCTGCTCCGAGAGAACTTGACACTTGTCATTTGAGAGCAACCCATCCTCCGAGGACTTTGAGTGAAAATCATCGAGTGAGGAAAAACCCAAAACCAAACCCCTACAAACCCAAAGTGATTAAGCATCATCAAGAGATTGATCCTGCGTGGATCCGGCGCTTGTTACCTTTGAAGACTGTGCTTCTTCCAGACGGTTAGGCGTCATGGTCTAGAGCATCCAAGAGGAATTGTGGATCGCCGAGTGACCAAGTCTGTGAAGGTTTGGAAGTCGCTCGAAGACTTACCACGAGTGATTGGGCGAGGTCTGTGTGACCTTAGTTCAAGGAGAATACGGTGAGGACTTGGTGTCTGAAGCTGCGTGCTTTCAGAGACTGGAGTGTCCGGACTGTGTGTCCTCGAAGTTTAAATACTCGGCCAAATTCCAACCGTGACGTACAATCGAGATGCAGCTTGGAACTGGTCTACCAAATCATTGTCTTCACCAACCTAACTGGTTCCATTTCCTCAACCCATTCATTTCCTCATTCTTGTGTTAACTGTTTGTTCATATCTGTGTTTGAAGACTTTGGTGAAGACTTTCTCAATTTCCTCGCTTCAATTTCTTGATCTGCTTTGTCTTCATCTTGTGCTATCCTCGTGTTTACGCTTTACAGACTCTTTGATTGTCTTCATTTCATCATGATGACCATGCATGTATTCTGCTATGCTTACTTCGAGTACTTATTCCGGCGCAAGTAGTTCTTCGCTAAGGAATTTCCTCACCGCAAATTCCTCGGTGAAGAATTCATAAAAATCGCCTATTCACCCCCCTCTAGTCGATATAGCGACTTTCAATTGGTATCGGAGCAAGGTACTCCTTGTTACGTGTGATTTTAGTTTAACCACGGAGTTTTAGTTATGTCGGCCACCGCGGTATGATCAAGTTCTCGGCTGGGTGTCCTACCTTCGATGGAGCGGACTACCCCTCTTTGGAAGAACAAGATGCGAATGCATCTTGAGGCAATTGACAACGATCTCTGGTATGTTGTGGAAAATGGTGTTCCCACTGTCACACCCTCACTGAACGCTACCGATGTGAAGAGATTCAAGCAACTCGATTCTCAAGCGAAGAATATCATATGTGGCCATCTGAGTAAAGGACAGTATGGAAGAGTGAGTGCTTTGGAAACTGCTAAGCTTATCTGGGATAGGCTGTCCAAAGTAAATGAAGGAGTCTCAACTCAGTATGACTCTCGAGTTGATGTTCTTCGCAATCTCTTCAACCACTTCAAAAGACTCGACAATGAAGATGTTCAACAAACCTTCGATCGCCTCACCGACATCTCAAATGAGCTTCAAGCGCTTGGTGCCACCGACATCACCGACCATGAGGTGGTGAAGAAATTGTTGAGATCGCTTGATTCCTCATTTGATACTCCGCACTGATGATACAAGAACGTGCTGACTACAAGTCTCTTGATCCCGCCGATATCCTCGAAAGGCTAAATACTCATGAGTTCCAGCTTGCTGAAAAGAGAGATCTCTATGGTTCGAGCTATGGCAAACCACGTGCCCTGAAGGCCAAGGCTGTGTCTGAATCTGAGTGTGAAGACTCTGGTAGTAGCCTTTGGAGATCCTAAAGAATTAAGCCAGGAGCTAGCACCGCCGTGAAGAAATTCGAGAAGTTCTCAAGACGTGGTCGCTTTGGAAAATCCTCAAGAAGCGGTGATTCCTCATCCAGTGACTATAAGAGAAGACTTTGCCACAAATGCAAGAAACCTGGTCACTACATTTCAAGATTGTCCTCGATTGGGAAAAGGAATTGAAGAAGAAGAAATACAAGGATTACAGTTCTGATGATGCCAAGAAGAAGAAGAAATCGTCGAAATCTTCATCATCAAAATCCTCGAAGTCTTCATCTCACAAGAAGAGCAGCTCCAAGAAGGCTCGGGCATTCATTGACAAGGAAATGGACTCTGAAGCTGAATCTGAGGAACATGAGGAAGAGGAGGCATCAGAAGAATCTGGGTCTGGTGTGGCGAGTCTACCTCTCGCCTCTGCTTTTAAATCGGCAAGTCCATCTTCAACTCTCAAGAAAATGACCTCACCAACAAAGTGATGAAGATAGTGATGACTACGCTCCCACCTATTGCTTCATGGCAAAGGGTGCCAAGGTACTCAAATATATCTCCTCCGAATCTAGTGAAAATGAATCGATGAAGATCTAAAGCCCGATTACTCAAAACTTGCTAAGATTGCTGTAAAACAACAAAGGGCTTTTGAAAAGGTTCAAAATATGCTAGATAAAAGTGATGATATGTTGGGTGAAGAAATGGATCGCACTAAAGCCCTCACTGAAAATCTTCAGAGACTTCGCCTAGGTTTGATAACCTTCAAGGTCATCATAACACTCTCTTGTCTCGATCATGAGAAACTTTCTTATGAATGTCTTCAAAGAAAGCAAGATCTTGAGAAGCTAAGAGTGAGTTATGAAGATCTTCGAAGGAGCGTGATTCATTACTTGCTCAACAAATCAAGCGCTTCTCGAGGAAGAATTTGTTCCTCCATGCTTAAAGTGCATTGAGCGTGAATCGCTAATTCTTCACACAGAATGTTCAAATGCTTCAACTGTTACAAATTCTTCACCTCCATCTGCTATCACTAATTCCTCATCCGGAGGACATTGCTAGTATCAACCGACAATGCAGGGCTGAAGGAATTGTACATGACAGCATGTACAAAAGCCTCAAAGGGCATCAGACTCTTTGTGATGTGCTTAAAAGCAGATCCTCAACGAAACCCTAGAAAAGAGGGTATTTCCTTTGTGAGGAAACTCAATGCTGATGGAACATATTGGGCTTTGAGCGGTACCCCAAAACCTCATGGGTTGCTTTGCAAAGGGACCTCCAGCTTGATCCATCTAACTTATCCGCTTTACATGTGAATCTCCTCATTCTTCAGATGAGTCATTTGACTCAACTATAAACTGTTCAAAAATCAGAATGGTGAAGTATTTGCTAGATATGTTGGCACTAATTGCAGGAGCGGTTCCTATGAAGAAAAATCTGGGTTCCCAAGAAGTGCCTTGAAAGTCTTCAGTGAATGTCCTCATGACACCATACGTGAAGAAAAGCGAGGAAATCTATGCCAAAGAAGCTGCTCGTAAGCCAAGTGCTTCACTAACAAGCGCCCTCACGGGCAAGTTCCTCACAAATGCCCTCACGGCAAATTCCTCATACTGCTCCCTACTCCACCAAAGTCCTCGTCAGTTCCTTCAAAGTCCTCGACTCCACTGTGCATCTGGCTACATGTCAAAGGACTGCTGGTTTCTCGATTGCCTCTGGTGTCTCAAAGCAAGTTCCTCGGCTGCACCAATTTCCTCATCAGGTCCCACACCGTTGAAGACCAAAGCAATCAGCCTTTGGATTTGCGAGGTCCTCGGCCAAGTCCGAAAAAAGCAGTCGCATTCCATGTGCCTTCTCGATGATGAAGCTTCTGATGATGAACTTGCGAAATCATCGAGAGACCGTAGCGAAGGCCGCTAGAGCCAAAGGCACATCCGTGCCTTGCTTTTGGATCCGAAGAAAATCCTCGATTACATTGACCTCGCACAAGGATCCACGACACCCCTATGCCCGATTTTCATCGACTCCTGGTCAAAGTCACATGCTGACCCACTTCATCGAAGAGAAATGGAAATTTGAGAAGGCCAGGCAGATCAAGAAAGCTCAATACAGAAAGGAGAAGCTCCTGAAGAAAAACGTTGTCAGAATGACACCTGAGGAACTTCTCAAGGCTCAAACTGAAATCCAAACTCTCAGCAAAGACTTTGATGCTTATTATGCTGATTGGCAAGGAGCCAAGGTCAGATTAAATCAACTCGACGAAGAATTTCTAAATATTGCAACCCCATCGCAATAGGAAATTCCTCGGTCAGAAGCATCTGCTCACCTATTTGAAGAATATGCCACCGGTGATGATTTTCAACTTCTTGATGACAATGCTAGTTCCGAGGCTGATGACTCAATTCCAGCCCGGTGAAGAAATTGCGGGCATCCACTAGTGGTGCGCTGAAGAAAGCTGAAGAGATCAGGGCAATCAGATCGAGTTGCTGAGGAAATTCATCCTGATTCCTCGGCTCCTCCTGCGCCAACACCAACTCCAATTCTTCCATCCGCCTCGATGTGAAGAAGATCAAAGAGGCTAGAGCGAGCTGCGATGAAGAAAAAGGAAGGCATCGGCTGCGTCAAACTCTTCGGCTGCGAAGAAAATGAAGCCATGACCAGCTCATTTGATGATCCAATTGATGCTGTTCCGATTTCCTCCATGCCATCAAAGGACCTTGTTCCTTTTGGTGAAGACTATGTGATCCCAAGCGGATCTGATGAAGAAAATCATTCTGCTGCTTTGTCAGAGCAGATTGATGAAGAAATTGAGGTGGATGCGATCCCGTCAATGCCAATCATTTCCTCACCTATGCCTCAGTTCACAGCTGAAGAGGTTGGTGTTGAGGAAATTGAAGATGAAGATGTGGATATAGGACGCACCACGCCAGTGATGGATGATGACTTTTGGGATAGTCAGCATCCAAATTCACCACTCTTCACCCCAATCCAACAAATTCCTCGATCCCTGCACCAGGTTCAAGCTGGCTCAAGAAATTCATCCCACTCCCTCATGCATGAAGAAATTCCAGCCGGTAGTCTTTGAAGAACTATCGCGCCGGGCCGATCCTCGCAAGCACATGAAGAGGAACGAAATTCCTCACCAAGAACCTGAGCTCTCGATTCACGAGGTGGTGATGCAACTCATCGACACCCCTCTTGCCAAAGCGAAGAATCCGTTCTCAAGTAAAATGTAGTTCAAGGCTGAAGACTTCTATGGCGAGCATGTTTTCTTCATCGATTACAATCCTTATGACTCTGCTGCGCATAAGGAAGAGGCATTTTACGACTGCAAGCCAAGCAAATTTCTATTCCGCGGTGCGATTCAACAAGGGCCAAATCTTCGATCATGCACCTATTCCACATGTGGACATGGAATCTCTGCCGTGCTTCGAACCAGTCCTCAGTGTTCTTCACGACGCAGGACTTCTGAATTTCTGCACTGACATCTGTGATTGGAATGAAGAACTTATTCTTCAGTTCTATGCAACCCTGTATAGCACTCGAGACGCTGAAGACGTGAACTCATGGGTGTTGGACTGGATGTCTGAAAACACTCACTACAAGGCACCGGCAACTGAATTGCTTTGTGTCCTTCCTCTCGATCCTCCCCTTTGGCCGGCACGTTGCATCTATAGTGACCACTGAACCGACAAATCACTATATGCAAGTGCTAATGAAGCTCATTGAAGCCGGGGCAGGCCCCACAGACAAATTCCTCGTCCAAGGAATTCACATATGTGCCTCGGATCTATCGGATTCGACGAAGACAATGAGTCCTATCAAAGGCCACGACTCAAATGATGAAGAGGTCGTTGGCATCATGAAGAATATGCTTTTCAACATCATTCATGGCGTTCCCATAAACTTCTATGATTTCTTCATGAGGACTCTGGCGAACATTGCTATGTCACCATTTGAGCTGAAGCCTTATGCGCCTTGGATTATGAGATTCATCAGGACAAGGTCTTCACTCAATTACAAAGCTGATACTCACGAACCCTTTGCAGCTACTTGCCTCCAATTGAAGTCATCAAGCAGACGGTTTCTCGGTGATGACAAAAGGCAAGGCCGCTGCTGTGATAGATGAAAAGGCATTAATCCATTGGATGGTCAATTAAGTAAGCGACATCTTACACCACCAATGATAACTACGCCACACATGACTACGCCGCAAATACCTCAGCCAAGCAAAATCCTCAAGCTCTGCACCGTGGTGATGATGATCGTGAGTTACTCCTCGGTCTTCATCGGAAGGTTGATCGCAATCATAAATGGGTCAAGCGTCAGCTAGGTGCAATTCTTCACAACATGACATCAACACACAATGCAGTGAAGAAAAACCAATACTACCTTCATGAAACATTCAACAGCACCTGGGCTGTCCTCACTCATGTCTATAGCGCTGAAGAACTGGAGACGATGGGTCTCAAGGAAGAATTTGTCTGGTCTGCACCTCCGCCGAAGAAATTCAAGAGGGTCAAGGTACCTCCATTGGTGGCCAGCTCTTATTCTTCATCGCGACAACGATGAAAATGAAGATTTGGGCGACATCATGCGGCAGGCCCTACTCCAACAACCGACCCGACAACGCCGGGCGCTCCTCAATCAACTTGATTTTCTTGAGGCGTTAGTCCTCGGTTTCGATCCTTTTGGTCATTTGATGACAAAGGGGAGAAATTTGAGTTAGTCTTCAAGCGGGTCTATTATATGGGCATATATCGCATTTTTTGCTAAGTTAGAACTCTCGTTCTTCGAAACTTTATTGGATCGAGTTGTAATCTTAAACACGATGGTGTACCGATACTTTTGATGCACTAGCTCTGATACTTTGGATGCATTTTTCCGCATGCTTATTCCTCATTAATATTATTGCACGCATGCTGAATTGCATCAGGCACCATATTTCATCATGCATTTCAAATTCTTCATATTATATATCAAATGCATGTATGAATTACAAGATATAGGGGGAGATCTCCATGATTCAACTCTTCAATTGTGCATTGCCTCAAAAGCAAAATTCCTCACTATGCACATCTTCAGGGGGAGTTCTTCTATATGTTGCAATCAAATTCCTCAAAATCAGTATTTACACTTCATATGTTTATCCCGTTGAAAACTTAACCTATATTGTCATCAATCACCAAAAGGGGAGATTGTAAGTGCATCTAGTGCCCCTTAGTGATTTTGGTGTATTGAAGACTTATAGGTTAAGGGACTAATGTGTTTATGAGTGTACACGGATCTATAAGTCTATGAGGAGTTTGATATTTACAGAAAAAGTCGACCCCTAAAAATGAAGTTCTTCAATGAAGACTTTGATATTCTCAAGACTTTCTCAAGACTTTGAAAGTGAAGAAATTGGTGTGACCTTGAAGACTTGGTATTCATTTGAGGAACATGAAGCGAAGACTTTTGTTTTCATAGTTTAGTTTTTCTCTTTCTTGAGTCATAGGAAACACCGTCTTTGTTAAAGGGGTCGAGGAAATACTAAGGAAAATTTTCCATGTGATGCTCAACTCAAAATCCTACACCTACCAATCCCTTCGAGTGAAGCCTTTGGAAATCTCATACAGTTAGATCAATTTCGCCAATTGATGAGATTTAAGTTCTTCTGGTCATTTGAGGAATTTGTTCGACTAAGGAGTTAGGAATTCGCCAAAGTCTTGGATTGCCTACATAGTGAGGAACATGATAGCCCTGAAGAATTTGAGAGTCAAATTTCCAACCGTTCTTTGTCTTCTTGGCGCCCGGTGTCCCAAAATATCTTATCCACCCTAACGGTCATATCATTGAAGGGCATTTATGTCTTATCATGTCGGGCTGCTCCTAGGCTATAAATAGCCGCCCCTACAACCACTAGCTGGTTGGCTGCTCTGAGAGAACTTGACACTTGTCATTTGAGAGCAACCCATCCTCCGAGACTTTGAGTGAAAATCATCGAGTGAGGAAAACCCAAAACCAAACCCCTACAAACCCAAAGTCATTCACATCATCAAGAGATTGATCTGCGTGGATCCGGCGCTTGTTACCTTTCAAGACCGTGCTTCTTCCAGACGGTTAGGCGTCATGGTCTAGAAGCATCCAAGAGGAATTGTGGATCGCCGAGTGACCAAGTGCTGTGAAGGTTTGGAAGTCGCTCAAGACTTACCACGAGTGATTGGACGAGGTCATGTGACCTTAGTTCAAGGAGAATCTGGTGAGGACTTGGTGTCTGAGCTGCGTGCTTTCGAGAGGCTGGGTGTCCCGGGGACTGTGTCGTCGAGTTTAAATACTCAGCCGCTCCAACCAGACGTACAACTGAGACATCAGTTGGAACTGGTCTACCAAATCATTGTCTTCACCAACCTAACTGGTTCCATTTCCTCAACCCATTCATTTCCTCATTACTATGTTAACTGTTTGTTCATATCTGTGTTTGAAGACTTTGACTGAAGACTTTCTCAATTTCCTCAGTTCAATTTCTTGATCGCTTTGTCTTCATCTTGTGCTATCCTGTGTTTACGCTTTCTGTATTCTTTGATTGTCTTCATTTCATCATGATGACCATGCATGTATTCTGCTATGCTTACTTTTGAGTACTTATTCTGCTGCAAGTAGTTCTTCGCTATGGAATTTCCTCACCGGCAAATTCCTCAGTGAAGAATTCATAAAAATCGCCTATTCACCCCCCCTCTAGTCGATATAACGCACTTTCACTAACTAAGGTAAGTAAAAATGTCATTTTATTGCTAAGCTAGGTAAAAATGCTAAGTGTAGGTCATTTTAGAGCTAAGCTAGGTAAATAGGTCATTTTGGAGCTTAGTAAGGTTATTATGTCATTTTCGAGGAAAATAAGCTAAGTCTATATCATTTTGGAGGTAACAAAGATTATCACGCCATTTTTGACTTAAGTATGCTAAGTATGTCATAAATGAACTGAATAAGCAAGTATAGTTCATTTTTTTATGTAACTTAGGTAATTATGCCATTTAGGAGGAAAATAAGCTAAGTATCCATTTGTAAAGCAAAACATTAGAGAAAACTTACCATCATCACAACAAATATGATGAAGATCGCAACTAAGGTAACAATTGATCCAACGGCATAATGATACCAAGCCTCATTATCAATGGCATATTTTCTAATCTTCTTAAGCTTCAGGCGCATTGCATCCATCTTTAAGCGCATTGCATTCACCTTCATCTTGTAATCATCTATGACATCGTCAACATACAACTCCAATGTCATCTTCTCTTCTTCAATTCTTTTAATTTCTTCTTTCAAATACTCATTTTATTTTTCAACTAAATTTAACTTCTCGACAAGAGGGTCAGTTTCAAATTCCGGTTCACATACCTCCTAGATTAAAATATCTCTATGTCAACTTGATGGCCATAATTGTCATAATTAAATGCGAAATGCAACAAATAGTTATGAAAAAGAATTTACCACATCCGGATCATAAAGCGGGTGAGGGCCGACGGGGACGGAAATCAATACCATGGCACTATGTATAAGAAACAATCATACAAAGTAAGAAAATTATACATACCACCTATATAAATCATACAAAGTACAACATAAAAATTTGAATACCTAAGAATCACTATCGGTAATGACGTGCCCATCATCATCATTAATAAATGCATCATCATCATCACTATCGGTGATGACGTGCTCATCATCATCATTAATAAATGCATCATCATGTGGAAGGCCACCTTTACGTAATCGTTCAAGCATTGACAGGTCATCTGCAGTAGTAACTTCTTCTTCTTCCGACTCTTCTTGAGTCGGCTCGGTATTCGGATTCACTATCATTGTGTACTTCAATGTTACGGGGTGGAGTAGGCGTTTCTTGAAGCGTTTTTTGGCAAGGCGTATTTCTTGGAAGAATCCTCCTTAAATCATCGTGTCTTGGTTAACGTGACGTTCATAATCCTCTTCATTGGGGGGAGGTGGTCTAACACGTGGCAGCACTTCATAAACGACATCCCAACCATTGAGATTTGGATCACTTTGACATGCCCACGGTAGATAGAAAACTTGGGTTGCCTATTGAGCCGTAATATAGACACCGGGAACATCCAAATGGGTGCTTTGTTTGATTTCAACTAGCCCTATATGTTCATGAGTCCTTCTAGTCTCCACATTTGGAACCAATAACATCTGAACAATCTGACGTTTGGTGGGTTATCACCATAGAATTGATGTTCATATATTGCTTCAAATCTTCCATAATACTCGACACCTCCTTCGCTGATAGCAGAGACACAACAATTTGTAGACTTTCAGTCGACCATAGATAGCTCTTTGCCATAGGTACGAAAGCGATACCCGTTGATGTCATAATTGTCAAATGAACGGACCTTATAGTCAAAACCATTAGCTACTTGTCTCAATTCGGCATCCATAATCTCTTAATTAGCCTACAAGTTTAATAAGAAAGGATTGTTGCATTAGTCGCAATTTAGCCAAAGAAATGAAAGGGTCTAATGGAAGTTACTGTTTTTTGAACCAAGAGACGAAACCGGGATATTCGCCTCCTTGCTTTGCCAGAAGCTCATACTCTTCGACAGAATCCTTTTGGATCACCGCTGCAAACGAGAATATGGCGACGTATCGACTGCATCAAATATCCAGGAATAAGATCAGTTCAAAGAAATTAGAAGTTGTGAAACAATGTAACGAGATCTTACTCGATGTACGGCCGCACTTCTGCTAGGTTGTTAAAGAGATACAGTGCAATGGTCCGCCATGCTTCAACATCCAACGATACTGGTTTCCAAGCACTGGATGGTGTGAGATTCCCTTTGAATAGGCTGAGGTTGGATTGACCCTTTGTAGGCTCGTCAGCATTGTACCGAGGCTTCGAATTATGCAAATGACGTTTTTTGGCTTCGTAGTCTGCTGTCACGAAGTTTGACGCCTCCTAAGTGATGAATACCTCGGCCATCAATGCTTCTATTCTACGTTTATTTTTACATTTTGCTCGAAGCGTCTTCTACATCCTCTCAATTGAGTAGCACCAATGATTTTGCACGGGCCCCCCCAATCGTGCCTCGGTCGGGAGATGCAAAATCAAGTGTTGCATTGGATTAAAGAAGCTTGACGGAAAGATCATCTCTAACTTGCAGATCAGCTCCGGTACCAACTGTTCCATTTCTTCCTAGGAGGCAGGCGATAGTTCTTTTCGCACAAAGAACACCGGAAGAAATAGCTCAGCTCTATCGGTACTAGCCATTCATCCTCAGGGATGAAGCCACGCAACATCACCGGCATTATCCGCTCTATCCATATGTGCCAATCATGACTTTTTAGACCAAATATTTTCAATTTATCAAGACTCGCTCCCCTCTTTAGATTTGCTGCATACCCATCGGGGAACATCAACTGCATTTTCACCCACAAAAGAATTTCCTTCATAGTTGGCCTTCCAAGATTAAACCATGCCTTTGGATTCTTCCAGTTCCGCTTTCCTTTCGATTCTTGCATGTTTTGTAACGGTCTATCACAGAGCTCCTCTAGATCGTCTCTAGCCTTAGTATTATCCTTTGATTTCCCCTCTATGCTGAACAATGTACCAAAAATGGCTTCGGCGATATTCTTTTCAGTGTGCATCATGTCGATGTTGTGTGGGAAAAGCAAGTCTTTGAAGTAAGGCAGATCCCAGAAGCATATCTTGTGAGTCCATGCGTGTTCCTTATTATACCCCTTGAAATATCCTGGACGCTCTGGATCTGGATCGAGAGCATTTATCTGATCTACGGTCTGTTGGCCTGTCAACGCAGGTGGTGCAGAGTGTTTGACAACTCTGCCTTTCATGATGTTCTTCTTGTCTTTCCTAAACTTATGGCGAGGATCTAGAAACTCTCTATGCAAGTCGAAGCAACTATACTTGCGCCCCGCCGTCAGCCAACAAAACTCAAGAGCTCCCTTGCATGTGGGGCACGGGAACCTTCCAGGCACACACCAGCCAACGAATAGCGCATACGCCGGCAAGTCATGCGTCGAGTACATGTACCAGGCACGCATTATGAAGTTCTGTTTGGTAAAGGTGTCGTATGTCTTGAACCCATTATCCCAAGCTTCTTGCAATTCGTCCTTAAGCGGCTACATGTACACATTCATATTCTTCCCCGGATAGTTGGGCCCTGGAATTATCAACATCGGGAAAATGTTCTTTCTTTGCATAAACTGCCCCGGGGGGGCGGGGGGGGGGGGGAGATTGAGTGGAATGACAAACACGGGCCAACAGCTGTATGGGGCTGCCATCTGACCAAACACAATGAACCCATCTGTGCTGACGGGGACTCGAGGATGCCTTGGATCTACCGTTTTTTTCCTTATGTAATGCATCGAAGCGCTTCCACGCTTCATCATCCGATGTGTGAACCATCATCACATTCCCATCTGCATCTAGTTCGGTTCTTTTGCCCGTTTAGTGCCATGTCATCTGTTTGGCCGTCTCTTCGACCATGAAAAGACGTTGAAGTCCTGGTACGATTGGCATATACCTAAGAACATTAATGGGTATTTTGGTGTGTGTCTTCTCACCCATACCGTTGTCTACCACAACATACCTGGAAGAATTGCAAATGGGAAAATAGTTCAAGTCCTCATACTGAAGCCTAAATAAGACACATCCTTTCTCACAGGCATGTATCTTCTCATAGGGCATCTTAAAACACGGAGGATCTTTTTTACATTTGATACAGGTTTGGAGGTAGCACATGGTCTTTGGGTAGTAATCGTCCGAAAACTATCATCATCAGCGTCGTAGCATTCTCCTGCCCAAGTAGAATTGAGCCTTCAAAGCCATTATTTGTGAGATGGCATCCGGTGACAAAGCTTCGGTGTGCTCGTGGAAGGGCGTTTTGAGGACTCAACATTTCGGTGAAGGCCTTTGCAATTCCTCCATCTCCTCGTCCAGTCGAGCATCATCAAAGTCTTGCACCATGTCTGCGGTCCCGGTACCACGATAAATCGTGGTCTGACGCAGCCCGAACCACCTCGGCTACAGCACGTTGGGACAGACTCACCATGTAATGTCCGGACCGTGTAACCAAGCGTAAAACCAAACTTACGCAAGTGTTTACTCATTTGAAGCTCGTCCCTCTCGATTATAGTTGTCGCACGGACACAGGGGCACCAGCTAAATTTCTGGCCATTTGCAAATGCGGCTCTAACAAACCCCTTAGTTTTTGTTAACCATTCCTCGGTCCAAACATACTTACTAGTGTAACCGGTTTACATCCACGCACGATCACTCATATTGACCTCCTACTGGACACACAAGAAATATATACATAATTAGGCAAACCATATCCATCAGTTAATGCATTTTGTTAGTTTTATTATGTCCATGCAACCTACACGCTACTAGGTAAGGATAGGTCCTAATCCCACCCGAGTATGTGTAGATCGGGTTCGTTTTCCCATGCTCTACTCCGGATCCGGCGCAAAATTTCGGCACCTCTCGGCTGTTCTCCTGATACACATCTACGGCAATAAGCAGAGGATGTGTACCGGAGAACAACAAGGAGGCAAACAGCGACAAAATTCTGCATCGGATCCGGAGCTGAGCATATGGGAAAACAAACCCAATCTACACATACTCGGCCTGTCCATGGATAACATTGGACAATTCGAAAGAATCACGATTATAAATATGCAAATGCATGCATATTTATAGATGTAACCCTTTCGAACGTGAGACACATAGTTGTTACGCATACTGATGATTGACACCTATAGCTAGCAAGTTTCATCGGTACAAAGACCGGAACAGAGCAAATGAAGGGGGAGGAGGAGATGTCATTTGTGCTCACCTGTGAATGAGGGCAGCGGAGCTCGTCGAACACTAGACCCTCGCATAGCAGCCGAAATAACTCCATATTTAAATCGAAAGATGAGTAACATAGCAAGTATTCAACACCGACGGCCACATGTACCTCCCACTGACGATACTTGCTATTTACGGTACCATCGACACCAAGGAACCCTCTAACCCGCGCTCGTCCCCGGGTAAACTAAATAGCAACTACCATGGGTGCAAGGTACATGAGGCCGTCGGCGTTGAACACTACATCCACATCCCACAAGTGAAGCTGGCGCCCGGCGTCCCGGAACAATAGTTCTGGTCACCGATGATGGTCGAACACCTTGGCGAATTTGTCTGGCAGCCTCTACGATGAGGATTAAAGGCAAGTTTTGAAATTTTCAAACAACCAAACCGACTTGAGTTAGTTTGGGTGTTTCAAGTTTCGACACTTAGCTTTCAATCATCATCTCTGAGGCTGCCAGACAAATTTGCCATGGTGTTCGACCGCCATCGATGCCGAGAACTGTTGCTGCTGGACGCAGGACACCTGTGTCACTTGTGGGACATGGATGTAGTATTTGTCGTGGAATTGTCACGTCAGATGTCCTCGTGAAAGGACTTAGTTGTGGAGCCATCGCAGCTAGGAAGCTTGAAGGGGTTAATCGGGACAAAGGACACGAGAGGTTTTATACTAGTTCGGCCCTTACGGTGAAGGTAAGGCCTCGTCTAGTTGGGTTGGTATTGATGTTTTCGATGACCGTGGGGCGAGATACGCTATGCACGGCTCTCGATGAGTTGTTTCTTGCCCTAAGCACGCCCGGTAGTCCGTCCCCTTAAATACGAATTGACATCAGCAGCTTACTGAAGTCCCGACCGGCTTATAAACAATGTCCGGCTCGGTGACTAGTTAAGTCTACCTTATGATACAAGTAATATTATTACAGTGGTTTACTACAACGGGCCTTAAGTCGCCTGTGGGCCTTAAGCTTCCTATGAACCGCCATCTTCATGCCTTGGTCTTGGGCTTCTCTCTGGTGAGTCTTCTTTGCGTAACCCGGCCCCTCCTGGGCGGCTTACACAAATAGTTATATCCCCAACATTAGGCCCCAGATTGATTTGAACCTGTTCATGTCAATCTTAAAATACCTTATGAACTGCCCTGCAACCTTTTGTCTTGCATGAAGAACTTTAACCCGCCGTGACATCATCATCTGGATCCGGGTTAAATCACCGTGACGTCATCTTCAGTAAAACTTATTTTTATTCTGCCATATCTTCAATGGATCTTTGTCTTTACTGACTTTCCCGAGAATCGAAGCGCCCGAGCCACTGGATAATAAATGTTATCTCCTCGTTTTTCACGCCCTCTCGGTCAGTCTTCTCTTATAAATAGCCGCGACTTAGGTCTTTTCCTTTTTATCCTTTCAGTCGTCTTCTTCCTCTCCTCTCTGCCACTCGAGCTCCGCCACCGTCGCCATCGACCCCCTTGTCTTCATCGACTCAGGCCGCTGCATCGACCTGACTTTAACCAGAGATCGACGGCGATCCTCCGCAGCTCGTCCTCATCCGTGAGTTCCTCTCCTTCCCTTTTCTTAGATCTACATTGAAGCTCCGCTGAGTTCGTGGGCGTTCATCACTGCCCGACGCAAACCCTCGTCAGCTTTCATCTCCAATGCCTTGTTTAGATCGTAAAAACTGTGCAGCACTGCTGCGGTAGTTGTTTGTGTTGATCTTGCATAGAAATAAATCTTATTTCCTTCATTTAGAAAACCCTCTTCAAGCGTATGCCCTGTTTTTAGGTCTAGAAAATTCCTTTTTCAGAGTAATAATTTGATCCAGAATGATAGCTGTCGTCTGTGAAACTTGTTTCTATCACCCGGAAAACTTCTTCTGGAAAAATGCCCTTAAAACACCACTATCAGGTCTCCAGTTTAAATAAGCAACACTAAACTGTAAGCCGTGCCCTCTTCTCATGATCTTAAAAATTCTTGAATTGCTCTTGACACTGCTAGCGGCTTAAATATTATTGCACAATCACCCTTATATCATTAGGCCCCTTTCTTTAAGCCGCCACTTTAAATAATTTTAGATATATCTCCCGGGTTAAAGTTGAACCGGAGCTTTCTTATTTTATCGTAGGCCACTGCTGTCATGGCTCCTAAAGCGGCCAAAGCCCCTGTAACTTGCAATTGGGTTCCCTCCACAGTGACCAAAAGCAAACTTGCCGAGTTCGTGAAGTCCGGCCATCTGCCGAAGAGGGAGGTCATGTCTTATCGTGCCCCTAACCCGTCTGAGGAAATACCCCAACCCAAAGATGGGGAGGTAGTAGTTTTCACGGATCACATGAACCGGGGATTTGCCCCTCCTGGCTCAAAATTCTTCAGGGAAGTTCTGAATTTCTTTGACCTTAGACCTCAAGATATTGGACCCAATTCCGTGTCAAATCTTTGCAATTTCCAAGTCTTTTGTGAGGAGTACCTGGGATTAGAGCCAAGTCTGCTTTTGTTCAGAGAACTTTTTTATTTGAACCGACAAAATGAACGTGCAAACGGGCCTAGTCTTGAGCTCGGCGGCATCTCAATCCAGCGGTGGAGAGATTGTCTTTTCCCTTATGCTGAGCTACCGAGTCACCCAAAAATGGAACGAGGGCAGCGTGGTTCTCTTTGTCAAAATACATCACCGGCTGATGAGAATCCTCTGCGGCTTTACATCTAACGTCTTGAATCAATCATCATTGGCGAGATAAGTTATCCATTGTTGGCGCCTTTTGCCTCTCAATCCGACCATCGGAAAATCAAAGCCCTTCTAGGGAATGGGTTAAGCGGCATCGATCTGGTCAGAGCACAGGTCACTGGCGGATATTACCGTTAAGCGCGCTTTCGACTTAATGTGTGCTTATCTGACGAAAAGGATGACCCAATCGTCATAATCACGATGATTTACGGGCGATGTGGTAGATGCTGATCGGTCAATCCTTTGTTGAAGAGCATACGTAACGATAATGCCTTCGGCTTACTTCCCTTCTGCAAGAAGAACCCGGCCCCTGGTGTAAGTTATCAATCTTCAAAAATACTCTTGAACATGTTATGCTTTCTTGTATTTATGATTCCTTATCTTTTTCCACAGGATGATGACGATTTCTGGAAGGTCAAGTATGACCATGAGGCTGCCAAACAAGCCACGACAGCCAAGAAAACCGAAAGAAAGGCCTCCAAGACGGGCACCTCTAAAAAGAAAAAATCCAGCGCCTCTGATCTGTTTAAATTGGATGACTCGTCTTCGGATGAGGAAGAGGTAAACTTTTCATTTCCTTAACTCCTTTGGCGTTACTTTACTGACATTTTATCCTTTCAGGAGGATATAGGGAACAGTCAAGCAATTGACGAAGAGGTAACTATAATCTCCTCCGACTCAGAGCCTTTGCCAACACAAAAAATCCGAAGGGTGACCCGGAAAGTAAGATTTTCACATCCTCTAGCATACCAAGATCCTCAATTTCTTTTAGGCGACAACAACGCATGAGAGCAGGAGGCAAACTCCGGGCCACTCAAGGCGCAGAACTCTCCTCGGCTTGCAGGATAACGAGGCGTCGGATGAGGTTATTTCCGATTTACATTCTGCTATTCCTTTGGCGGGTCTAATTCGCCAACCTCTCAATTCATCTGACTCCAAATATCAGGATACCTCTCCGTCTTCCGACGAGTCGATGCAATTCAATATGCCGGCTTTTAAAACAGCTCCCGGGTAACGCAACCTTTCTTACTTAAATCTTTTCCATACTTATACGTTGATACTCATCCTTCCACTTTGATTGACAGCCTGTAGGTGAAGCCCAACAAGAGGGCAAAGAAGAACAAACCGTCCCGAGACCCGGTGGTCACTGAACCGACAATTGGCTTATCCGTTCCTGACAGCTCCACTCATCAGCCACCGCCCGAACCGGCTTTCAATATTCCGGTGTTAACCTCTGACCCGCCTGTAGAAGACGTTGTCCATGATTCTAATAAACCGGAAATTCCTAGCCCGGTCAAGACGAGTGAACCGGAAGTTGAGATTGTGAAGTCTCAGTTTGTTGAACCAGGACAGCCTACCGTCCTTGCCAAATGTACCCGCCAAGGAAGAATTTGCCATGGCAAGCGAATAGCAGGACATTATTGATTATACTCACTTAAGCATTGGTGATATAGTCTCGGGCTATCTGAATCAAGTGCATAATAGTCATGACCTGGAAATTGACATGGTGAAACAAATACAACACAAATCTGAGGTATTACTTATACTGTTTACCTGCGTCTTACATACTGTACCAGCCCCCAAGTCTATTGCTTATTGAACAAATATGCTGTAGACTTTAGAAATCTCTATTACTGTTAACTTATCCGGCTCAAGAAGAATTTACTTAACCGGTTATAACATAAGGCTTTTAAATTTGCAACATACATTAGCCCCCAAGTGTCAAGTATCTTTACTTGTAAAGGTGCTTGAGACTTTAATATATGTGACCGGTAGATAAAGGTAAAAATTCTTGACATACATTAGCCCCAAGTGTCAAGTATCTTTACTTGTAAGGTGCTTGAGACTTTAATGTTCTATATAAATCTTACCATAACCTTGTGTTAATGCAGGCTGCCATAAGTCGGTTTGAATCGAGCTTGCGGTCTGAAGAGTCGTCTACGAAAACTCAAGAACTTGAGACACGAAGGCTAACTCCAAATTTGAATTCAGTGTCTCTGAAAATGAGAAACTAAAGAAGAAGTTTGAGTCGGAGAAAAGCTTGGGCTGATGAAAAAGGCTTCCACAGTGACTCGGGCGAAACAGCGAAGCATCTCTTGCAGAAGCAACAACCCGGTGACCAACTTAAAACAGCATATATCTCAAATGGTCTCGGCCATCTTGATGAAAGTTATCGTGAACCAGATTTAAACATTGTAGCCTCATAATGACTATTGCATTAATTACCTCCGGTGGCGATTATGCTTATGCCCTCCCCGGGCCCCGAATTGTACCAATCTGAAGCAAAACTTCTTGATCAAGCTTAAGCAGTTTACACTTTAGTAGAAACAGCTGTACTCCGGGTCTAACACGCCTTGGCCGTTGTGGCGTTATCAACTCCCCATCCATATGCCAAGGCGTGTTGAAGAACCTCGCTTTTCTTCCTCGGCGGATCCAAGACTTGGCGGGCGTCCTCAAAGCCGGGGCCGTGGCCGCATTGAGCCGGGCTAAAGCATGGCTCCCGAACTGAACTTGACCGACCTTGCCCTTGGGTACCCAAGTCTAAAGGAAAACGGTACTGCATTTGATGACCATGATTTCACCGCTTTCGTCGAGCCATCGTCCGGTGGCAACCCTTATTGGAAAGCAATCTTGACCTTAGCAAGTATCGCGACTTATAGCCGGTGAAAACCGGAGAATCCCCACGCTCCATATGATCCGTCGATGCGATCCCTCCAATTCGTAAGCATACTTTTTCTCCTGAAGTAGACCCGGCCAGTTTAATAGATGATGAAGCTGAATTTGAAGCTTTGAGCGGCATTGATTGGGCCTCATCAACTTTCCAGGACAAAACAACCGACGGAGAAGCGGAGAAGGATAACCCGGACACAAACCAACCGTTTGATATGCGGAACGGTTTATGACCATATTTTGTTAAACTTAAGCATAATAGCATACCCGCGATCCTTGTATCATCTTTCCGGCTCATATGACGTTCACCCGGCGCTTAACGACCTGGGGCGATGAATATTAAACCGGCAAGACAAAAAACATCTCATAATGCTTTCCACAAGGTTTCAGGATAATCAAAATACTTTACAGGCTTACGGTTGAATCGATCGATAAACCGTTCCAAAGGGGTTAAGCTAACATTCTGATACGATCATATAGCCCCCAATGGCTTGGCGATGCCGATCAAGTGGGTATCGACAGCTATGTTCTCTTTGGTTCGAATACGACCTATGTTTGTTACCTTGTGTCACATTGGCCACAAGTTCCGGGTTGTCATCCGCTTTACGCTTATTGCTATTTTGATTCTCGGGTTGTCTTTGTTGGCCCTTTCTCACATCATTCGTTTTCCCTTCCTGTCTTTTCACCGTCGGACTCGGGATCCTTGGTACTATCAGAATCGGCATATTTGACGAGCCGAGCATTAAGCGTACCCATATCCTTGCGATCCGCGTTTAAAGGCGCCCCAATTTACGCCTTAGCGGCTTGAAGCTGCAATTCCTTTCTAATATAAATCTTTGCGAGCGGCATCCATCTTGTCGAGATGAATGAATTATCTCCTTGACGGCGTGTACCCAATGGGTGGTAGATTCACCTCCCCCCTTACAATTAAATCAAGTCCACGGACCGTCGTAGATCGCTTACGAGGTGTCTTTGAAGTTCCAGATGAAACGGGCTTTTAGCTGTTCCCACGAACCAATGCAATCGGGTGGTAAACCTTTAAACCAAGACCGGGCCATTCCATCTAACATCATGGTAAAGTACAGCCATTACCGCATTACTAACCTCCAACAGTTCCATAGCCATCTCATAACTCTCGATCAATGCTTCAGGCTGTAAGTCGGCCGTGTAATTCGGCACCTTTCGAGGTCCCTTGAAATCTTTGGGCAGGCGCACATTGCGCAAAGCCGGTACCAAACAAGAAAAAACACCGGCTCACGGTGGCTGTTCCCCATCTCGGTAAAATGCGTTGGATATTACGGCATATCTGGCGTGCCATCTGATGAGCGCCCGGCGGCATTCGCTTTTCTCTCGGCGTGCTCGATCTTGCACGGGTTATAGCCTCCATGTTGGTCACGGTTATGCGTTGCGTGACAAAACTTCAAATCCTCGTTACTCGCGTAACTCGACTCCGGTTACGGCCCGGTGGTGCCATCAAAGGCGGAGGAGCGGAATGAAATCTATCCCGATTATAAGAATAGATCTCTTGCTGAGCCAGGGCTGTCTGAACAAGTTCCCGGATCTTCCGGGTCTCCACCGCTGTTGGGTCATCGCCATCCACTGGAAGAAACCGCGGATCTTGGCGATGCTGCAATTAAGTTCTCCATGGGGTTGGAAAAGTGACCCAGCGGTATCGGCACATAACGTGACGGTTCCGTGCTCATATGAGGAGGTGGCATCTCTCGACGTTGAGCCGGTCCTCCTGCTCCGGATGTCTTAAGCTGATTGCCCTCTGGCGGGTTACTTGGGTCGGCTCCGGGTGTAGCAAAAAGAACCCTAGGGTCATAATTCGGAGGCAACCGGGATTGGGCCTTCTGGTGTCTCCTCCTCATTACCTCATTGGACGCTTTTAAACTCATCGTGAGTTGGTACGCCTCTGACTGCATCCGCTGTGCCCGGGCGTCAAGAGCCGCCCGCTCCGTAGCTAGCCTAGTATCCTCAGCTGCTAAGGCCTCCTAGGCCTGAGCTATCTATTCACGTACCCGTGTTA